>JARYHS010013630.1:206353526-206556370 GCA_031002005.1 Vandiemenella viatica | reverse complement strand
GCACTCGAGATCAGAAACAGGCGAGTTCGCTGGAACGGGGCTAGCAGGATGCTGTGTTTATTGTATTCGTAATGTTTTAAAATCTTTGGAAGAAGTTAATGCCTTGTTTGTGTATGTGTTTATGAAGATTTTGGCGGGATAAGAATAGTTGTAAAACGTGTGTCGATGGTTTGTAATTCCGGCAACGACCTTATCATCGAGAAGTTAAAGAAGTACTATACTTTGGTGAAAGTTATAAATCACCTGGCCACCTGATTAAAAACCTGCAAATCTGTTAACGGACTAAACAAATTAACAGCGTCCTTCTATTTTCGACAACTAAGCACCGAGCACCTATCTTCCACCCTGGTTTAAAATGTCTTCTGCGACAGGGCTGATTCGTTAGTTTCAACTGATGGGTGGTTTCTTAAGGGCCCCATACACACAGCAACTTGTTGACCAACTTGGTTGTGTTGTAGCTGAAGTTGGTGTGTGTATGGTAGGTTGGCAGACCAAATCACAAGTTGGCCAACCAAGTTGGTGGTTTTCAAACGCTTTTGATATTTGTAGGCGGGGCCTATTGTTGTGCCAACGTGTTGTAGTGTGTATGGGCAAGTTGTCCAACTTGACTGCCAACATCAGTCTGCTCCGGTTTCTCATCGACGCAGTGCTAGTGATCTATGCTAATAGTGGTATTCTGATGGCTACTATTCAGAACAACGATGCATGGAACACCGTCATCGAAAAGTTTCGCAGTCTACCACAGTTGTGGAAAGTGAAATCTGATTTATATAAAAATAAAAATTCAAGAAACAAGGGCTGGGAAGAATTGCTGATTGCTTTCAAAGAAGTGGAACAGGATGCCACACTCGAAAGCATGAAAAAACGTATAGCAAATATGCGTACATGCTATCGCCGGGAACTCAAGAAAAAACTAAAAAGTGAAAGATCTGGAGCAGAAGATGAAGATATATATGACCTACCCTGTGGTACTTTGATAAGTTAGATTTTTTAAGGGACCAGGAAACACAGTTGCCGGGAATATCGTCCTTTGACGGTGCAGACGACGATGAGACGACAATGACGACTCTGAGAAGAGCTCAAGTTTAATTAATAGCTTTACAATTAAAAAGATTTCGCTGAAATATCGCGAATTACAAAAGTATCTTAAATATGTAAAGTAGATCATCGGTTAAACGACCATCCGTTAACCGAAATCAATCTAGAAAAGAAAAAAAATAGTTTGATAGGTATTTTTAGTAATTTTTTGCAAATTCGATAAATAATATGTACTAATGTTGATTGTAATTTAAAATTTCTAAAAACTTTTAAAAAATAGTAATAAAAAGTGAATAAGTTGAAAGTGTGCTAGGAAACCAGGCTTCCTCCATTTTTTCACTCAGTTCATCAATTTTTGGCTCCCCTCTTTCCCGATTTTTCCTGTTATTATTTCTTAAAACGTATTCCAATTTTCTAGTTCATTCTTCTACACGAAATTTTCAAGCTAATTATTTCCAAACGTTTTCCAATTGTTATTAAAACGTAGTTCATTTCATTGTTAGAAAATGTGTAAATGCCGAGATTTTTCATGAAAATTTTGTGTGCAGTACGTGTAGGCAGGCCTATATTTATATATAAATTGGACTTGTGGCTGTCATATATTTCGGATGATCGAATATCTACTGTATTTAAAATACTGACCATCTCTGTTAAAAAAGCTTGATTAAACATTTACTAACTTATATTTGCATGTTTGGTAGGAGTCCTTAGAAGTCATTAAGAGAAAGAGAACCAGTAAAGTTGGAATGATAACTGTACATAAAGCTATTTCTTCTAGTTCCAACATTACTGTATAAATAAACACCTTGTTCTCCGTATGCTTGTTCTTTCTCTACTGATGTCGGGCAACAGTGTTGGCCAACTTATTTTTGTGTTGGCCAACCAAGTTGGGAGACATGGTTGGCCAACAAGTTGCTGTGTGTATGGGGCCCTTTAATGTTCCTTCAACAGTTGCCTATTTAATATTGGCTAGTTTTGGTGGGAGGTAACGTTTCCCTTCATGCGTGCATATATATCCTAAAACACGTAGATCTGAGAATGTTTAGGTTTCCGTAAAAAGAAATTGTAAATTATATTTTTTCGTTAAATCACATTGAAACACATTAGGAAAAATGTTTAACCTTACTGTAATTTTTGTTAACAGTTTTGCCGGACTTCGTAGCGAAGGAGATGATAAGGGACATCTCCAAAGAGGAAGAGAAGGGTTCATTCGTGCCGAACCAGTTCCACAAGATTTACATACACCGCTACGAAGATGTCAGCATACTGTTTGCGGATATTAAAGGATTCACGGGTGAGTTAACATCATCTATACTATTAGTTTTGGGTCCTATTAATAATCTTTTGAGAACTGCTTTCGTTTTTCAATTTGTGTCTATCTCTCTGTCTGTCTGCAAGCTAGGATGAACGGGATTTACGGATTTTGAGAGACCATGGTCCCGGCGATCAAACAGGGTATGTCTGATTTTGATGTGAATTCGAAAAGTTGAGGAATTTTTGATAGAAATGTCCTCAAGCTATTATCCATTTTCTGCTGAACGAGATTCTAGCAAAAACTACAATTAGGATTTAGTTATTTCCCGCAACCGAAATGTTTATCGTACAAGCGGCATCGTGTTAACAGGAGTATTTAAGCTAGTACAAAATAAATGTCAACAACAATCCATCATTTTACTCCGACCCTTCCCCTTGCACAAGAAAGTCGGTTAAGAGTGCAGTGTTTGTCATGTCTCAATACCAGTTATATATTAGTTATATTAGTTATAATTTTTCGAGTCTGACAACAGCGTACTGATGGAATAACGGTTATGTGAAAAGTATAAATTCCAGCATTAAAAATTGCTAATAAAACTGCTCACTCGGCATTAATACCTATGACTAGGCTTGCCAGATTTCTGAAATGTTCAACCGGGACACTAAAATGCCCCCCCCAGCGTCATGGGTATTCAAGGGTCCAGACCCTTGGTGGGTTTCAGAGTGTTTTAGAGGGTAGTTTATTCTCAATGCTATGAATACCTAATAAATGGTTAATGATCAGTAATTACTGATTAGGAACCTAAACCAGGGGTAATAATAAATTATACTAAAATACAAATTTAATTCTTACATGTGAGTGTTTACGTATAAATGTAATAAGTTGACTATGAGATTGTGAGAAGAAACCCTTTGGATGAGGAATAACAATTTTTACATGTACCTACTTTTCATTGGTGAGCACTTTTTTTAGAAAGTCTTTTTTGGTTTTAATCTTGTAAAAATCTTCACAAGTTAATCCGATAGGCTAGGCAGGAACAGACTGACATTTCTATCGCAGGCGACTTTCGCCGGGGTGAAGGTGGGCGAGTCCAATGTTACAGTAACATTGTTACTGCACACGAGGAGTGTAATACTAATACAATACTGGACTCGCCCGGAGAGCGCATGCGCATGGTCATGATTGGAGAGACAAGGCGATGTGATGACAATATTTTTATATTTATTTATTAGCAGACCCTCATTCTTTTATAGTTTTCACTTTTCATACAGTACAGTTAAATAAATGACAAGTAATTATCCTAAGTTATACTTCACAGTTAATTGTTTTAAGACATTTTGGGTCATCTATAACTATAAATTATAGTTTATAACCAAATTTAATTTTTACCGGGACGGAAGGAAAACCGGTCGGGACACCGGGACTTTGTCTAAAAACCGGGACTGTCCCGGTCAAACCGGGACGTCTGGCAAGCCTACCTATGACCGGCGCTAGGATACTTGGGCCCCAGACAAGCATTCTTAGCCCCCTCCCTACTCGCCCAGACGAAATTTTTACTTTAAACTTTGATTTATTTTAATAAACTCAGAAAATTTTAATACAAAAAATCTAATAAAGGTAATATTTTAGGCTTCGGGTGTTCGGGCCCGGGTACTTTTGCCCTGCTTACCCTCCCTCACCATAACGCCAGTCCTGCTGATACCAACATACAAAACTTGAAATTCTACTGAAGTGCGAGCATTACGAAGATTTGGTGATAAGTTATCAGTTCAAGCAGCACCGAATCTATTTTAAATGATAAGTACCTGGGTGACCGATCTTCGCTCGGCATCTTTCGATTTCTGTTCAATATCCAAGATTTCGAGTAAAGTTTGATTAAAGTAAAAGGCTTGAAGGCTTCCTAGGCGTTTTGAAGTGCACAGTTAACCTAAGAGAAGCTTAACTAACATCAGTAGGCTTACTTAAAAGAGAAGCTTAACTAACATCAGTAGGCTTACTGGTACCTGAACCTTCTACGTAATGAGGTTATGAGATTAGAGTGGTTTTCGAGAAACCAAATACAAAAATTGCTCCTTAAAAAAAAAAAAATCGTGTATGGTGCGAGGTTTGTGGTAATTCAGGAGATTCTACGGTAACCCTTGATGATGGATTCTTATGTAACTCGAGGAGAGAAATTGAAAGTAAAAAATATTTTTTTATATATCTCGTTTAGTTCTCGACATATCTTATTTCAAAATTGACGTGGTTGGTTGAAATGCAACCTGGACCAGAAGATAAATTTCTCCATAGACAAGTTTGATGATGAATTGGTATGAAACTCGTCGAAACAAATCGAAAATAAAGAATGTATTTTTCTGATATCTCAAGTGAAGATCCGGCCTGGACCAGAAAAAAAATTAAAACCACTATGTCTATACGGTGGAAATGTACTTTCAATGTTTTATTTTGTTCCTAATGGTTGTTGTTAGGTTGAAATACGGCCTTGACCAGAAGAAACGTCGCCAAAAGCACAAGGAACTATACCAATAACTGATTTTTGACATGCTATATCTCGAAAACCAAGCGAGATATCAAGAACATTTATTCTTTATTTTCGATATGTTTCGTCGAGTTCTATAAGAATTCATCATCAGATTGTGACGTCAAGGTAATGATAGAACATCATCAGCGCTAAATTCATTCACTCCGATAAAACTATGCTCATACCTCGCGTGGTATTATTTAATGACAAACTAACAACCACTTTTTACGGTCAAAAAGTAGGCGATGGTTACTTTATAATTGATACCGGTAATATTTTTTTAAAAAGAAGTTTCTGTAAAGTATCACCTCTGACAAAACTTAACTGGGCAGGACACATAGGACAGGTGGTAGGAAAAGGTTTCAAAATTCTGCACTTGTTGGAGAGAGTGATGAGGGGATGTACGAGAGGAGTCAAGGAATTGGGTTACAAACTTTGGTCAGTATGGTAGTGTAGTATGGGACCCTCATTTTACGTATCAAATACATGAGTTGGAGAGGGTGCAAAGAAGGGCTGCTAGATTTGTTTCTGGAAATTATCGCAGAATGCAATCAGTGACGGATATGATAAAGGAGCTGGAATGGGATTCATTGCAAGACAGGAGGAGGATGAGGAGGATCATGGGAGTGTACAGGGCATATACTGGCGATGAGGCATGGAAAGATATTGCAATAGGTATGAAAAGTAGTGCATGGAAGTGTTGCGTCCTGTTGTGCAACAGAGAGCTGAAAGACTTAAACACTGAAACAAGTGGGTATCGGTTTTGACAATTCGGGAACTCGGATAGGAAGAGTTCAGGAGAAATAAATTTAAGAACACAAGAGGTTATGAGAACACACTTGTGACTCACGAAGCCGACAATCTCCCTAAGGAAATATCCAGAAATTACGAGAGATACCTATTCCTCATCAGAATCGTCAGATTCTGGAAACATCATAATCGCTGGTTCCTCTGGAAACTCTCCGGTTGCCAGACTACACCGGAAACACCAGTCTAGAAGTATGAGAAACCTAAAGGAAAGATACCACCCCTCGGGAGTAACTAGTGTGGGCCCCTCTATCTGCTGGTCCGTCATCTACCAAGCACCATAGACTTGAAGACCCTATCAGTCAACAACGGCGACTACGGTAACAGTTGTACACGTTGTCTTCTCCGCTGTGTTGATTCTGGCTGGCTCACTCGCCGACTCTCGGAGACCGAAGACTCTCCTCTCCGCTGCGGCGGGCTCTTTTTTATAGCTGCCCGTGACGCGCTCCGCTGCCCTACGCGACCTTCTGGAAGCTTACGCTCGGATTTCGTCACCCACGCGCCACGCAGCCCTCTGTCTGATGCAACCCTAGCCTCACACGCGTTCACTGTTGGCTTCCCTTTACTACCTATTGCACCATCTTAACACTTGGGCATTAGGCGTTACTTTTAACACTTCGTAACACCTTCCCCCCATATTTGAGAATTTTGCAATCTCCCTGAGAATGCAAAATTCTCACACTACCTGTCGGCTGTGTGAGTCTCCTTTTTATTACTTTCTTTTCACAAATTACAATAGTTCACATTTTATTTCATTACTTATCTTTTAACTTGTCTTTTATTATTTACCACTATTTCCTTTACTTATAATATCCTGAAAGAGAGAATTTCAATTACATTACACCATTTTCTTTATAACAAGTATTTTTTTAGTCTTAAGAATCTTCTTCTACATTGCCTTATTTTTCTTAATTTGAGAATTTTTCTCTCAGTTTACTACTTCTTATTTCTTACAATATCTTTTCCTTCTAATACTTTTCTTTAGTACTACACTCTCTTATAAAGTGAAGCCTATTTTTACAATACATCATTTTTATGATTTTACAAATTCTTTTCATGTAACAGAATACAATCTTTCTTACATTACAATCTTATATTTTTACAAACATAATCACTGTGACCATATCAGTTCATCTTAGCGCTTATCCGCTTTATAGTAAAACATTACTGGTGCACTTGGTTCATACTTAACACTCTTCTCCGGTGTTAGTATTCGCTCACTAAGCACCGCACCTTCTGCTTCAGTCACATACCTATTTCTTACAGGACCAAAAGTAATTTGTTCACTTTCATCACTGTTCATTCCAGCAGGATGATACCTAACTATACCAGTGTCAGGGTATCGGTTTACAATTTTATTCTTTACACATATTCTGGGGCAGCAGTCATCACCCATTGTTTTACGGAAGAATTTAAAACAATCCTTACAACACTTACAATATCTGCATATACAACATACTATTATTATCATAACTATTCCTGCTCCAAAATAACTCCATATGGGTATCGAATCTAATGAAAACATATTGAACACAGTCCTTTGCTGGTACGCTATTGCGTCCTCTAGCTCATCTAACTTATGTCCCGCGGCTTTAAGGTCATCTAACTGACGACCACTGGTTCGATTGGCAAATAAAGAGGGATTTCGGTTATATTTTTCTTTTTCTTGTCTATTAGACAGCAATCTACCTCCATATTTAAGTTTGGGACTATATCATTAATCAGTGCCATCGATCTAATGATATGTTCGGATTGAATTAGTACTTGTGCACCGTAACCCTTGCATTTACTCAGAAACTTAAGTTTCCCTGTACCATTAATTACTACATCTGTGGGCTTACTGTCATTACATAATACTGTGAGCCCTTCTCCCTTTGGTGCTACAAATAACCATTCATTTCCTCTAATCTGTGTCCATACGCTTTCATTCAATACAATAAGCTTTTGGATGCAGTCATCGGGGATTTTAGTTACAGGTTGAAGCATTCTAGCTTCACAAACCTCGTGATCATAAGTCGAAAGCAGCACAAAGTTTGTTTACACACACTATGAATAGCCTCCAGCTTTTTACACTCCAATTGATCACCATTTATTTTAACATATCGCCTTTTGGCGTCCATCCATTAACAAAAATTCTTTTTCCGGAGCTATGTATGTAAACAATCGTTTTTGGTGGCTTACCTCAACTGGTAGAGGCCATAATTTATAAATATTATAAGTTTCACTGTCCACTAGTGGAATATTCAGCACATAACTTAGAATGTTTCCCGAAATAAAGACATCTAGGTCGACCACCTTCAGTAACTGATACCCTCCGGCTTCAGTCAGTTTTATTGGCAATCTTTTGTCTTTAATTTCATCTTTTATTAACTCTAAATATTTGACCACTTGTTCTGGACTAACTAAATGAGGTTTGAAGAATGCCTTTTTGTGCATTTACTATGGCAGTAATAATTACATCATATTCCTTCTCTAATTCACTGAAGATTGTTGTCAACTGTATTAACTGTTCATTCAGCGTTACCCATATACCGAGTCTATTTATTCTCTAATCTGTACTAGTTTCATATTGATGTATGTGTTCATTTAGTTTAAGTATTCCGGATGTAATTACCCGTTCATTTCTCTCTATTGAATCAACAGTATGATTGAAACTAGTTAACGTTGCCCTTACAATAGTGACTTGTTCTTTTGACAACTTCAATAATTCTTTCTGTTCCTGCTCTAATAGATTTATTTTTGATTTGAAATATGATGCATCATCTTCATCTAACGTCCCAAACAAGACTTTACTTATTTCTCCAACAAAATTTAGGATTCCTCTCCTTCGTCTACTCTGCTCATGTTTAGCTAGCTGCCCAATTAGGCGTTGAGGGGTTTCTATCCTACTTATATAATAATCTACCGCCCTTTTCATAGTTTTACATTCTGCAACACTTGTGTTTATTTCTTAAGCCTTTGCTGACAATAGTCTACTGCTTTCAACGCTGCATCCTGCGTAGCTTCAAACTTATGTTTTAAGTCATCTAAATTAAAATAACTCACTACTTTCCATGTGACCGTTATACAAACTCACTGTTCCCTTATGATCGTAGTATAGACCTGGTGATGACCTAAACTTCGTTATTTCTAAATCCTGCTGTTCCATTGCCGATGTACCACCTATCATCAAGATGATCACTGCTATCATCCACGCTGTTGCCATCTTTCCTGCAATTCAGAAGAATTCTTTTAGCCTATTTGCATGTACTTTTGTAAATTTATTTCTCTTTAATTGTATCACAACGTTTGGTCCCTTAGTTTCCACTACCGTATAAGGGCCTCTCCATTGACTGTCCAACTTCTTTGAACGACCCCTTCGTACACTCTCATCATACAATAATACTTTATCCCCTGGCTTAAAGACTACCGGTTTTGCGTTCTGTCATAGTTTTCTTTACTTTTCTCTTTTGCTTGCGCCGTTGCTTCGCGCGCCTCCTGATGCATCGCCCTTAATCTTTCTCGCAGCTCAATTACGTAATCATCATAATTGTATATCACTTCTTCCGGTTTCTTTTGCAACACTCCCGGCATGTTACATATTCTACCAAAAAACAACTCATGCGGCGTGTAACCCGTGGTACTATGCGGCGTCGTATTAAAGACAAATACCGCGTATGGGACCCACCTATCCCAGTCTGTCTGTTCTCTGTTTATGTAGTGTCGCAGCATTTCTGTTATTGTACGGTGCGTTCGTTCCAAAGCCCCATTAGTTTGTGGGTGATAGCTAGTGGTATGAATCTTTTCTATTCGTAATAATTTGCATACTCTCTTCATAGTATCACTCATGAAGTTACTTCCAAGGTCACTTAACAAAACGGTGGGAATTCCAAATCTTAGGATTATTCGCTCGACCAATACTCTTGCTACCGTATTGGCATCCTGTTGCTCTATAGGCTCCACTACTAAGAACTTCGTTAAAGCGTCTTGGAATGTGAGCAAATATTTATTCCCGTTTTCGGTTTGCGGCATTGGACCTACAATATCAATATCACAACGCTCAAACACGTGTTCCGGAGTTTTCGTTATCTCCATTGGCATCTTCGTTTTATTTTGGGTAATCTTATTCTTCTGACAACTTTCACAATGACGAATGTACTGCTCAATATCGGCCTTCATTCCTTCCCAACTACAGTATTTTCTTAATTCTCGCTTAAGTCCTACCTATGCCCTGATGCATACCTAGCGGGGTTTCATGATATTGCTTTAGGATCTTCATCTTCTCTTCCTGTGTAAGTCCTACCTCTTCTTCCTTATTGGCTGATACGCTCTCAGTTGTCTCTACATTATCATTTTCCTCCTCATTTTCGCAAACTGCATTCTCATCAGCCTCTCTAACATTTCGGATTCGTGAAAGCGCGTCCGCCACTTGATTCCTTTTGCCACTCTTGTACACGATTTCGTAATCGTACTCTTCAAGCTTCAAGCGGAACTTCATTAGTCTAGACGACGGATCCGATATACTATTTACCCACATCAATGGTTTATGGTCGGTACATACCGTAAATTTCCTACCGAATAAATATGGCCTAAATTGCTTTACTGCCCAACAAATGGCCAACATTTCTCGCTCTATCGTAATGTAATTCTTCTCTGCCTTATTCAAGGTTCTAGACACGTACGCTACAGGCAAATCCTTGCCAATTTCGCCTTGACTTAACACGGCGCCAATTGCGTCTTGACTTGCGTCTGAGGTTACAATAAATCGTTTTGTGAAGTCAGGATACTGTAGTACGGGAGGATTCAACAATTTTTCCTTCAATTGTTGAAACGCCTCTTCCAGCTTTGTTCCCCACGTATATGCGACTCCTTTCTTTAACAGCTCATACAATGGCTTAGCAATTTTACTGTAATTGCTTATGAATCGCCTATAGTACCCACTTAAGCCCAAGAATGCCTTCAACTGGGTAGTATTAGTTGGTTGGATAACGTTCTACGGCTTCTACCTTTTTCTGATCGGGTTTCAACCCCTCCTCCGTAAGTACATGTCCCAAAAATGTAACCTCCTTGCGCAAAAACTCACACTTATCTACTTGTAGTTTGAGATTATACTTTCGCAATCTTTCAAAGACATCCTCTAGTCTTGCATTATGCTCCTCAAGCGTTGGCCCAAAAATTATGACGTCATCTAGATAAATGAATACTTTCTCACCCTGTAGTCGTGTCAATACAGAATTCATCAATTTTTGGAAGGTATTCGGTGCCGTCTTTAATCCCATTGGCATTCTTTTGAATTCATAATGTCCATAGGGGGTACTAAAAGCCGTCTTTTCCTGATCTTTTTCGTCTATCAGCACCTGATAATATCCCTTAGCTAGGTCGAGGGTTGTGAAATACTTTGCTTTACCTAGTCCGTCTAGTATTTCATCGATCCTTGGTAACGGAAACACATTATTTACCGTCAGATCATTTAATCGCCTATAATCGATTACTACGCGCCACTTTTGCTTGCCACTTGCATCCATTTTCTTTGGGATAATTAATACAGGCGAATTCCACGCACTATCACTTGGTATTACAATATCATCTTCTAATAATTTTTCTATTTCGGCTTGCAAAATTTCCTTCTGCGCCTCGGGTATCCGGTAGGGCCTCAACCGAACTATTTTTCCTTCCGCCTCAGGAAGAAGCTTGATTTCATGCTTGACAGCCTCAGTATAACCCAAGTGATCTCCTGGTAAATGAAATACATCGTTATACGCTGCGCATATACCTAATAAAGCCTCTTTTTCCTCTTTGTTTAAATGTTCTACGCGGAGATTTTCTTTCAATCTACTTAATCGCGACTTTACCTCTGGTCGCTCTTTTCTAATACGTCTTACGTATGCTTTTTCAAATTCAGGCACTTCTTCAGCTGTTATAAGGGGATTCTTTATTTTAAATTTACTTTTCTGTAGTATTAAGCATACTTGTAATACACATTCCATTTCTTTCTGATACTAACGCTTCAGGCACATATAATCCTGGCTGTAACTCTTGCTTCGGGATGATCGCTTCTGATGCATTCCTTAAGGTAATCCTTACCTTTACAATCTTTTCTTCGCGCGGGCCTACCGTTACCTCATAGTGTTGAGCACCCCTGGCTCCTCCACTACTGTTACCACCACGTTGCACCACTTCTGCGTAAGTGGGCTTCCCACGGCCTCTCGCAACCATATTTGGTTTGCTTGCCGTTAATTGCGCAACTCCCGTTGCCAACGAATCGATGCGTCTCGCTTTCGATTCGACGTACCGCATTTCTACGGGGCTTACCGTCTTCGAGGCAGACTCGGCTGCTCTCGGATACCTTCCGTCTCGTCGCACAATTCCGTTAGTGGACGGACAATCTCGCCTTTTCACGGGGCCTACCGTCTTCGAGTCACCCAGTGCCCTCGGAATCCTTCCGTCATGTCTCACAGTTCCTTTAGTGGACGGACATTCTCGCCTTTTCACGGGGCCTACCGTCTTCGAGTCACCCAGTGCCCTCGGAATCCTTCCGTCACGTCTCACAATTCCTTTAGTGGACGGACAAACACCATTTCGCGTCGTAATCCCTACGACATTTCTCGAGGCAGCGCCTACTGCCCTCGGGAAATTCCCGTTCCATCCCGCAGGTCCGTTAGCGGGCGGACAATCTCGCCTTTCTACGGGGCCTACCGTCTTCGAGTCACCCAGTGCCCTCGGAATCCTTCCGTCACGTCTCACAATTCCTTTAGTGGACGGACAAACACCATTTCGCGTCGTAATCCCTACGACATTTCTCGAGGCAGCGCCTACTGTCCTCGGGAAATTCCCGTTCCATCCCGCAGGTCCGTTAGCGGGCGGACACATACTACGCATCGCATTCTCTGCAATACGCTTCTTTCAATCCCGTCTCGCAGGTCCGTTAGCAAGCGGGCATACTTTACCTGATGTCGCAATTCCTACGACACCCTTCTTACCGCTTCGCTTCACAAGTCCGTTAGTGAACGAGCGACTTTCATCCGATGTCGCAATCCCTGCAACACCTTGCCTAACGCCACGCCTCACAGTTTCGTTAGTGAGCGTGCGTCTTTCATCCGATGTCGCAATCCCTGCAACACCTTGCCTAACGCCACGCCTCACAGTTTCGTTAGTGAGCGTGCGTCTTTCATCCGATGTCGCAATCCCTGCAACACCTACTTTCTTAACACAACGCGTCCCACGTTGCGTCATACACACAGCCCTTCTTGCGCGGTATACAATCTAATTCGCCTCCCGCGAATATTCATAGCTCTTTTTCCGTAATCTATTACGGCCTTATTTTTCGTTAGAAAATCTCTTCCTAACAAACCCTCGAAAGGCAAATCTATGTTTGCCCCAATTATATGAAACTTCTGTTTCAATATCAAACCCTCCGCGGCTTTCAACTCCAGGACTACCGAAGCTTCAGTTTGTACTATACTATTACTTATCCCCTTAATTCTAATTTTTTCTCTATCATCACTTTTTACTGCCCAGTTTATACTATCTCTTTTTACCAAGCTTATCTGTGCCCCACTGTCGGCTAAGAATCTCATCGGATTACGCCTTGCTTTTTCACATTGCATAGTCACATATTCATTTTTATCTGTGCAGTCTACTTGATACACATTGTGTGATATGGCGCAATGTGACCGCTCCATTACGCCACCTAGCAGTTTACCGATTTTCTATCTCTTTCCTTTCCCGACCATGCATTTTCTCGGCAATCCCGCGCATAATGCCCTTTTCGGTTGCACTTATAGCACGTAATTTCACTTGCATACGGTACCTTTTTCTTAAAGGGTGCTGTTTGAGCCGCTTGCCTAGCGCTACTTCTCGTTTCCCGCCGCGTTTCCATCATTCTGACGGCGTTTTCTTTCTCCATCTTATCTAACTTAGCAAGCACTGCATTTATCGCCTTTTTGTCCAGCTCATCCTCTTTATTAATTATTCTTACACGCCTTTGCGCCCGACAATCCTTGGATGTATGCCCGGACTTTTTGCAATTGAAGCAAAATGGAACAGTTTTTCTTTCTTCTACCTTTGGATTCCTGAAGGGATACCTCGAAACCGGTTTTTCTTTCGCTGAAGCTATCGCACTTTCCTCTGTGGCTGCGATTTCCACAGCTTCAGAAAGGGTTATGGTTTCTCCCCTAGCTCGCACAATAGTTTTTATCCGGTCATCATACAACCCTTGAATAAATACGGCCCTTCCTAGCTTTAAAACTAGAGCTATGCTTCCCATCAGCTCCTCTTCCGTCATTACATTTTTTATTGCTTCTCTGAATTGATGTTGGAGAGCATCTATACGCGAACCCCATTGCGCAATACTCTTCCACGACTCTTGTCTACTAGCAAACATTTTACATGCATAAAAATCAAGAGTCCTCTTACTGCCATAATTTTCTAACAAGATTGCACGAACTGCCGGCCAGGTGGTAGTCAGATCTCGGACAAGAAGTTTACTCCTAGGTGCCCCTACAATTTTAGCCTTCACAAATTTTAATAAAATTTCTTTTTGTTCCGGCACAATTAATTCGAATGCTGAATCTACATTATCCAACCACTCATTTAATCTCGTCTTTTCTCCGTCAAAAGAATCTGGGATCAATTTTATCACTTCACTCAAAATAATGTACTGCCTATGGGTTGACGACTGCGCGCCCTGACTGCCTGACACTGCTTCGTTAGGCATGCTTACAATTTTGCTTTCTCACCTGCTGAAATCAACTGCTGTATAGCGATGAGATGTGGTGCTGTCCCCGACGTGACGTCGTTGTCGTGTTGACCCGCGCTGTCCGCTCGACTGCGAAGCTCTGCTGTGCTGGTATCGATCGGTTGCCGGCTGCTGGCGATGGCTGCTCAGCTGTTACTCGGCGGCGTTGGTATCGATCGGCGTCTCGCGTAGTGTCGCGTGTCGCGCCCCGGCTGTTCCTCGCAGACGACCAATGGATCCTCTTCTTTTCTTCCAATGTCGCCTCGTTGCGCAATCTTGCTAGTCGGCTTCGTGCTCAAAGCCGTCAGTCTTTTCCTGACTTCGGGCTGAGATTTCTCGAAAACCCTACTCCTATTCCTCAAATTGCGGCCTGTAATCGCTGCAACGTACTGACCTTTGGGCAACCTTGGCCAAAATTCTGTCAGTCGTCTCACTAGTTTTGTGGCTTTTCCGGCCAAACACTCGTAGTTTTCCCAGGCCTACCCCACACCTGACACCAAGAAAATGAGGGGATCTCTGTTGTGTCCTGTTGTGCAACAGAGAGCTGTAAAGACTCAGAAGCTGAAACAAGTGGGTATCGATTTTTACAATTCGGGAACTCGGATAGGAAAAGTTCAGGAGAAATAAATTGAAGAACACAAGAGGTTATGATGAACACACTTGTGACTCACGAAGCCGACAAACTCTCACTGAGAATACTCAGAAATTACGAGAGGTACCTATTCCCAGGTGTACTGAACCAACTAGCAGAAGTTCTCTCTGCCAAAGGTCCATAAAACTTGATGAGCCTAACAGTAACAACGGCGACTACAGTAGCTAAATACACGTTGTCATCTCCGCTGCGCTGTCTGCTTGCTGGCTCACTCGCCGACTCTCGAAGACCTCTGGAGAAGTAGTCCCCCTCCCGCTGCGGCGGGCTCTTTTTTATAGCCGCCCGTGACGCGCTCCGCTGCCCCGCGCGTCCTTCTGGAACGTTACGCTGGATTATCTCGTTACCCACGCGCTACGCAGCTCTCTTTCTGATGCAACCTTAGCCTCACACGTTCACTGTTGGCTTTCCTTGCTACCAATTGCACCATATTAACACTTGCGCGTACTAACACTCAGGCGTTACTTTTATTACTTCGTAACACAATTCATAACAGTCTCACTCAACTAACTGCGCTGTAACTTCTACTCCATCCTTATCCACAACTGTCTGAATATCTACCTCCCACTTATTTTTCTAAAATACTAAGATACAGAAATTTATGCATGCCTCAACAAATGTCCCCACTCCAGCAATAATATTTTTTTAAAGTTCATTCTTAGTTTCCATCTTTGCTGCTATTAATTCACTGTTCACTTGTATCATTTACTTCATATTTCCCAGATGTTTATTGCATTACCATATCACTAATTCCTTTTATCTTTTCACACCACTATTTTGGTATCTAGATCTGTCTTCCTCCTTATTTTTAGTTTTGAGGCAATAATTTCTTCCCCTATTATCACTATATTTTTCAAACACTCCAGCTAACTGTCTATTGTGGTAGTGCATCCTTTCTACATACAGAACCACTCCCTAAGACACCTCCTCACCTTTAAAACCTTTGCTTTGTTGTAATCTTATATACATATAAAAATAGACGTGTTTTTTCCTATATTTCACTTTTCAGCCACCAATACCTAGCACAGATCACTGATGTTTGTGGGTGGAAGTAGCATGGAGTTTCCTGTCGTGCACAATGTTGGCCGAATGCCGATAGCTGTGGGGATGTGGGAGATATAATGATTAAAGTTGGTCAGTGCAGGGCGTTTTCATATTTCGACCAAAAATTCGTATCTCCGTATACTTCTCTTTCCTGCCACAACTACATAACATAGACTTTTGGTGTTTGTGTGTGGTAGTAGAATCGTCATTCCTGTCGTTAGCTATGGGGATGTGGGAGATATGGGGGTTGAAAGTGGTCGATCTGTGGCATTTTCATACTTCTGCCAAAGACAAAAGTGTCATGGTGTATCACTTTTCAGCGAAAACTACAGATGACAGATAACTGGCGTTAGTGTGTAGTAGTAGCACAGAGTCACCTTTCGATCACAACAGCGGCAGAAATTTCAGAAACTGTGGTACTGTGGTAGATATGGTGGTTGTTAGTGGCCGACCAAGTATATTTTCGTATTTCGACCGTCTCCGCATATGTCACTTTTCTGCCACAACTACATAGCATAGAGCATTGGTGTTTGTGTTTGGTAGTAGAATCGTATCTCATGTAGTGCACTATGGTTGTTAGATGTCGGTAACTATGGGGGTATGGGAGAAATGGGGGTTGAAAGTGGTAGACCTGTGGCAGTTTCATACTTCTGCCAAAGACAAAAGTGTCATGGTGTATCACTTTTCAGCGAAAACTATAGATCACAGATAACTGGCATTTGTGTGTAGTAGTAGCACAGAGTCACCTTTCGATCACAACAGCGGCCGAATTTCAGAAACTGTGGTAGATATGGTGGTTGTAAGTGGCCAACCAAGGATATTTTCGTATTTCGACTTTCTCCGCATATGTCACTTTTCTGCCAAAACTACATAGCATAGAGCATTGGTGTTTGTGTTTGGTAGTAGAATCGTATCTCATGTAGTGCACTATGGTTGTTAGATGTCGGTAGCTATGGGGGTGTGGGAGATATGGGGGTTGAAAGTGATTGACCTGTGGCAATTTCATACTTCTGCCAAAGACAAAAGTGTCTTGGTGTATCACTTTTCAGCGAAAACTATAGATCACAGATAACTGGCGTTTGTGTGTAGTAGTAGCACAGAGTCACCTTTCGATCACAACAGCGGCCGAATTTCAGAAACTGTGGTACTGTGGTAGATATGGTGGTTGAAAGTGGCCGACCAAGGAAATTTTCGCATTTCGACTGTCTCCGCATATGTCACTTTTCTGCCACAACTACATGGCATAGAGCATTGGTGTTTGTGTTTGGTAGTAGAATCGTATCTCATGTAGTGCACTATGGTTGTTAGATGTCGGTAGCTATGGGGGTGTGGGAGAAATGGGGGTTGAAAGTGGTCGACCTGTGGCAGTTTCATACTTCTGCCAAAGACAAAAGTGTCATGGTTTATCACTTTTCAGCGAAAACTACAGATCACAGATAACTGGCGTTTGTGTGTAGTAGTAGCACAGAGTCACCTTTCGATCACAACAGCGGCCGAATTTCAGAAACTGTGATACTGAGGTAGATATGGTGGTTGTAAGTGGCCGACCAAGGATATTTTTATATTTCGACTGTCTCCGCATATTTCACTTTTCTGCCACAACTACATAGCATAGAGCATTGGTGTTTTTGTTTGGTAGTAGAATCGTATCTCATGTAGTGCACTATGGTTGTTAGATTTCGGTAGCTATGGGGGTGTGGGAGAAATGGGGATTGAAAGTGGTCGACCTGTGGCAATTTCATACTTCTGCCAAAGACAAAAGTGTCATGGTGTATCACTTTTCAGCGAAAACTAAAGATCACAGATAACTGGCGTTTGTGTGTAGTATTGGCACAGAGTCTCCTTTCAATCACAACAGCGGCCGAATTTCAGAAACTGTGGTACTGTGGTAGATATGGTGGTTGTAATTTGCCGACCAAGGATATTTTCGTATTTCGACTGTTTCCACATTTGTCACTTTTCTGCCACAACTACATAGCATAGAGCATTGGTGTTTGTGTTTGGTAGTAGAATCGTATCTCATGTAGTGCACTATGATTGGTAGATGTCGGTAGCTATGGGGGTGTGGGAGAAATGGGGATTGAAAGTGGTCGACCTGTGGCAATTTCATACTTCTGCCAAAGACATAAGTGTCATGGTGTATCACTTTTCAGCGAAAACTACAGATCACAGATAACTGGCGTTTGTGTGTAGTAGTAGCACAGAGTCACCTTTCGATCAAAACAGCGGCCGAATTTCAGAAACTGTGGTACTGTGGTAGATATGGTGGTTGTAAGTGGCCGACCAAGGAAATTTTCGTATTTGGACGAAAGGCATGTGTCTCCGCAGATTTTTTTCTACCACGACTACATATCATAGAGCATTATTGTGTATGTGTGGTAGTAGAATCCTGTCTGTTGTCGTGCACTATGGTTGTTAGGTGTCTGTAGCTATGGGGGTGTGGAAGATATGGGGGATGAAAATGGTCGACCTGCGGCAATTTCATATTTCTGCCAAAGACGCGTGTTTCACGGTGTATCACTTTTAAGTGAAAACTATCAATCGCAGATCACTGGCGTTTGTGTGTGGTAGTAACACAGAGTCTCCCGTCGATCACAACGTTGGCCGAAATTCGGTAACTGTGGGAGTGTGTGAGATATGGTGTTTGAAATTGGTCGATCATGAATATTTTCGTGTTTCACCCAAAGACTTGTGTGTATCCGTAAACTTTACCTTGCTGCCGGAACTACATAGCGCAGAAGACTGGTACTTGTGTGTGGTAATAGTATCGAGTCTCCCATTGTGCACTAGGGTGGTTAGATGTCTATAACTGTCAATATGGATTCTTTACAATCACGAACGAAGTCGTGGGTACCAGCTAGTTATACCTAATCTTCTGTTTTCCTCAGTTACTGAATTACATTACCTGATTTTCGTTTAACCGTTATCCCTCGTTGATGTGTAAAGATAAGGCCCTATATTACAATCAATCTTTTCTTAAAATCACTTGTTCCCTGTATCACACGTTACACCACATACTTTTCATCAGGCTTTATCAACAAAATGTCTGATATATTGTGCCACCTTTTGTCTTGTTCTACCACTTGTGTAATGTCTCCTTTCCTCGATAATGTGTTTGCAAGCCTCTGCTCCCTTGTACTAGTAACCCCGCTCTCTCCACTTTAAATTAACATATGGTTTATTTAGGTCCTGGCCAATTGTAACCACTATAATTCCAACTCTGACCCTGAATAAGAAATCAGCTTCTTCCCAATTGTTTCATTTTTGTTGATTCTTTCTCCCACATCAGTAAGTAGGAGATGAATTGCACATATCCTTTTGTTCTTTTACCAGTAACTCATAGTCATCACCTGTGATTTACAATTAATAACAATAAATTATAAATAATGAATGATAGAGATAGTACACCCGTTATTTATCACAGATGATGGCAGAAGGGGCACAACAAATATTAACATACAAGCAAAACTAACATATTTTGCCATATTTTAGTATAAAACTTTATACATGTGTGAGGGCACATGGCAATGGTTCACATCTGTTTATACTGAGGCACACCACATGACTGATGCAAGATAAGAATATGGCAGGCAGAATGGGGATTTAATTTAATTGTGCTGGAGTGCACACTGCGTTGCCAATTTCCCTGCACATCCATTTTCCCCCTTTCCTGAGGATGACAGAGATGTGAGAAGTACACAATCAGTAATTAAGAGAGAGTATAATTTATGGAAAATGTAGTAAAAGTAATAAAATAAAAATAACAAAACTAGTATTGACAAATGTGAGACTCTAGCCAGACCTTGTATTAAATTTATATCACTAAAAATTAGTTAAAATTAATTTTAAAATTCGGTAAATTCAACTTTAAAAAGTTGCTATTAAAAATATTTTGCCAAATTTATTAAAGTATTATTAGATACTTATTAATACCTACTAAATGTACACAATTGTACTACAAATTGTATAATCATTAATAAATTATTTAAGAAGGAATATTTTATTTCATAATCTATTTAATGATTACTGGTTTTTTTAATGTAAATGTATTTTGTCGAACTACAGCTCTATTTATAAATATATTAGCGCTTTCTTCAATTTTCAATTCATTCGCCATTTCTATGTTTTTGTACAATACCATTCGATCACTGACAGGGGGTCATAGTACTCATTAAATAAGTTTTTAGCTAAAAATGACGTAGCGGGCGTGCACGTCGATACTGAAATATTAAAACGATTTTCAACAATTTTATGACTTCAGGTATCGTATCTTTTGTAGATACACAATGACAAAATACCTATATATGAAACAATGTCTTTCACATCATTCAAACTGACATATTTTGTTCGTACAATATTACATGCGTGTTGCGACGAAAAATTAAACGACCAACATCAAAGTTGTCTATGTAGAACTCTTTCATTTAACTGCTGCTTGTTCAATAAGAAATACTGTGGTTCCATGTTACTCAAAAGTGTCATATGATTTTTAATAAAGCGCTGGACAATACAACCTACGACTTCAAAACACATTTTTCGATAAAAGTCAGCTGACGAGAGAAATTAGTGGGATTCACTTGATGAATCGTCTATCTTTTATAATCATTCTTATTTCTTGGAATTTTAAGTTCATCCAATTTCAATATAAGAGCTAAATTCAAAGTCTGTTTCAAAAGGTTTCAAAATTTTTCGTACGTTCTTTTGAACGATACAATGTGCTTTTGCAGGAACAAAGAAATCTTCAATAAAAATGCATTCAGAGCTACGAAAAGATCGAGAAATCGTGTATATATATATATATATATATACTAGCTAAAAGCACGGCTTGGTGGTGGCTCGCGAATTATTTTTATTATTAGAAATAATAAATACAAATAAAGAAATTAATAATAGGCCTAATCATTAGAAAGTTAATATTTAAACTTCACAAAGTATTATCAAAAATAGTATTATAATTTATTGAAAAAAATAGTTAGATATATTTATAATAATATGGAATCTATAAATATTTTTAAAAAGAAACATTTCAATTTATTTAATGTTTTTAATCGTGTACAAAATTTCTCATTAGAGTTTCTTCCAGTTTTCTACACTTCAACATACTCAAATTTTTAATATTACTAGGTAATTCTGTCATAAGAAAATCTCCTATTTAATGTTAATTCTTCTAACGTTTTTACCCTCCATAACGCAACATATGTTAAACCGAATGGCAGTTTCTTTTTCTCCAGTAATATCTATAACAACATTACCCAATGTTAATCCTTGAGATTTATGAATTGTTATTGCGAAAGTTAATTGTAACGGACATGGTCGTATCCAGCGAGGGGCAAGGGGCCGGGGGGGGGGGGGGCCTGCCGCCCTCCTAGAAGAAAAACCAAGTTGCCTTCATAGTCCGGTCAAAATAGACATTCACCCTTACATAAACTCCCAGCAAGCTGAAAATTTGCATGAATGTTAGGGATATCATTATAATGAAATTGTGAAAAGTCCCCATCGATCTCGTGTGTGCAAAAAATTTTATACAAAGTCAAAGTTCGCAAAAAATGGGTTTTTCGTATTTTTTAGCGAAACGGTTAGTTTTATGATAAAAATACCACAGGAAAAAATTGTAGATTACGTAATTATCTACAAAAATTGTTCTTATACCTTTTTTCCCTAAGATTTACCATTTCTGAGAAAAAGCCATTCTAAAATTCACATAAGTTGTATTCTCCATAAAATGCACACGTTTCCACGCCACCTAAGAGGTAGTGTACTTCACGTATATTATTTAACGTGGTTTCCCCGGTAGTCATACTCTACGGTGTATTTTACTGGTTTTATTGTAATATCAGGTCTTCTTATTTAATTTCTTCTTCTGTTCCTCCATCTTCTTCTTCTACATCCTCTTGAGTAGACGTAAATTGTTGTAACAGTGATACATCAGTTGTTTCTTCGTTGATGTAAATATCTTCTTCTGTTGGAGATTCAACTTTTGAACATGACTGGCCTTGACAACTGGTGCATGCTGTTGAACACAATAAGCCCACTTTTTTGCAGTTACAAAAAATAGTGTTAAGGAGCTTTTATAATGTAGATGGAAGTAGAGTGTGGATTGGTTCCAATACATTATCAATTAGCTTCCAACGCCATTCTTCTGGATCCAGTTGATTACCATACATGAACCTGGTAATACACTCGATAAAAATGTTGGTGAGCAGAAGCCACGGTTGGAGGAAGACAAGCTAATTGCACATTTTTTATTACATGTATGTTTTACAAATGATAATTAACATAACTTATCTATGCAAGTAATTTTTGTTGGAGCTCCATACACAGAAAGAAGAAAGCGAATTCCGCTGGTGATTAGAATTTCCGGAGTAGAGTTCATTTCCTTAGAAACTTGTGCTCATCCAATTAAGATCTTATTTTTCAAATAATTTAAGAACTGTCGTTTTACCCATCCGGAACAATACTGATGTTGTATTACAGCCAGTCATAGCATGTAAAAATAAAATGTGATATTTACATTTAGGATAAGCCAATAAACAACTTGTACTTGAAAAAAAAAATCCGACTGTTGTTGATCCTTGCCTGGTTTTAAAAAGTAAATGATTATTTGAATTGGAATGCGAGCGGTTAGTAATACTACCAACAACAACGTTTAAATCAACTGGATTATGTGGTGTGACATAGAACCACATTAACATGAGGTATCTGGGCAACGAAACAAGTTGCGAGTAGGACTCTCTGCAGGACAGGGTTCAGCGAATTCTAGTCTATTAGGGCAAATTCTCGATTCAGGCTGGAAGAAAGATGAAACACAATAGGAGTTGCCAGTTTGAAAAGGCAGATTTATGACCTCTCACCGCTCAGTATGGGGTCGGCCGCAGTTCTGTGCGTGGACAGTGTTTACGGATGAGATTTATTGCGTGGCCAATTGTAGATACGTGATAACGTCAAGACACGCCAAATTAGAGATTCTGTGAATGCTCACTGTGAGAAACTAGGAGAAAACGAGTGAACACGAAAGAAATACGACTGTTTCCAAACAAATCCTCCAACCCCATCAAAGGAATGATGTGTTGAACTTGAGAGTGCTTGGAGGGGCGAATGTTTTGCCAATAGCATTTTAGTTTATAGAATAGTTGTTATTTTTGTATAATGTTGTTTCATGTCCGCCAATGAGGAGAGAGGCAGGATCTCCTACAATACGATCAGAGAAAATCGCCCAAGGAGAAGGAGCAAAGTAGTGTCTGAAGGGGGATCAGCGGACAGTTTTTAATTATTGTTAACTGATTTTAATTGAATTGCGTGGGGTCCTTAATTGATTTTAATTTTAATTGATTTTAATTAATGTTAATTGATTTTAATTAATTTTGATTTTAATTGATTTTAATTAATTTTGATTGATTATTAATTAATTTAATTGATTTTAATTGATTTTAATTGAGGCTAATTGATTTTAATTAATTTTAATTTATTTTAATTGAGACTAATTGATTTTAATTGATTTGCGGGGGGGAGCCTTAATTAATTTTAATTAATGTTAATTGACTCACGACTTGGAGCGGAGGGGAGCCGAGGAACTAGGGGAGTTTAATTGAATGCGGGTTCGTAATTGACTGCGCACAGCTGTACCACACCCGAATTATCGCTCCCCTCGCAGCTGCAGGATGCGGGTTCGTAATTGAATGCGCACAGCTGCACCACACCCGAATTATCGCTCCCCTCGCAGCTGCAGGATGCGGGTTCGTAATTGAATGCGCACAGCTGCGCCACACCCGAATTATCGCTCCCCTCGCAGCTGCAGGATGCGGGTTCGTAATTGAATGCGCACAGCTGCACCACACCCGAATTATCGCTCCCCTCGCAGCTGCAGGATGCGGGTTCGTAATTGAATGCGCACAGCTGCGCCACACCCGGAAGCCCTTAATTATCACTCCCCTCGCAGCTGCAGCCCCACCCGGCGTCAGTTTGCAGCCATGTCTCGTCTAGTGATGTTGTTCTCCTCTGTCTACCAACTCAACGCTGGTGATACGAAACGTTTGACGATAGGGTTATCGTCCAAACACGAGTTTGAACCTGTTGTTGTTCTGGAAAAAGTGGGACACAATAAAATTGTTTTAACATACGACGAATGGAACGTCCTGATCCAGGTATTGGACGTAGTGTCCGAGTTATTCAACGCCGGCACTGACAGCATCCCACTTGGTGAGCACACTGTCTCCTGCCGAACGATTGCCGGGGTGAAGACTGTTTGTTTCCACCTCAATGACGATCCTGCCAGCGGCGTCTTCTTCGGCCAGTCTACTTGGAGGAACTTCGTCGACGCGCAGCCGACCGTGACCAACGCCTTGACCGTCAAGCAGAAGTGGGGCTACTTGGTGGCACGATATTATACTGAATTTGTGGACATTCTAGCTAATAAAGTGCTACGAGACTTCAATATGGCTACAGTGCAAAAACTGATTGACATGCATATTAATAATGTTCGTGTAGCTCAAGTGACATACAGTTCATCATTGGATTATGCGCAATTAAGACTTGAACTCATTGCATATAAAAATTTGTTAGTATCTGATGATGTAAATAATATTGTAATTAAGAATTATGAACCTGGATATGATGTTTGTGGACCTTATTAACTAAAGTGTTTAAATCGCATCAGCATACTACAAGGTGTTTGTGAGTGAATTGGCTGACAAAGTGTTGAGTGACTACTACACATGTACTGCCTCAGTGTCGAAGTTAATGGATATGCACATCAACAACGTTCATCCTATTCATGTGTCTTACAGTTCTACAATTGACTTTGGGCAATTAAGGAATGAAATAGTTGCATACAAAAAAATTTGATTGTACTTAATGATGTATGCAGAATTGTAAACAGTAAAGAATAAAATCATTTTACCAGATTTTTCTTGTGTCATTTCACCTATCCTAATTAAATAATAAGATAGTATATATTTTATTTAAATCTTTTATTTCACCCACCATTGGGCAATTAAAAATACATTTTCAACAGCGCATATAGCGTTACAAAATAAATGTCCTTTACAAAGTTTTATCAAATTATTTTTCTTGAGTTCATGTAGAGGCGGGCATCCTAAATCTTCTATATTGTAGCAGACTTTCTTGCGAATAATCTTCTGAAACCAACGAGCCTTCTCCCGTCCTTTAACGTAAATAATGGAGTCATCTTCATTTGTGATTGCATGTAGAATAGTACATAGTTTGCTAAAGGTTATACCAGCAGCAGTCCAAGGTATTCCATGGTAATTATTTGTCAACCATTTGACTGTTGGCTCATTACCTCCACGTGATGGTGAATTTACAGAGATGCAATGTGTGGCGATAATGTTGTCTGATTGCACTACACAGACGGCAACTTCTTTGAAGATAAATAGGCCATGCCTGAATTCCACCCCGTTCCTTGCACCAGTCCTATCACGCATCGTGATCGGTAAAGATCTGACCTAGCATTTGGGAGGGGGGGTGCGGGTTCGAATCCCTGTCCGAACATCGAAATTTCGGCATTCCATGCTTTTTTTGCGAAATTACTGCATTTGGTGCTTAAGCAATTTGACGGGGAAAGTGAAAAGTCCAGGATTCTAATCCCGGTCTCAGCTGCGATTTTCAAAAGCCCTTAACCTGACATTCACATCTGGCACAACTTGCGTTGTAATGTAGTTACACCAGAACACTTCCGTTGTTTGGTTTCCAGTTTAAACTGTAGGTTCTCTACACCCGGCTAAGTTCACGTAGGCTAGGATAGGTGCGGAATGCGCAGGCAATAAAAACCCTGGTCATAATGACCAGACTAGCCATTACTCCGTACTTCAGTTGAATATCGGGTTGGTTCCTTCAAAAGGCCATGTCTGAATTCCACCCCGTTCCCTGCACCAGTCCTATCACGCATCGTGATCGGTAAAGATCTGACCTAGCATTTGGGAGGGTGCGGTTTCGAATCCCCGTCCAGGCATCCAGATTTGGGTTTTCCATGGTTTCCCCAAATAACGCGAGACGAATGCCGGGGATAATTTCATCATTTTCCATGGCAGAATTCCTTCCCGTTCCTCGTCCACTGTCCTTTCCCCGCCTCTAAAGGCGTAGAACCATAAAAAGAATCGCATGTGCTTTTATCCAATTCAATATAACTTTATAGGCAGGTAGGTGATTTCACTGCAGGTCTATATATTCGTCCTCCTTTCAGAGGTACTTTTTTCCTCCTGGTGGGTGGGTTTGTTAACGTTCGGGACTGCCATGTGGGAGATGGAGGGTTCGATTCCCGGTCCGCATGTTAATTAGTATCTGTTGTAGTTTAGACATACAAATAGCCGTTTATCGTCAAGAGTCACTGTGGACACTCCGACAATGACAAAAATAAAAATAAAACGCGTTTAGTGGTGTTTGTTCCTGTAGCCAGGGATGGTAACGCGATGTATGTGGTGGGAGTTCTACAGGTTTATCTGCTCGAATACCTGTGTCAGTGATGTATACTCATAGACCCTCCTAAGTTACCACTTCTCATTCTTGTTGAGGGGTGACTGTAAAATTCTTGAAATACAGATATTTGCGCGGGTACAGCGAATGCGTGCCACAACTTCACAATAATTGTTTGTGCATTGAAATACGGAAAAAAAGTTTCTACTGTAATGTCAGTCTCTAGGTAAAGTGAAAAACGTGGCCATTTTTTATCACCACTCGTCTTCTTTTCAGAGTTATTGCTTGTATGCCGGTCTGGCGGCCATCCCTTATTACGCATGTCGGACGTCGTAGGCTGGGCAGACGTAAAACAGGACAGGTGGCGGGCGAACTGTGGCGGAACTAACATCAGACTTTAATGTTGGGCAGAGTACAAGTGTACCTGAACACACAGTGCACCGAACACTCCTAACGATGGGCCTCCGCAGCCGACGACACATGCATGTGCACCACGACATCGGCGTAGAACCATAAAAAAGAATCGCATGTGCTTTTATCCAATTCAATATAACTTTATAGGCAGGTAGGTGATTTCACTGCAGGTCTATATATTCGTCCTCCTTTCAGAGGTACTTTTTTCCTCCTGGTGGGTGGGTTTGTTAACGTTCGGGACTGTCATGTGGGAGATGGAGGGTTCGATTCCCGGTCCGCATGTTAATTAGTATCTGTTGTAGTTTAGACATACAAATAGCCGTTTATCGCCAAGAGTCACTGTGGACACTCCGACAATGACAAAAATAAAAATAAAACGCGTTTAGTGGTGTTTGTTCCTGTAGCCAGGGATGGTAACGCGATGTATGTGGTGGGAGTTCTACAGGTTTATCTACTCGAATACCTGTGTCAGTGATGTATACTCATAGACCCTCCTAAGTTACCACTTCTCATTCTTGTTGAGGGGTGACTGTAAAATTCTTGAAATACAGATATTTGCGCGGGTACAGCGAATGCGTGCCACAACTTCACAATAATTGTTTGTGCATTGAAATACGGAAAAAAAGTTTCTACTGTAATGGCAGTCTCTAGGTAAAGTGAAAAACGTGGCCATTTTTTATCACCACTCGTCTTCTTTTCAGAGTTATTGCTTGTATGCCGGTCAGGCGGCCACCCCTTATTACGCATGTCGGACGTCGTAGGCTGGGCAGACGTAAAACAGGACAGGTGGCGGGCGAACTGTGGCGGAACTAACATCAGACTTTAATGTTGGGCAGAGTACAAGTGTACCTGAACACACAGTGCACCGAACACTCCTAACGATGGGCCTCCGCAGCCGACGACACATGCATGTGCACCACGACATCGGCAACTGCGACTGAAATGGGCATGAGACCATCGTCACTAGACGTTGGCGTAGTGGCAGATCGGTGCATGGTCTGATGAATTCCGATACCTTCTTCATCTTGCCGGAGTAAGGGTGTGAACTGGTCGGTTTCTACGGGAACAGCTTCCTGTCACCTGTACTGCGGGGAACATTCACGTGGGAGCTCGTGCAAGGCACCGTGACGACCGATAAGTATCGTACACTGGTTGCAGACCACGTACAGCACAAACCTTCATGACGACCATGTTTCCCAACGGCTGTGACATTTTTCAACAAGATAATGCGCCATGTCACAAGGCCAGAAGTGTAACTTAATGGTTTGAGGAACACAGTGGCGAGTTGTAATTGATGTACTGGATCGCCCAGCTCGCCAGATCTGAACCCGATCGAACACATCTGGGATGTGATTGAATATTTTGGATTTTTTTGTTTTTTTGTTTTTTTCTATTTAAACCCACATTTTGATGGCTGGATCGTGAATATGAATTGAGTACTGTCTAATGACACTGGTGAACTTTACCCTTCATCCAATTCGTTCGGCTATGAATTAATGTAAACATATGATTTGTAATTGCATCTAAACATTACTGACAATCATTTTTAAAAGTGAGGTTCAAAATTTTTTATTAATAGATCAGTCAAGCATCCGTACAATTCCATCAATGAAACAATACAGTTTCTGATCCATCATTCAACCAAAATATTATTGGATTAATTTCCTATTCGTTTGCTGAATAGTAACGCAATGAAGATTTAATTTAGAACTACTGGTAATTTAGAACTACTGGTGTCTTTATGTATTGACATATTAACCTGTTGTACGCTAAAGTCTCGCTCTCTCTCTCACATACACGCATAACGTTACCATCAATATAGACACGTCAGAGGAAGTGCACAGTCGGAAAAAGATCGTGAAAACAGGTAAAACATCACCGCAATTATACCACATCACTATACGAAAGATGTCATCGGTTTACATGGTTAGAAGGTGTCCATCATGCCATACGATGTGTATTGAGTGCATCCACCAAAATAGAAAAAAAAAAACGTGCGACATGATGCGGTGTTCCATCATAAATGAAACTCGTTCTGTTCACGGCCCGATATGACATCGGACAACTTGAGTAGTACATCAGATATACCTGTCGAAAGTCACACTAAAGTACTTGAAGTTGAACTAAACAGAGCATGCAGAAGATGAGAACATCACAAGTTTCATTAAACAACACGACGCTCCACAAGACCGAAACATAATGGGCTCAGTACCAGATGAAACATAAATTATGTTAGATATCAGTTAGTATGTGCCACTTTCGAAGAATTTCATTTAAAAAGTGCAAAAATAGATAAAAATCCGCGAATACTGGTCAAATATAGCAAAATATTGGTTAAAAAATTATGGCACTTTCTGAGACAGAACTTATGCTAAAGTCTGGTTAATACAGAATGTTAAAGTGTTTGTTATAGTTGGTTAGAGTAAATTCAGGTTAGGTTATTTCAACTCACCTTCTCATGGTGCCACTGATACATGGAAATCCAAAAAACTGTTTGCTGAGGTGGCTTGGGCCCCACAGTAAGCAGCTGCTGCGTAGAAAAATACAAACGCGTCGCGCAAAATACCGGTCTTCTTAGGTCGCGCAAAATACCGGTCTTCTTAGGCCGCGGTGGGGCCCAAGCCGCCTCAGCAAACAGTTTTTTTGGATTTCCATGTATCAGTGGCACCATGAGAAGGTGAGTTGAAATAACCTAACCTGAATTTACTCTAACCAACTATAACAAACACTTTAACATTCTGTATTAACCAGACTTTAGCATAAGTTCTGTCTCAGAAAGTGCCATAATTTTTTAACCAATATTTTGCTATATTTGACCAGTATTCGCGGATTTTTATCTATTTTTGCACTTTTTAAATGAAATTCTTCGAAAGTGGCACATACTAACTGATATCTAACATAATTTATGTTTCATCTGGTACTGAGCCCATTATGTTTCGGTCTTGTGGAGCGTCGTGTTGTTTAATGAAACTTGTGATGTTCTCATCTTCTGCATGCTCTGTTTAGTTCAACTTCAGTACTTTAGTGTGACTTTCGACAGGTATATCTGATGTACTACTCAAGTTGTCCGATGTCATATCGGGCCGTGAACAGAACGAGTTTCATTTATGATGGAACACCGCATCATGTCGCACGTTTTTTTTTCTATTTTGGTGGATGCACTCAATACACATCGTATGGCATGATGGACACCTTCTAACCATGTAAACCGATGACATCTTTCGTATAGTGATGTGGTATAATTGCGGTGATGTTTTACCTGTTTTCACGATCTTTTTCCGACTGTGCACTTCCTCTGACGTGTCTATATTGATGGTAACGTTATGCGTGTATGTGAGAGAGAGAGCGAGACTTTAGCGTACAACAGGTTAATATGTCAATACATAAAGACACCAGTAGTTCTAAATTACCAGTAGTTCTAAATTAAATCTTCATTGCGTTACTATTCAGCAAACGAATAGGAAATTAATCCAATAATATTTTGGTTGAATGATGGATCAGAAACTGTATTGTTTCATTGATGGAATTGTACGGATGCTTGACTGATCTATTAATAGCAAAAAATTTTGAACCTCACTTTTAAAAATGATTGTCAGTAATGTTTAGATGCAATTACAAATCATATGTTTACATTAATTCATAGCCGAACGAATTGGATGAAGGGTAAAGTTCACCAGTGTCATTAGACAGTACTCAATTCATATTCACGATCCAGCCATCAAAATGTGGGTTTAAATAGAAAAAACAAAAAAAAAAAAAATCCAAAATATTCAATCACATCCCAGATGTGTTCGATCGGGTTCAGATCTGGCGAGCTGGGCGATCCAGTACATCAATTACAACTCGCCACTGTGTTCCTCAAACCATTAAGTTACACTTCTGGCCTTGTGACATGGCGCATTATCTTGTTGAAAAATGTCACAGCCGTTGGGAAACATGGTCGTCATGAAGGTTTGTGCTGTACGTGGTCTGCAACCAGTGTACGATACTTATCGGTCGTCACGGTGCCTTGCACGAGCTCCCACGTGAATGTTCCCCGCAGTACAGGTGACAGGAAGCTGTTCCCGTAGAAACCGACCAGTTCACACCCTTACTCCGGCAAGATGAAGAAGGTATCGGAATTCATCAGACCATGCACCGATCTGCCACTACGCCAACGTCTAGTGACGATGGTCTCATGCCCATTTCAGTCGCAGTTGCCGATGTCGTGGTGCACATGCATGTGTCGTCGGCTGCGGAGGCCCATCGTTAGGAGTGTTCGGTGCACTGTGTGTTCAGGTACACTTGTACTCTGCCCAACATTAAAGTCTGATGTTAGTTCCGCCACAGTTCGCCCGCCACCTGTCCTGTTTTACGTCTGCCCAGCCTACGACGTCCGACATGCGTAATAAGGGGTGGCCGCCTGACCGGCATACAAGCAATAACTCTGAAAAGAAGACGAGTGGTGATAAAAAATGGCCACGTTTTTTCACTTTACCTAGAGACTGCCATTACAGTAGAAACTTTTTTTCCGTATTTCAATGCACAAACAATTATTGTGAAGTTGTGGCACGCATTCGCTGTACCCGCGCAAATATCTGTATTTCAAGAATTTTACAGTCACCCCTCAACAAGAATGAGAAGTGGTAACTTAGGAGGGTCTATGAGTATACATCACTGACACAGGTATTCGAGTAGATAAACCTGTAGAACTCCCACCACATACATCGCGTTACCATCCCTGGCTACAGGAACAAACACCACTAAACGCGTTTTATTTTTATTTTTGTCATTGTCGGAGTGTCCACAGTGACTCTTGACGATAAACGGCTATTTGTATGTCTAAACTACAACAGATACTAATTAACATGCGGACCGGGAATCGAACCCTCCATCTCCCACATGGCAGTCCCGAACGTTAACAAACCCACCCACCAGGAGGAAAAAAGTACCTCTGAAAGGAGGACGAATATATAGACCTGCAGTGAAATCACCTACCTGCCTATAAAGTTATATTGAATTGGATAAAAGCACATGCGATTCTTTTTATGGTTCTACGCCTTTAGAGGCGGGGAAAGGACAGTGGACGAGGAACGGGAAGGAATTCTGCCATGGAAAATGATGAAATTATCCCCGGCATTCGTCTCGCGTTATTTGGGGAAACCATGGAAAACCCAAATCTGGATGCCTGGACGGGGATTCGAAACCGCACCCTCCCAAATGCTAGGTCAGATCTTTACCGATCACGATGCGTGATAGGACTGGTGCAGGGAACGGGGTGGAATTCAGACATGGCCTTTTGAAGGAACCAACCCGATATTCAACTGAAGTACGGAGTAATGGCTAGTCTGGTCATTATGACCAGGGTTTTTATTGCCTGCGCATTCCGCACCTATCCTAGCCTACGTGAACTTAGCCGGGTGTAGAGAACCTACAGTTTAAACTGGAAACCAAACAACGGAAGTGTTCTGGTGTAACTACATTACAACGCAAGTTGTGCCAGATGTGAATGTCAGGTTAAGGGCTTTTGAAAATCGCAGCTGAGACCGGGATTAGAATCCTGGACTTTTCACTTTCCCGTCAAATTGCTTAAGCACCAAATGCAGTAATTTCGCAAAAAAAGCATGGAATGCCGAAATTTCGATGTTCGGACAGGGATTCGAACCCGCACCCCCCTCCCAAATGCTAGGTCAGATCTTTACCGATCACGATGCGTGATAGGACTGGTGCAAGGAACGGGGTGGAATTCAGGCATGGCCTATTTATCTTCAAAGAAGTTGCCGTCTGTGTAGTGCAATCAGACAACATTATCGCCACACATTGCATCTCTGTAAATTCACCATCACGTGGAGGTAATGAGCCAACAGTCAAATGGTTGACAAATAATTACCATGGAATACCTTGGACTGCTGCTGGTATAACCTTTAGCAAACTATGTACTATTCTACATGCAATCACAAATGAAGATGACTCCATTATTTACGTTAAAGGACGGGAGAAGGCTCGTTGGTTTCAGAAGATTATTCGCAAGAAAGTCTGCTACAATATAGAAGATTTAGGATGCCCGCCTCTACATGAACTCAAGAAAAATAATTTGATAAAACTTTGTAAAGGACATTTATTTTGTAACGCTATATGCGCTGTTGAAAATGTATTTTTAATTGCCCAATGGTGGGTGAAATAAAAGATTTAAATAAAATATATACTATCTTATTATTATTATTTAATTAGGATAGGTGAAATGACACAAGAAAAATCTGGTAAAATGATTTTATTCTTTACTGTTTACAATTCTGCATACATCATTAAGTACAATCAAATTTTTTTTGTATGCAACTATTTCATTCCTTAATTGCCCAAAGTCAATTGTAGAACTGTAAGACACATGAATAGGATGAACGTTGTTGATGTGCATATCCATTAACTTCGACACTGAGGCAGTACATGTGTAGTAGTCACTCAACACTTTGTCAGCCAATTCACTCACAAACACCTTGTAGTATGCTGATGCGATTTAAACACTTTAGTTAATAAGGTCCACAAACATCATATCCAGGTTCATAATTCTTAATTACAATATTATTTACATCATCAGATACTAACAAATTTTTATATGCAATGAGTTCAAGTCTTAATTGCGCATAATCCAATGATGAACTGTATGTCACTTGAGCTACACGAACATTATTAATATGCATGTCAATCAGTTTTTGCACTGTAGCCATATTGAAGTCTCGTAGCACTTTATTAGCTAGAATGTCCACAAATTCAGTATAATATCGTGCCACCAAGTAGCCCCACTTCTGCTTGACGGTCAAGGCGTTGGTCACGGTCGGCTGCGCGTCGACGAAGTTCCTCCAAGTAGACTGGCCGAAGAAGACGCCGCTGGCAGGATCGTCATTGAGGTGGAAACAAACAGTCTTCACCCCGGCAATCGTTCGGCAGGAGACAGTGTGCTCACCAAGTGGGATGCTGTCAGTGCCGGCGTTGAATAACTCGGACACTACGTCCAATACCTGGATCAGGACGTTCCATTCGTCGTATGTTAAAACAATTTTATTGTGTCCCACTTTTTCCAGAACAACAACAGGTTCAAACTCGTGTTTGGACGATAACCCTATCGTCAAACGTTTCGTATCACCAGCGTTGAGTTGGTAGACAGAGGAGAACAACATCACTAGACGAGACATGGCTGCAAACTGACGCCGGGTGGGGCTGCAGCTGCGAGGGGAGTGATAATTAAGGGCTTCCTGGTGTGGCGCAGCTGTGCGCATTCAATTACGAACCCGCATCCTGCAGCTGCGAGGGGAGCGATAATTCGGCCGTGGTGCAGCTGTGCGCATTCAATTACGAACCCGCATCCTGCAGCTGCGAGGGGAGCGATAATTCGGGTGTGGTGCAGCTGTGCGCATTCAATTACCAGCTGCGAGGGGAGCGATAATTCGGGTGTGGTGCAGCTGTGCGCATTCAATTACGAACCCACATCCTGCAGCTGCGAGGGGAGCGATAATTCGGGTGTGGTGCAGCTGTGCGCATTCAATTACGAACCCGCATTCAATTAAACTCCCCTAGTTCCTCGGCTCCCCTCCGCTCCCCTCCGCTCCAAGGCGTGAGTCAATTAACATTAATTAAAATCAATTAAGGCTCCCCCGCAAATCAATCAATTAGTCTCAATTAAAATAAATTAAAATTAATTAAAATCAATTAGCCTCAATTAAAATCAATTAAAATCAGTTAAAATCAATTAAAATTAATTAAAATCAATTAAAATTAATTAAAATCAATTAAAATCAATTAGCATTAATTAAAATCAATTAACATTAATTAAAATCAATTAACATCAATTAAAATCAATTAAGGACCCCACGCAATTCAATTAAAATCAATTAACATCAATTAAAAACTGTCCGCTGATCCCCCTTCAGACACTACTGAGCAAGATCCCGAGGTTTTAAAAGGTGGCACAAGATGCTTCTCGTGGTCTTTCTGGATCTCACTGGTTCGTATTCACTTGTGCTTCTGCACAAGAACGACCCAGAAAGCCGACAGCATATCATACGATCGGTTGTGTCTTCATTTTGAGTCACAAAGTGACAGATAAATTCAGTGTAGGGTCAGAGTTTGCTGACTACATCAATGCCGGACAGACGGTAAAAAGACAAACATTGCACCAGTTAATAATATTGTGTTTCTACTTTAAACCTACGTGGGTACCCAACATAACGCTCTGAGCCGAGAAGTCCGCACGATAAGAATCCTCACTCTCCGATACCTAAACTGAGAGATTAGCCGTGGCATTTTATAAACTGGATTCAGTAGTTTCTGTGATTGAAACGAGGGACATTAGCTTTTAACAAATAATCTCATTACGTGTCTTGCCGAAAACTGTAAACTGTTAGTGTGTATATGAAAATCTGAACGGATATTTTGTTGTCTTGTTTATTACTTAATTTTAATGGCCATTAATGTAGGACAAAGGTGTTGTTTGTGAATAATTTTTTGATTGTTTATCATTATTAAATTTAAATCACTTTATATCTGTTTGCCTTCATTCAAAGAATATATTGTCAGGTTATGACTTTTTCATTCTTATTAGTAATCGATAAATCATTTCTAGAACCCTTTTCAATCCACAACATAAATAATCATATGCATTTTGGTAAATTTAAATAATAATTAATTACCATATATTACGGTGGTATACCGTACCGCTTCAATTAAATTGATTTATTGCAGATTCTACGCAGGGGCGGCCCTAGCAAGTTTTTCGGGTGGTGCGAGATCTCATTGTGGCGCCCCAAATGCTCAGTCGCTTATTCGCGATTAAGGTGTCCCTATAGACAGGCTGAAGATAACATACATTTTTTACATCCTACTATTATATATGTAAATTTTTGTATGCTTGGATGTTATTACTGTTTCACGTCGAAACGGCTGAACGGCTTAGGATAAAATTTGGAATAATGTATTGGCTATCTACTTTTATCCCGATCGGAAAAGTAGTTCCCGTGGGATTTAAATAGGAATGCGTATATGAATGCGTTATGAACTCCACTCGCGTAAATCCACTGGCAGAATATATATATTAATAACAACTCAAACCTCAGAAAGATTAATATGGGATAGCAGTGGTATGAATGGGAAACAACGGCTGTAAGAAGGAACACTATAATATTTTTGAAAGGTTCATTTAAGCTACTATGGCGTACAGAAAGCTCACATCAAGTATCCGTCATATTCACATAGTATAAAATAGTTAAAAAAAAGAAAAAAAAACAAACAAACAAACGAGGAAATAATATCATAACTACAACCTCGCTTCTGTCCTTGGACAATATTAATTTCTGTAGATAAAATTGTAAGATCTGACAGTCCATCTAGAGCCCGCGTTTACCGTAAATAAGTTTTGATAAGTTTTAATTTACTGAAACTTTGTTCTCCTTTAGCGACAGTTACAGGTGTGGTTGGCAAAATTCAAAATACTGTCCACACATTCGGAAATATATCCTGCCAACCATTTTGTTTCATAAGTTGAACTTTTATTTGTTCTGATTAAAGCACCATCAACAATAGTCTCCAGTTAGAAAATTCTCAAACAATTCACAACTGGATATGTCACATGTTTCTCCATCAGTTAAACTTGTTTCTAAATCTGCACAGAATTATTCCAATTCTGACTTTCAAGAATTGTTTTGATATTGTGTAAGAACAACACTGTCTCATTAAATCTGGATAGTTGTGTAAATTGAGTGACTGACGCATTCAGTTGTATCGACCATGTGCCAAAACACGCTCATTGTAAACAATTCTTCTGGGCCCTGTTGCTATCTCATCTACGGCCTCATACCAAAAAAGTCTTTGCTTTCTTAGGTATCTGACTTGCTTAATAATTGAATATGTCTGAGAAGCAATTTCTCTAGATGTTATCGGAGCAGACGAATATATTTTTTCTCAAATTCCGAGCTGTTTTCCAGCAAATGTGAAGCGTTTCGTAAATCCACTTTCAGGCTGCATAGCCTTGCTTAGAATATATACTTGAAACAATGTACTATACCAAGTCACCATTGAAACTATGAACTCTAATTGCTCCATGATCAGGCTCAGGGACAAGGCCTCTGTTGCTGCAACTGAATAATTCGATTCCAGTAGGGCGTTGCGAACTGCAGGGAAGCTAGAAACTAAATTTTCAAAACAACTTTCGCTTTTTTGTTGTTGGATAGTCCTTCTAAGGGCTTGGATACCATTTCCCATCGCTTTTTTGATCGAGAGAATAGAACAAATATTTTAAAAATAAATCTGGAGGAAGAAATCGATTTAACTGATGTTTTGGTGGCACCTGCCATTACCAAACTTAATGACAGCTACATAGATTAAAAAATGCTCAAAGTATTGGTTCAGAATTCTGCTTTGGACACCTTTGTTTCTTCCTACCATACTGGATCTATTGTCATATCTTTGGCCTCTACAATCATACATATCAAAATCGAACTTTTGCAAAGTATCCTCGATACACAGGCCAGTGAGTCCAGCTCCCGAAGAGTCGCTTTCGGCTTTTAAAAGCAACGAAACAATCACGCAAATGGGCTTCGTCTTCAACAGTGTCAACAAAAAAAAATGTTAAAGATAATTGTTCGACGCAACTGACATCAGGAGTTAAATTCAGTGTAATGGAAAAGTGTTTAGATGACTTATCCATTGTCAAATTTTTTTTACTAACTTCTTCCATTTTGAATATGTTTGCCAAAATAATTATTAACAATACGGCGGAGATGCTCCATCATAACAGGGTCATATTTTCCCAGAAATTGCAATGTACCTAGGAAGTTACCATTATAAGAAGTATTTAGTGTTTCAGATCCAAAGCTTCCTCTGAACAAGAAATTATTGCATATAAAACGAATACATTCATTTGAGGATTGCAACCTATCCTATTTTTCGTCGTCAGTTCGTATTTACAAATGCTTGTTTATTACACAGAAGTTCTTTAATCGAATCAACGCTTCTATCCAACTGAGCATGGTGCGCTGGTGATTTGAGGAAGTTCCATGAGTTTTGAGACGCTGTGATTAGTAGCTTCACTTATCAAATCCTTTTTTGCCCAAATAAGAGTGAGACATTCTGTTGAATAAACAACAAACAAACAAAAAATATACTTTATCTGCAGATTTAAAGAAAATTATTACTATTTTTTAACTTACGGCTTTACGCCTCGTCGATGGCTTAGGTCATTAGAGGCGGGGTGGGATAGGAGACGAGGAACGAGAAGGAATTCGGCCATGGCCTTTTTGAAGGAAGCATCCCGGCATTCGCCTGGAGTGATTTGGGGAAACCATGGAAAACACAAATCTGGATGCCCGGACGAGGATTCGAACCCGCGCCCTCGTTGCGAGGCCAGAACGTTAACCGTTCACCCACCATGCTCAGTTTAAAGTAAACAAACCATCATCTTTTACAGGTTTCCAATTTGGCATAACTCTTTGAAAATGCGTATTCAAAAGATGGCGTCGATGGGTTTTTATATTTTATTTTTCCGTTGCTCCAATAACACTGGCCTACAAAAAAAATATTTGTTTCTGTAACACAAATTAATTACACTAATTCCTATGTATTTTTCACTCCGAACTCCGAAAATGACAACGAAAAAACCGTACCACGTCTAGTTTTTGTTTTACAGGTACTGTCAAAAGTGTGATGACAAAGGGAAAACGAACACCACAATCAATTCTATGAAAACAGAAGGTGTAAAATTTATTAATCAATATATACCCTTATTTACATATTAATGAATTATATTTATTTATGAAGTATATTAATGAATTATTACATAAATGTAAAGGTTTTATCATGGTTTTTCACTTTTTCCTTTTATGCGGAGTTGCATCTTCTTTTTTCAAAAACCAGCAGTAATCTCCAAGCATCGCAGGATCCCACCGTCCTTGATATCTTGTTTCAATGGTTTTTATTTCTTGGTGGAATCTCTCTCCTTGCTCATCACTTACAGCCCCAAGATTTTCACTCCATATGCGAGTGAAGGAAGTGAATTTTTAGAGACATTCGGCAACCCATGGCGTTGTAAGTCTTCAAGAGGTTGTTAACCAAAGTTTTGTAGTTGCTTACTTTTTTGTTTCCAAGAAATCCTTTTATTACCTTCACAAATGCCTTCCATGCTGCCAGTTCTTTTTTATTTAGCGTCTCTTGAAACTCAGGATCACATATAACCTTCCTGATGTCAGGTCCAGTGAAAACACCTTCTTTTATCTTAGCCTCACTAAGTTTAGGGAAAAGTTCCGACAAGTATTTGAAACCTGGCCCCTCTCTATCCATACCTTTTACGAAATTCCTCATCAGCCCTAACTTTATGTACAGAGGAGGAAGAAGCACATGTTTAGGGTCAACTAAAGGATCAAACAATACATTTTTTTCTCCTGGAGTGTAAGATTTTCTTGACGGCCATGTTTTTTTACAAAGTGGTTCTTACTGTCTCTGCTATCCCATAAGCATAAAAAACAACAATATTTTGTATAGCCACCTTGAAGTTCCATTACAATAGCAATCACTTTTAAATCACTGCAAATTTGCCACTTAAAATCATCATACTTGATTGCTGTTAGAATTGCTGCCATGGTCTCATACGTCTCTTTCATTGAAACTGAGTAAGCGACTGGAATTGATGGCTTTGTATTTCCGCTGTGGAGTAAAACAGCCTTGAGGCTAGATTTGGAAGAATCAATAAAAAGGCGCCACTCAGTAGAAATATGTGTTATTCCAAGTTCTTTCATTAACCCCAGAATGTCGAAACATACACACATAGGGCCATCAATTCTGTAAAATACAGAGAAGTTAGCATTTCTCTTTCTAAAGGAAGTTATGGTTGTAATCTTGAACCGAGAAGTTCAGCTTTCTGTTTTGATAAGCCTAAGTCACGGGCCAAATCATTTAGTTTGTTTTGCGTAATGAGATGAGGTTCACTCGACGACGGAACGTCAGTAGGGTCAGTTGTGTTTTCCAATAAATGTCCATTTTCAGAATGCAAATCTTCACTGTCATATAGTTCTGGAATTACCACATTTCCCCTATTCAAAGGGGGAGTTGGAACCGGTAAGCCTTCCACGTGTGGAACGGGTCTAATGGCAGAAGGTATAGTAGGATAGTCAATTTTGTTCTTCTTCTTCTTGGAATATCCTTCAGTATTCGTAAGGCAAAAATAGCAATCACTAAAGTGGTTAGTGGGTTCACGCCAAACCATAGGCACAGCGAATGGCATAGAACTTCGGTTACCGTTCATCCATTGAATAAGTGTTACATTACAGCTCACACAACAGATATGAGGCGCCCAGTGTTTATCTTGGTCTCCCAATTTGCAACCATAATACAAGAAATATGCTTTTTTTACGTCTTCAGTTATAGGCCTACCTTGCGATTTCAATACGTAACGTCCACAAATGTAACAAAACTTATCTGGTGAATTTTTACACAATCTTCGATTATTTGATAACATTTTCAAACTAAACTACAGTATGTACAACACTACATAATCGCACTTTACAGGTCTGTCTCTTCACTGACAATAATAAACAATAAACAAAGAAACTCAAAGTCCTCCACCACTCTTCTGCAGTGTTGCCAACTTTCGAGTTGTAAATACAGAAATATAGTAAAATAACTATATAATGTAACATACAAATGTGACGTGTAGCACTTTTTCAATTATTAATACGTTATTAGGAAGCGCAACGGATATTAAAAATGGTATTTTTTATGTATGTTACAAATACCCTGTAGACCAGTGTAATTATTTCATCTTGGCTGCAGAGTTAAAGAGAGACCTTTTTGCAATACCATCATAAATTGTACTTTGTACAGGCGACGGTGGTGGTATATCTGATATTTAATTTAATTTAATCGATATATTCCCATTCTGTAATATTTTGAACAGCAGACGACGTTCCAGCCATAGATAAATATTTTCGCACATGCTGCTCTTTATCATGAGCCTCGTCTGAATAACTTCCATTAAAAAATTTCTTCCGCCGCGTGTTGAATTAGTTCTGGTGACAACGATTCAGATAACTTCGCACCGCTCGCACCATCCTAGGGCCGCCTCTGTTTCTACGATAAGTACATCAGCGTCATTGAAAGCTTGCTTGACTGACTAGTAAATTTGTCTTTGAGCATTGCAACGAGCCGAGACCTATTGCGAGTGTTTGACAGAAATTGTTGCTGTCTAGTTGGGACTGTCATAAATTGGTCAAAGAGAATATCAGAAGATGCCGATGTTTTTGTCACAAGATGACGTTGTTCTGCGGCTTTAATATTTTTTGTAGAATCGGTACAGCCATCAAATACTACGGTTACTTTTTGACCAAAATGTCTGCGTATATACTGAACATATTTTTCTGACATGTTGCTGAATGTACAGGGCGTTCGCCGGAAAACGCAACCCTCCCAGTCTGTTGCCGTCGGCAACTTGCTCGGACAGCGGAGCCAGCAGTTTCCGCCACACGCCACCGTGAATCACCGCACTGTTTAACACCTCCGCTGCCCCAACAGTGCAGTGCAGTGACCCTTACATTGTTAAGAACGGTTTCTTTGCATTGTAGATAGTTTGTGACTTCAGTCTCTTATTAATCAGTGTTGTGAATAAACGTTTCTTTGCGGTTTGGCTGGTTTGGGGCTTCATACTCTTACTAATCTGTACCGTGTTTGAGTGTGAGTAAAATTATGGTACGTTACAGTTTGCAACAAAGAATATTTCTCTACGATACATATGTGAAGAAGAAGTCGTTTAAAAAGTGTCGCAGTAAATTTCGTCGCGAATATCCTGGCGCTTTACTGCCAGCTAAATCAACAATTCTGCGTCTGGTTAAAAAAGTAAGAGAAACGGGTTCATTTTTTAACAAAAAGAGACTGTCGGTCAACCGTATTCTCACAGAGGAGAAAATTGACGATATCGCTTTTCGACTAGAACAGTCACCCAAAAAATCATTAAGTCAGTTAGGGCAGCGTGTGTCTCGAAATATGTTCAGAAGATGTGAAATGTGCATTACACAAGAGTGTCAACACTTCCAGCATCTTTTATAAGGTAAGCTAATGAATTACGTCACATTTAAATGCTTAGCACATACAAGTTTATGAAATAGTCCGCGGCCGACGGTCGAACAATGCCGGGAGCTGACCGCTCGCTCGCCGCGAGCAGTTTCTTCCTTGTAGCGCTAACAGTGGGTTGCGTTTCCCGGCGAACGCCCTGTATCTTCGCGATCGCAGACCACACCGTCTTCGATACTGAATACAGCACAAACTTTAGTAAAGAATATTAGCAATAACTACGTGTTTTCACTACGAGCGAATGTTCAAGACTTACGGTATTTCATTGAGACCTTCGAAAAAACAGCAGGTAGACGGGCACTCCCAAGTAGACAATTGAACAGCAGACAGATGTTGCTGAAGGCCAGGTGGTCACATAAAATGTGGGACTAGGTTTCTTTTCAGCTCATATTCTCAGAATTACCATTCAGTATAAGTGTATTAGTCACGCATAGTTATTTTTATACTTATATTATGCGTCAAATGATGTAAAAAGAGAGAGTAGTCTTGCATATTATGGAGAACACAACTTTAGTGAATTTTAGAATGGCTTTTTCTCAGAAACGGCAAATCTTAGGGAAAAAATTATTAGAACAATTTTTATAGATAATTACATGATCTACAATTTTTGTCAGAGCTATTTTTATCATAAAACTAACCGTTTCGCCAAAAAATACGAAAATTATTGACAATCAAAGTTACTGAATATTTTTTTTTGAGAATCCAAGACGATTAATGTTTACATAGAAAACTATAAATGAGTTACGATCTTATTAACTACATAGTAAGTAATTAGATGAAGTGGTTGGATTACTATGTTAATCAATAATAAAAATAGTTTCCTCAATAGGTTTGAGTTTCAGTCCCCCACCCCACTTCCTCGAAATCAATAAGAGTTGCCTCCTCCATAGTTTAAATCTTGGCGTCCCCCCCCCCCTTAGTTCTGATCCTGGATGCTCCTTTGGTAACGGAAATTGTTTTCATCAACAAGTGATATTCCCTCTTTTACAAAATTAAGTTGTTGGTGGAATCGGATCACATCCTTTATTTTCATAAGTTGAATGAAAATAATTTTCAAAATGAACCATTATCACTTGTGGTATCTGATCAGGAGGACTTAGATTTTCTTCATAAATAATATGTTCAACATAACCAAACGCTCCATTTACTAATCCTTTTTCCATCTATAAACTAGAATATACATAACTTTAGATCCAAAAGAGCAAATTATAAATGGTTCCAGACCACTTAATAATTAAGCGCTTTGCTGATTTTTATGCAGAACAATTATGAATAGCTAGAAAATAAGCAACAGATTGACGCAGTGGTTTTAAATTTTTGATGATTAAATTCTTTTACATTTAATCGTTGCAAATGGTATAATGGCATCATTGAAAAAGTTACATTCTCGTAAGAAGTTTATAGATTATGTGTCTTTAATTTTTCAGCCTTCCATTGTAATCTCACCAATCCCTGTACGATCAAGTATATCTCGAATTGTTTGTTGAGATTCATTTTTTTGGAATGGTACAGATAAGAAACGATGTTTTCGAATAGTTGATGAGAATAATGATTTTCCTTCTAGGAGGAATGCATTTCCTTGAATTTTACTACTGGAAGGTGGTCTGTCATTAACAGGCGGTAACTATTTGATATACCTAATTTTAAAAAATCTTAATACATAACTAATCCATGAAATGTTTCATCTTGTCTTGAAGGAATAGCTCTTCGTAATCGCAAATAAATTTCTTCAAAAGACTGCATCCAATTATACTCATTTCATCTACAAACAGAGATTTAAACTCACGAAATTGAGCAAATGAATGTAAACTTAGTACTCTAAATGCTTTAAATGCTCCTGTTAAAATGTCTGGATTGTATTATTAAACCATTTATATTGACAATAGCGGCGAAATTATTATTAGCCGTTTTTAACAATAGGATCACGTAAGGTCATTACAGAAAGAACGTCTGACCGAAAATTAAATTAATTCTGGACTGCATATCAGATCCGCGTCCTACATAAGTGAAGAGTCACAGAACCTGTGTAATATGAACGACGAAAAGATGCAGTGGCGGCCGAATTGATTTGCTCAGGTAGTGACAACAATAAAATGTTTCCAGTGGCGTATCCAGGATTTTGGTTTGAGGGAGGGGACTAGGATTTGGTTTTGGGGGCTTCGCCGACAGAAATCTCCAATATTGCTTGCTGGCATTGGCAAAGCTTCTATGGCAGCGTATCCAAACCTTTCTCAAACCGAGGACCAGTAAATTTTCAAAAATAATGCTGTGGGCCACTAACTCACACAGGCCTATTTTTTTTTCCTTCACTTCAGCCGACTATGGACGACGATTATGCAACTTCATTTTCCTCTTCTGAGTTTCCTTCCTCCGTCTCCAGTTACCTCCGCAATTTTTCTACTGTCTATAATGTCTTCCACCCTGGGCCTAATTTTATTTTCCATATTGTTATAATTAAAATGTCGGACATGTACCATTATAACATAATAAATCTAAAACCACCTATTGAATCCTATGGAAACGCAGATATAAAACTGGAAGTGTACTATTAAAAGCTAATTACATGTTAATCAGACAAAACCAGCTAAATAATAATGTTACTACAGGCTGGACGCTAAACTATACCACCGGCCTACATGCATAAACCAAAATAAAAGACGCTGGACCCTACGCCTTTAATTTTTATCACCAGTCGCGTTACCAATCTTATCACCAACCACGGTTCCTCATACTTACTTAAAACCGTTAGTAAACTGTCATTTACTTAATCTCTAGACGACACATGGAAATGAATAGACTATTGTAGAAACAGTGCTGTTCTATCCTGGAAATGCCATATTTTTGTCCGGTCATTACAATATTCAAGGCTTTTAAAAAGTTGGGTATACAGCCTTATACAGTACTGATATGGTATTAAAGTTTGTGATATGCTGCCTGCGGAACTCCTGAACTATGTTCGGGAACCACAAGTAATCAGCGACCTACATGTTGAACCACTGTTCCAGTGGATATTTAGTTGAATGCTACAAAAATGGCAGCTGCTGCTACACTCTACCGGCAGTATTACTAACTTTATCGAGCTGCAGCGTGTGACACTCGCCATTAACAAAGCGAACCCACACCCTTGAATATTTCCACGAAAACGCTAGAGCGCATGCGCGATCTGTGCCATCCAAAAATTGTTTCCACGACAGCGAAACAGTTCACTGATTTGGCCAACAGATGGAGTTCAATACTTTCCCTAGCTGTCATAAGTTATTATAGAGTAGAGAATGCTGCATATATATATATATATATATAAATTCTTTTACTGCATTTATTTTTTAATTTATTTATTCTTGATTAGAGGTTATGATATGTCACAGTGTCACTACGTCTAAAGCCACCACTGAACAGATGTGAAAATGCACCAGATGACAGAAATGTCATTATACCAATTGAATTACTTACAAAAATTTAAACTTCATTTATGTCAAGAAATTTCCTATAGTTTTCACTTGCTTACATCTTCCAACATAGATACAGAACGTGTAACATTATTGTAATGCATATTTACTGTAAGCTAAACGAAATTCTCTACCAAACGATGTATACAATTTCATTTGGAAAAAACCGAGCAAGGTGGTGTAACGGATAGCGTTCTGGCCTCGCATTCGGGAGGACGGCGGTTCGAATCCCCGTCCGGGCATCCAGATTTGAGTTTTCCATGGTTTCCCAAATCACTCCAGGCAAATGCCGGGATGCTTCCTTAAAAAGGCCATGGCCGAATTCCTTCCCATTCCTTGCCCCCATCCTTTCTTGTCTCTAAATACCTCGCTGCTGAGAGATGTAAAGCAGTTAAAAAATTTTTTAGAACAAACAAGTCAGCTGCACAATCTGTGAACGCGTATTATTTTTCCGTTTTCTGGATGGCGAATACTTGAAGCATGGTTAGACAGACAGAAATATGCGTCGTGTTTATGCGTTTGTTGCTTCAAAGGTACAACTGTTGTTTGTCAACTCCTCAAAAAAAATTACTACCAGCAGTGGCAGATAAAGATTACAGCCATTGTGCTTTCATTATGGAAGTTAGAGAACTTGTCTGAAAGCAGAATAACTACCATACGCCTATATGAAAGAATCTACTCCTGTTAACGAACACCCTCCAATAAAAATAATCCGCTGTTGTCATTCACTTCGATCTAAATTAGTTCATCATCATCATTATTCTCCAGCTCCAGTCTCCCGGTTATTGGTCACGAGCACTCTCCACTTCTTCCTGTCCATGAATAGTTGTTGTTTATGAACAGTCTTACAATCAAACCCTTAATCTTCTATATCCTCCTCGATCTGGTCTATCCATTTCTTTTTGGGCCTTCCCACACGTCTTTCACCTTGGATGTTCATATTAAAGTAGGCCTTGTCGCTTCTTTCTTCCTCCATCCTTTGGACATGTCCATACCATCTCAGGCGAGAACGCTGTAAGAATTTTGCCACACTGATGTTTACACCAGTCTATGCACGATTTATTTTATTCCTCACATAGTCCTTTCGTATTCTCTGAAGCATGGTACGCAAAAACTTAATTTCAGAGGCTTGAAGTCTACTATTGTCTCTTCTGGACAGGGTATGTTTTTCCAGTGCATAAGTCAGTATGGGGATGTAATAGGTTTTGAAAAGTGTATGTTTGCACTTTCTGGGAACTTTGTTATCCTACAATAGAGTTCTCTCCTGGTTATAGTAGACTGCTGCATAATTATTTATGTTTGTAATTTCACATTTACTGGTGTTATCTTTGCCTAGAGTACTGCCAAGGTATTTGAACTAGTCAACATTTTGTAGTTGTTGGTTGTTTAGGTAAATCTTCACACTGGAAGTCCCTGTTGCCATGATCACAGTCTTACTTTGACTGATTTTCAGTCCATACTCCTCAAACAACTTGTTCCAAGCCTCCAGCTTCTCTTGCTCCTCTTCTGCACTTTCACATGAAATCATGATTTCATCAGCAATGACTAGGGATTTTGTTTCTTTCCCATACACTTCTTTGAAATTCTTCAAGATGTCATCCATCACAGCAATGAAGAATAGGGGTGACAGAGCACAACTCGTAATTTCACTACATCAAAATGCCATGACACAAGGGTGTAGACAGGTACGGGCAGGGTGGGGGGGGGGGGGGGGCTAGCATGACGCGGGTATGTGCTCGATCGGAGTTCTGCCAAACCGAAGAGTAAACAGTATTAAGCAAATTACAAAAATTTATTCGATTCGCGCTATTTAAACGTGCTTGATACTGCTATCTGCGGTAAACAGACGTTAGCGAGAGCGAGGCGCCTCAACGCGCCACGCACAGTGCTTTAAGTTGCGTATCGACTATGTGCGGTTGCCGCGCGAGCCTTGTTTGAGCGTGCCAAACCGCGAACCATTTCTGCTGACGAGCGCGGCTGCCGCCCGTGGCAACGCAACCCAGCTAGGCACTGTCTTTTCGTAAAGCCACCGTTGACATTTCACGTGAATGACTAGCTTCAAAATTCACTGTGATGCATCACACTGTATATACTGGAAACCTAAATTAAAAGTGATTTGGTGGATATGGAAATTGTATTTTAATAGAATACAGCAACGGTTCCCAACCTTTATTGGTAGACGACCCACTTTTAAGTAAAAAAAATGTTTGCAACCCACCTAATATGAGAGTCTATCTAATATCAGAATGGGAATTGTTGTAAGGCCTCGATATGCTATTGACTATCCTATCCTACTAAAAGGCAAATTTTAGTACAAAGGATATACTATTAACCAAAACAAGGATTGATAATACATAAAACAACAAACATATTATAGAACGGGAGGCGGCTGCACAGACTGCTGAAATTCCAAGATTAGAAGTAACTCGATCAGCATATTAAAATTCAACTGGTCTTCCAAGTCGCTTTTTGGTGGAAACCATCTGCAGACCTGATTTTCGTGGTTGATTGGGAACTTTATAATTATGTTTTACTGCAACCGAATGTATGAAAATATGGAAGACTGCGAATAGGAAAACCCAATATTAAACCTACCAGTCAACCACTAAAATGGGTTTTGTAGGTGTTTCCCACCAATATATGACTTGGCACATCAGAGCCATTTTAATTTGCAAATCGAATTTCTCAGTTACTGAAAGACGTTGTGACTTCAAGATTTCTAGTAATTGGATACTCGTGTATTAGCCTGCAATAGCTTTTTCGATTGTAAAAATAATCATTTTCTTGAAAATTTCGAGATGTTTTCGACGCTTTATGTGAAGCTCTGAAAGAATGGGCAAAGAGAAAAGGTATTCAATTTTCTGTTGCCATTCTTAAGGAGAACTTACTTAAGTAAAATATATTGAGTTAATCATGTCATTTAGCGATTCTATAGATTTGTTTATTAGAGTTTCAATTGACGGTTGCGGTGGTGATGAAGGTGATACCATCGGAGTGTGATTAGGCTGCACACAAATTTTTTTGGACACCGTAAAAATATATTAAAAGGCGACAGTTTTCGTAATCCACGATAACAAACTGTCACTGTACCGCATCCCAGGGGTCTGGGGAGGTCTGGCGCACATGGGAGTGCTCCCCCCACCTCCCAGATGCTTTCTTGTATCTTTATAGGTGCAAGTTAAGGCTTTGGGGGAAAATCTTTCTCCCTCTGGAGGGTTGTGGTAGATTGATTGAGGTGGAGGCATTTGTTATAATGCCCTTCTGACTTATGATGATTGGCAAAATTTGAAACCTGCTGTTGTCGGTCTTATGCTTATTGCGTCTACCAACAGAGGGGATATTGCTGGGCGTCGGAATTGGGTCCTTGCAGGGGCCGTGTTGTTACCGCCTCTGCCGTCCCCGCGACTCATGCCCGGCGTCCACAATCCCATCGCTCCTGGTCTTCGGGCTGGGGGTTCCAAGGGGATCGCATCCCCAACTGGACGGAAGGCTTTTAGGTATTCAAAATGCATCTTGTGCACTACGGTGTTGGACGCAGCTCAAGACGCTGAGCAACCTTGCCCTGACTGCTCTAGTGTTGGGGGTGTTCTGGTGAACGAAGATCAAGCACCCCAGAGGCTTAGTGCATCTTTGATGCCAGTGCAACATAATCCCGAAGTCGAATGAAGGGGTCAGTACCACGATCTTTGGAACTGTGCTTGGTTGCAGTTCTCCACCTCTGGGTTCAGGCCATGGGGTTCAGGGGTAGCATCCCTGCTGGTGGAAGCCGTCTCTAAAGTTGCCATTGTAGGTCCACTATAGAAGTGTGGACTGGTAGTGCATGGGTTTTACCTGGGGTGGGGCAGAATTCACATTGTGAACGTTGTGGGACCTTCGGGCCTCTGCAGTGGGATCGTGCGCACGATGGTGCTCTGTGGAGTTTGGACGAGAGCATGGGAACCCGTGCTCACAGTGGACACGAGTGTCGGGCGGGTGTGGGGGAAAACGCACTATGAGCGTGCCCTAGTGTGGGAAACCACGAATTCGGTGACGATATGTTCGGTCGGTAGGCGTGGTGGATCATGCGAAGGGGCATTCCTGTGTGACACACGGTCACTACGGCTTCCTCCCACTCTGCGGGGTTCGAGTGGGGCCGGGTGATGCGCGTAGGAACCACAGAGAGGTTAATCCTATACGGCCAGGTTTTGGAAGAGTCTTGCGCCTGGTTCGTGGCGGGCGCCGCCTCCGCTGGTGGCGAAAGGAGCCTTGCCTCACCGTCCCCGCTGCAATGGCGGGTGATTCGGAAGAGCCCGATTCCGCGGCGGGGCGTAGTGTCGGTAGCTGGGTATCCGCAGTTTGATAATAGAGGGGGGATGAATTCTCTCGTGTACACCCGATGATGGATTCAAGCGCCTATTAAACAGCTGCTGGTGAGGCCTCGTTCTGATCTTTCTAACATACTGTCGCTGTAACACATGATCCAACTTGAACAAAGACACACTCGTCTTAAATGTGCGCGAGGCAAGTAATGAGAAGCCTTTGCTGCGTGCCTAACTAGCGATAGACTGCACACAACCCATCGGTTCGTTTATATTGTGACATCGCCGGAGTTAATAACAATGGATGTAAGGAAGTTTTTTAAAAGTAATTAATTTGTATTTACCGTAAGGCTAACGACCGCATTATATTACATTATATTATATTACATACAGTACCTACAAAAAATATGAATTGTATGTAATAACTATAATTAGCTACATTCGTTTGTATTTTATTTATTTTTATTACCATTAAGTGATACATAAAAAGTCAATAGTATAAGAGCTAATTTGTGATAAAATATTTATTACTCTTGGATTTACAGTATATTTGTCCTAGGTGCCCGGCTTCGCCCGGACAAGAGTTGGGTCGCTACAATGGTCAAGTTGTTTCACTTATTCTGTGGTCATGTCGATACTGCTACTTACGGTGTTACTGCCCACAGGCGCAGCTTCATATTAATTTTAATCTTATGAATAATGTACAACGGTGTTGGAGAGAAATGCTAAAACGCTGTTGTGTACCTTCCTGAAAACTGCAACTTTTTGTAGATGCTAAAGCCACTAATTTGAAATAAAAAATTAATCATGGTTGCTTGCATACTCACGTTCCTCTGCTAGTATATTCTAATTAATTTATTACTCTAACTTTCTGTCACTTTAAAAATATCCATGAATATCGCAAAAAACGTTTCATCACATTATAATCAGTCAGCAGCTAACGATTCTATGAGCTTCTCGGAAAAATACCGGTCACTGTAATGATGACTACTGCTCACCAGAAGTAAGTAGAAGACAATCGACAAATCGTATCATCTATAATTTCATCGATTATTTTCTGTAGTACACCTTACAAATTACACGCCTTTAAGAAGTAAAGAGCAACATCAAGGTGTTCTTGAAGACCTGCTGAAACTAGGAATTGATTACAGTGTTCTAGTTTTGAAACAGCATACTGAAAAGGTTAAAAAAAATGTCATGTTTATCTCCCTACAGATTCAAAACGAAATCATTTCTCTGTGCGGCTTGGTCATTAAAAATGAAATTATGCAGGCCGCAAAGAAGGCTTATGCTTGTATTGTATTGGCAGATGAGTCGTGTGACATAACTGGGAAAGAAAAGCTTTCCATAAAATCAGTTTTTATGACGAAGATGAAATTACAATTCGCAAAAAACTTCTCGGGATGGTAGAACTGATGGCGTTCAATGACAAATTATAACATCAGAAATTGACATTTTTAGAAAGCGAAGGACACGGACCTCATAGGTGTGTTAGCCAAGGGTATGGAGGGTGTTCTACATTGGCGCTTGATATTGATGGAGGTCAAAATTTAAAAAAAAGATATATATAAAAAAGCCCTTTATTTTCATTGCGCAAGCCACAGACTTAACCTGGATGTAAATAATTTAAATCAAATTACATAAATAAGGAATACAATTAGCACCATAGAGTACATCATAAACATTTTACGAGAAACCTTTTTACACGGAGAAAGTATGTGCCAAATTTTTCAGATTTATATGAGACCCGCTGGTCTCAAAAATATACATGTTTTGCTATTTTTAACGATCATTTTGAAGACATTATCAATGAACTTTCGAATGTTTCTAGAGAAGGGAATGATGCGGCGAGGAAACCTGTTTACCGGTTACAGTGCGCTGCTAATATGTCAGAAATCATTATATGCGTTGGATTGAATACTCAGGATTATTGGAACCTGTTGCCACTGCATTAAAATCAAAGGTGATCGACATGTGTACACGCATGGATCATATTAATAGAGTAATGTCAGTCATAAAAGATTATCGCAGCAACGCGGACACGATGAGCTAAAATATTTTAAAAACGTCTACCAGAACTGCAGCTGCCATTGGAACCGATTTGGAGGTCCGGCGCATTGTATCTGCACAACAACGTCGTTCCAATCACCATGCATTTTTGAAAGGCACCTATTTTCATACCTTATTTAAACTCCTTGATAGGTACTCTGGAGCAATGTTTTCTGGTTATACGTTGCACTTTTACATGTTTTGTTTTAAATCTAGCTCTAGGAAATAACCAATTGTGGTAAGTATTCCGTTTAAGATCACATTACATGCCTCACGGTAAATCAAGTCAGTTCGAAAAATAAACTATTTATCTAATTAGCACTCAAACTATCACCTTATTTGCAAAGAATTACTTATATAGCAAGCAGCCAAGAAAGCCCTTTCTGCCTCCTCATTAGTTGGTTTGATTGTAGCGATCATAAATAAAAATCATTTCGAAAAACTTAACAACTTTCTGTACTTTTTTTAGATCATTATATCTGGGAATTACCTCAGTATGTGGATGAACCAGTGTTATGGCTACGCTTTGTGCTTTAATTGTGGCGTCCAGGTCTTCGTGGTCTACATCCGAGTCAAAGAGGTTTCTGTGCGTTCAATTGCTTTCAAAAGTTTTCTTTTTTGTGGAGGTAGGGTATAAAACGTCGAAAACTGCCAATTTTGTTATGTGTGAAAAGTACAATTGCAGGTAAGGCAGAATGTTTTCCATGATGCTTGTTTCGTCAGCTCTTTTGCCGATAACATCAGTATCATCAGCAACAGCAAAGCTTGTCAGTCGTTCTTTGACCAAACTGATGCAATGCTTCTTGGTGCACGAACCGCGTATTCCAGGCAGGCTGATATTAAAATGTGTTTCTTTGTGGTGAACATAAATGTACAAATGTGGGTGATTTTTTGTGACGTCCACTCATCAAAAACTCAATGAAAATCTTTGCCATTCTTTCTGGAAATATTCAAACTGAACAATTATGTCAACCTTTATGGTATTTGAAAACTTTGTTATTATATATCTTGTAGAATTAGCAAATTAGGAAACTGAAATCCATTTTTTTTAAAGAAATATCTGAAATACGACGAAGTTCAGTTTATAACAAAAACAGTTTAACACGCCATTTATTCGATAGATTTTGAAATAGCTGTCAATATTTGTATCCTTCTTTTCGTATTGTTTCTACTTTCTCCTCAGAAACAACTCTAATTGTCTCTTTTTTGCGTGTACGATCTGGAATCTAGTTTTTCAATAGGACGATATAACTCAAATTACAGTAATGTACACAACAAAAACAAACTGGAATTCTTATAAATATTAAAAGTGAATCTATTTTCTTATGATCACGAAGGACGAAATAAACACACATTTTTTACCGTGAATCAAATGTCAAAATGACGGGTACAGGTAAACGGGACGATACAGCCGGTAAAGAGCGAGTCGGACCGGAAAGTGATGACAGGGAGACAAGGTAACGAAGACTGAAATATGTTTTCATCCCATATTACGGACTGCGGATAAGTTTAATTTTTGTGCTAGATCCGCCAGACTGCCAAATGATGTGGGTTCCCGCATTGCTGGATGGCAATCCCTAGCTACATCCCAGTGAACTCTTTACATATAACTATTGAGCAGAATTGTATAACTAATAACAAATTATTTGCAATTAATATGTTTTTTTTTGCGAAAATAATGATTGATGACTCATCTAGAAATGACTTTGAAATAATATGTTCAGTTTTACGTCTAGACGTGCAGTAGTTTTTTCAAAAACTTTACCACAAAAAGGTAAAATTCGCTCGCCCTAATAAATATATTAGCTAAAAGCACGGCTTTGTGTTGGCTCGCGCAGTTTTGCTGCATGAAATATTATATACAACTAAATACATTAATAAATAATCGTAAGAATTTTAATATTTAAACTTAACGAACTATCATCAAAAACCATGGTTTTAGTTTGTTGACAAAAAATAATTAGGCACATTTGTAATATGACACAATCCTTAAATATTTAAAAAATCAACTTATTTAATTTGGTTTTAATCAGATACAAATTTTCTCATTTGAGTTTCGTCCTGTTTCCTACATTTTAACTTACTTCAATTTTTAATTTTGCTAATTCGGTCATAAGAAAATCTTCTGTTTAATGCTAGGCTTTCTAAAGTTTTTACTCTTGATAACGCAACATACGATAAAACTACAGAAGTTTCTTTGTCTCCAATATCTACTACAACTATATCCAATTTTAAACTTTGAGCTTTATGAACTGTTATTGCAAAGCTGATTGTAATAGAAATTGTTTTCTTGAACAAGTGATATCCCCTCTTTTACAAAATTTAGCTGTGGGTGGAATTGGAATACAACCACTATTTTGGTACGTTAAATGAAAATAATTTTCAAAACGAACCATTATCACTCGTGGCATTTGATCAGGCGGACTTAGATTGCTTCTTATAGAAACTCGGCGTAATAAATCGAAAATAAATAATAAATTTTTTTGATATCTCGCTTATTTCTCGAGATATCGAATCTCAAAATTGACGTCGCTAGGTTGAAATGCCACCTGGACCACAAGAAAAATTTCTCCGTTGCCAAATTTTCTGATGAATTCGTATGTAACTTGAAGAGACAAATCGAAGATAAACAATCATTTTTTTGATATCTCGCGTAATGCTCGAGATACTGTACCTCAAAAGTAAGGAGGTTAGGGTGAGATCCGGCCTGGACCAGAAAAAAAGAATCTCCAAAGCCCCTATACCAACACTGTGGAAATTTACTATAGGAGTTTTATTTTCTTCCTATTGGTTGTTGTTAGGTTGAAATACAACCTGGACCAAAAGAAACATCACCAAAAGCACAAGAAACTATACCTACAACTAATTTTGGGAATGCTATATCTCGAAGTCTCATCGAATTACATAAAAATTCAACATCAAATTGCGGCGTAGAATCCCAACATAAACACATTTTTTGACAATAATATAAAGGATTCTTTAGTGCAAAAATTAATATATCCCTTTCTGGAGTTCAGATTCTCTCAATACTTCAGTTTTTGGCAACGTTATTTTCGATTAAAGTTTGAAGCGTACCGATTAGGTGTACATTCCTTTTATATTTTATTTGATTTTCATTAAACATTTAATTGTAAGTCAGGTATTTAAATAACTGATTAAGTGTAGGAGTGGAATTTTATTATATAATTACAAAACTGTCGCATCTAAATTTACTCAAATCGCAGATGTATTTACATAGAAAATTCAACAACAATAGATCATATTTAATACAAAAAATAAATAAATTAATATCTCTCTTTCTGGAATGTAAGTTCTCAGGTCAACACTGGAATCACAAACAACACTTTCAGTGAACAGTTTATTTGATTATCTTACCGTTGCTGTGAACAGATGGCTACACTTCAAGTTCAGTGGTAAGAAATTGCATAAATGCCAACAGCGTTTTCAAACTGCACCCCTCTCAATGGACAACTACATTAACACATTTCCAGTATCTTGAGCGTTAATTGATTCACTAATTCTTTACAATAACTGTGTGAAACCACGTGACGCGACCATATGACGTGGTCACGTGAGCACGTCACGTGCCGCGATCGCCTCTGATTTCTCTCAGCATGAATGAATGATTGATGGCACATCCACAATTGACTTTGAATCAGTATGTTCTATTTCACGTGTTTAGGTGCAGCAGTTTTTTCAAAAAGTGTGCCACAAAGAGTTCACAAATCGTCTCCTAGTATAAGGGCTCGCTTCGCTCGCCCTAATAAATGGACTTGTGTGCCCCTATATTTCACCCTTCAACCACCACTACCTAGCGAAGACCACTGATGTTTGTGTTTGGTAGCAGCATGGAGTTTCCCATCGTGTACAACGTTGGCCAAATGGCGGTAGCTGTGGGGGTGTGGGAGGTAGAAAGTGATAGATCCAGGACATTTTCATATTTAGACCAAAAACATGTGTGTCTCCATCTTTCTCTTTGCTGCCACAACTAAATAGCGCAGACCACTGGTGTTTGTGTGTAGTAGTAACATCAAGTCTCCCATCGTGCACTATGATGGTTGCATATCGGTATGCTATGGGGTTAGGAAGATATGCTGGTTGAAAGTGGTCTACCTTGGGCATTTTCATATTTCAACCAAAGACGTGTATGTCCCTATATTTCACTTTTCAGCCAAAACTAACAAGCGTAGACCACTTGTGTTTGTATGTTGTAGTAGAATGGAGTCACCCATCGTGCATAACGTTGGCCGAATGTCGTTAGCTGTACGAGTGTGGGAGATATGATGGTTGAAAGTGGTCGATCAAGGACGTTTTCATATTTCAATAAAAGACATGTTTTCCCTATATTTCTCTTTGTGTCACAACTATATAGCGCAGGCCACTGGTATTGGTGTGTGGTAGTAGCCTGGAGTCTTCCATCGTGCTCTATGGTGATTGAATGTTGGTAGCTGTGGGGGTGTGGTAGATATGGTGGTTGAAAGTGGTCGACCTGATATCAAAATAGACGGGTCCCCATGCTTCATTTTGCATCAAAACTGTGTTGTAGTAGCCTCGAGTCTCCTAACGTGCATCGTGATGGTTGCATGTCGGTAGCTATGGAGATATGGTGGTTGAAATTGGTCGACGGAGAGCATTTTTATATTTCCACCAAAGACATGTGTGTTCCTATATTTCACTCTGCAGTAAAAAGTACCTTGCGCAGACCACTGTTGTCTGTGTGTGGTAATAGCCTCCAGTCCCTCATCGTGCAGTTTGGTAGTTGAATGTTGGTAGCTGCGGGGGCGAAGGATATATGGTATTCAATAGTGGTCGACCGTGGGTATATTGTTATTTCGAACAAATACGTGTGTTTCCTTATATTTCGCTTGGCAAACACAATTACTTAGCACTTTAAACTGGTGTTAGTGTGTGTTAGTAGCCTCGTGCTCTATGGTTGTTGCATGTCGGTAGCTGTGGAGGTGAGGCAGCTATATAGGTTGAAAGTGGTCGACCGAGGACATTTTCATACTTCGACCAAAGACGTGCGTCCCTATATTTCACTTACAGCCATAAATACACTTGCGCAGACCACTGGTGTATGTTTGTGGTAGTAGCTTCATGTCTCCCATTGTGCACTATGGTGATTGTATGTCGATAGCTGTCAATTAAAAATCTTTACAAACACGAACGAAGTCATGGGCACCAGCTAGTTTGATAATAAAAAGATATTACAGAGATTGAAGCCTTTTAAAAATCATTTTGCTTTCCACCAGAATCATCTTTCTGAATTTTTGTGTCGTTCAAAAACTTAGCAGGACACTATAATTGTTTAGAATAGTTTTCAAAGAAGATATACGAAATCACCATCTTGCTGGACAAATATTCCTCAGAGAAAGGTTCTGCGCATCACCAGCTGACTGTAATGATTGATAACAAGCTTGGCGTATCGGTGAACCATGTACGAAGGCAATAAGCTCTCTTATGATAAAAAAAACTCTTACTGCAAGCACTTCTTTCTTTGTCTTGAACAATCAGTTCTAACGATTGAGCGACGCAATGCCCGTGAATTGCCCTTGCTTCGATAGCTTTAACCCATGATTGAAGGTCAGTATGCGTTCCACTAACATTAGCAGCGCCATCGGTACATAGACCCCTACAGATCTTGATATTTATTTCGAATCTTTTGGTACGTCACTGAAAATTTCAAACAAATTTTCGGATGTTGTTGATACCGTTTTACAGAGGTCGATAATAGTTTCATGTATTTTTAATGAAAGCAGAATGTGTCTTGTTCATTATTTGAAATAACACTAGTTTCATCAACCATAACTGAGTAGTAGACAGCATTCTGTACTGCCTTGATTCCGCTACGCAGTACTCCGTCAGTCAAAATTGTACAACAGTTTGTTAGTAATAAAGTGTGACTGTCATTTATATCTGCAGTTCCAGGAACCACAACTCGGAACATCCTCTTATCGCAGCTTCAACAAGCGAATGTAATTTTGATATTAATCCTCGTGGATTACGCCTCTACACATTATAAAAGAAAGAGTTGAAATAAATTTCCTTTGCCTCATGAAAAAAAACCACTTTGCGTGATTGCCTTGGTAGACTCATCAGTTCTTGATGTGTGTGTGGTTTCTTTTATTTTTTTTTCTTCTTTTTTTTCGCAGAAACGCCAATAGGCATGATTTGTCTAAAGTACTTAAGTCATATCTCCGACATATAACAGTCAAGGAAAAATTGTCTACCACTGTGAATATTGCTCCTTTTATCTTGAATTTGCAGAAATAAAATATTCTCGTTGGATTTGTCCCACTGTACTAAGTTGAGAAGAGCTATTAGTGATGGTTCCTCAGATTTGGACACCTTACGATTTCTAACGACCAATTTATCCACCTAAATAACCAATTTTCAGAAATAAATACGATAAAAACACGTGCGGTAAGCTCTCAAGGCATGACGAGTGAGACCCTTGAGACAGAGCCGCGAATCGCAGGCTCCGCTAAGAACTGGTGAGGCGCGACGGAGGGCGGCGGCGAGTTGCTTGGCTTGCCTGTGTGCGTGCTTATCACAGATCACTTACTTACCACTTACTAGATGGTGTTAGGTATTCTCCTTAGGTGTGACACGCAGTCACGTACGCTCGCATCGTAAGCAAGTCTCGTCTGGACTAGTCACGCTTGTGAGGTCAGTGATACAGTTACCACTCAAAGTCGATTACTAATTAGTTTAGATATCTATGTTCATGGGTGCTCCGCATCCCTACTTACTTCTCGTGGGTGCTGGAGCTCCCGATTACCCCAGAGTCGGTGCCCCTGCTTTAAAACTATTTTTGAGTTCATAGCCGGAAAAATAAGGTTACATTGCAATAGGATATATTTTAAGAAAGCAGTTAAAGGGAGCGTGTAGGTTATGAATTCATGGGGTAAAATTAATATTTAACACCTGGTTTTAGGGTTGAAAATGTGGACCTAGCATAGAGTGTATTTGCAACCACTTGATACCGGAATGACTGTCACTCTGTAAGTTATTTACGACATGTGTAGCAGCAAAGTATGTGGCAAAGTGACATTCTCCTAAACAAGGAACATTGTCACATTGGCAAGAGTGTGGGCCAAACTGATATCAGGATTTAGTGACAGATGAACAGAAGATTGAAAACATGAAATCGGAGTTTCTAGAAGGATAGAGAAAGGACTTGATATTCCTGGAATGGTTGGCAGAGATAATTGATGGATTACAAATTTGAGACAGATATGAAAATTTGGAAATCTGAGATGAATGTATTTATGGAAATGGTATTGAGGTGGTGAACACGAATAAAATAACTTGCGCATTTTAAGGAAATTCTGCAATTATTTTAGATACACTTTGTTAAAACAAAATTGAATATTGTAATGTCCATACAGAAACGGTCAGCCTGGTGCGATTCCAACTTTGCAGAGATTACGCTTTCTTCGGCCGAGCACAGTTTTCGTCTCCTACAGACATTTATGCCTGCAAAATACACTTTTGTTCGTATGTGGGGTCCAGATCTGGCGATTGTGCATGGCGGCGGAAGTCGGCCGTGTTGCCGACCCTGCCCGAACACAGATGGCAACGCTCGGGTTTTCCTGCCTATCACCAGAACCGAAGAGATCCTCAAGGATAACAATAAGCTAAGTGGGTGGTACTGAACCCCGCTGCTAGATAGCATGTGCTGGGGGTTGAGCTGAGCTGACCATCTCAAGGCAAGAGAATCAGAGAGCGTCGCTAGGGTGAATGCACCCGGGACTCTGGAGCCGGATGGCACGCTGTTCGGCCGTGGACACATGTGGGATTGCGGAGAAATAGATTACTAGCCAGGAGCTCGAGGAGCCACGCACCACACATGGACAGCACAGCAGTAATTACCGACGCGCTAATTCTGCGTTACATTCACCAGAGGTTCACAATCATTTGCATGAAACATACAACCTGTTAAACTCATGGCTCGTCAAGTTGTTTGCAATTTCCAAGCTGTTTATTGTAATAATTAATTAATAAACTATGCTTTCTTTGTTGATAGTTGAAATTTCATTCACTTCAATTCATTTTAAAAAATCCTGAAATGTAATGTGTTATGTTGTCTATAGGTAAAGATTAACAATCAAATTATTCAAGTATCCAAAGCGGGCGACTACAATATTCAAGTACATACATTTATCTTGATTTCTATCATTTTCATTATATTTTGTAGTTTTTGTTTGATTTTTAGGCTGCTTTCTTATTATTATTTTCTGATATCTTTGCTCAAGCGCAACATTACCTCATCTCTAATGCTTTTCTGCAGAAAATAATTTATTCTTTTCTTCCACAAGTTTTGCTAACCAAAAATGAAGACCACGACGTGTGTAAAGCATGTGGCCCGTTATCTAAAACATGATTAACGTGGACAACCGAAGTATTGTGTATGGTTTTGTTCGTTATGTATGTTTTTCACTCGTCAACTTTGGTGAGTGATGAGACATTTCACATTTTCTTTTGTATTTATATTGCCTAAAAGTCGTTTCGTTTTTCTTAGTATCGTCACAAGTTTTGCTAAAACTTTACATTGCTATTCATTATTGTGGTTGTTGTTTAGGATTTAAGATGCATCAAGGTCATTAGGCCCAATTTTTATAGTCACAAAGTATACATCATCACATGTGCCGTGTCAGTTTTCTGTGTATCCCATATTGTCTCTCAAATAAATAAAAGTTACACCACATGTTTACCTGCAGCATTCATCTTATATTTTTTAATGTAATTTCCTATCTTTAGCTTTCGTAAGTCGTAACTTCCACCCTTTTCATATAGAAGCATATTAAATGCACTCTACTACCAAACACCACATGTGCACATAAGTGGAAAATATTATATTTGGCTAAAAATTACTCAGAACTTACCCATTGATAGCGTGGAGGTTTATGTATTTTTGAAGTGAAATAAACACAAGCAGATGCAACAGATCCAATAAAAGCCATAATAAAAATCATGGGAATCCCATAAATAGTCTCAAAATAAACACCTGTAAAAAAAATATAATAAAACAATAAAGATTTTTTCTCCTAAAAGTAACTAACTTATTTTAAAATACAATAATTTATAGGAATTTTTGGCTATAAATAAAAAGGCCATAACATTAAGAATGAGTATTAAGTTCACTAGCATCACAAATTCATAATAGTACCGAATCGACAGGAGTGAAATTAGTAAGATTAACAAACGGTGTTTCATTCCTGGAACATACATTCTGTGCTGTAAAATACAGTAAAAACAAAAGTAAAAGTGGGTAAGTATATGCCACAGCGTATGTTGCTCTGTTTCTAGTGAATCACTGATGTGTAACAAGGGGTTGATTGAATATTTAGAGAAAGTATATCTAAGGCCCCTCAATTTGTGATTGCTTGCCATAGTTCTTACGAAAGCATAACAGAACTGATACATAGATTGGTCTGAGTAGACAGACGACATAGGTTTGAGTTTTTTGGCAAAATTACAAGCACGATGAAATATTTCATACCAATGACAGCAGAGATAAGATTAGAGAAATAAGGTGTCATACTGATGTTTCCATGAATTCTTCCTTCCCTCGTTCCTGGTGTAGGCTCTTATGCTTCCTATACACTTTTTCCGGATTTTAAGGTCTGTACCACGCTGTTCTGACCATACAGTATTCGCTGTCTCAGGATCACTTGATAGTAACGACGCAGTGTATGTCAAATGAGTCTATGTCGCATGGTTAGTGCCCAATGAGAACAATTTTTTGTGGTCTGTTAGTGCTGTTCCTGCTCCAAATGTCAGAATATATTATCCACCGATCTGCTGTTGAGCTCTTTCTCGTCTTGAAACATAATAAACTTAAAGTATGTGTCATGTTCCAGAACTCGAAAAGGGGTTGTTTTTCCATACCTTTGTCCACGATTGAATGTTTATTTTGACGCGGCTATCGTTAACTTCTCTGTCTACCGTGTATTATTACTGGCATATAGATATCGTTACACATGTGAAATTTCAACGACCATCCAAATTCTAGTATTTCTAGCTTTTCTACCAGCCTTGTGCCTTGTCGATGCCATCGTCATTAGAGATGAGAAAGGATGTGGGGGAAGGAATGGTGAGGAATTCGGCCATGGACTTTCAAAGGTCTCTTTCCCTGCTAGCGCATGGAGTGATTTCAGGAAACCATGGAAAACCGAAATCAGGATGGCCTGATGGGTATTTGAACCCATGTCCTCCAGAATACTGATCCTAACAGCGGTGTCTTCTAAGGTGTGGATGAACCTCATCAGTGCGCAGCCTGCAGTGACCGGCGCCTTGAGCGTCAAGAAGAAGTTCGAGATGATATACAGAGTCTGTGTACATTTTAGCGTACAAAGTGTTATGTGACTGTCATATGGCTACAAAGCAAAAATTGATTGATATGCATATTAATAATGTTCGTGTAGCTCAATGGACACCCAATTCATCATTCGACTACATACGTCTATGAAAAGAACTTATTGCTTGTAATAATTTACTAATATCTAATGAGGTTAATAATATAGCAATTAAAAATTTGGATGTTGATGGAACTACTTGTATTGTATGGAATTAATTTTTGTTTCATTTCATTCATCACACTTTAAAAAATAAATATATCATATTGTTGTTTTGTATGTTCATATTATAGGGCAGTCTCAAGAATAACTTTGTCTGACCAATCAGAGGATGTTAGCTCAGTGTTATTGATCAAAAGTGGTGACCGTCTGCTAAAAATTTATTTTTAGAAGTTAATTTTATGGTAACTAAACAATTAATGAATTATAATAGTTCGAAATATCAATAAGACATGACTAAATGCTCTTCGAAGGTCCTAGGAAGAAAATTACAGGTTTGAGAATAATGATTGTTGAGTGATCTCTAATTTATATCAGCAAGCAGTGTATAACATGACGCGCCCATTCCACGCCAGTGAATCCGTAATGATACGCTTGGAATAGCGCCTAATGGAATCGTTCTGTACTGCATGTTCAGACGAAAATATTCTTGATAGAAGTATACCAACGGCGTGTGCTACTTCTGAATTAGCGAGCAACGCCTCAGGTGATGGCGTGAAACGGGGGCTGTCAGAAATACTCAGACTGAGGATCCTGCTGTCGCGCTGAGTTGCGGAACAGTTCGAAATAACTGTATGCCTGCGGCTATGCGTCAGAATTGAGGGCAGCTGCGCCGGCCGGGGTCCGCGATCGACACTAGCGATACCAGCTAGTGCTGCCTCTGGTGGCGGGTTGGTGAACTAGTGACATCACACGGTCGACACTAGTGCCCCAGTTAGTGCTGCCATCTGGTGGCGGGAATGTGAACTTTGCGCTTGAAAACAGGTTCTCCACCTACTTCAGCTCTACACGATTGCGACAACTCCTTCATACATTGTGACGTGATTTCTGCTATTCCACAAAAGATTGAACTTGTATGCAACCAATTAACACATGTAAATATAAACAAGACAACAAGATTTGATCATATAAATAAATTAACTCAAGTGCTTCAATGTTACCGTTATAGGCCTACAGCCTCAATTTCGCTGTTATTTTCGAGATAGCTTGAAAAATTTGCAATGAAGTGGCTATTGACTTTAATCGTACTCGAATAGTGACAAGGCAGACTTACAAATCAAATCAACCATCACAAAATCCAGAAGAATTCTTCAGCACATCTATCTTTATCCCATATTTAGACTCCATCAACCATGTCTGAGAATACGATTTTCTTCTAGACATAAAGAATCCATTTCGTTTTATAGCTAAACCCAGAAAATATACTAAAACTTGACAAACCTTCATTTTTAGCCAAGCCAGAAAATATACACAATCTATATGGATATTTTCTACAGAATTTTATTGCGAGCCTACCACGTGGAACAAGATTTACAGACAGACGAAGTGAGTGATGGGGCCTTAAATGAATCCCTTATTCAATACATAAATTCGATTGTTCAGGTCACCGCGTTTTACCCAGCGGTATGCGAGGCAATCAAGATTGGCCTAACTATTCCTGCGACAATGGTCGTTTAGTACCTTACAACGGTCAACGATGGGAAACGCGTGACAAAACGGCCTGTGCAAGTTCATGGGAAAACTGTGGAGGACACTGAATTTATTGAGAAGGCTAACATATTGAGCCGTGCTCGGCTCGCATTATTTAATTTCCCCGCCCGCGATCGTCTTCTGATGCTGAGCCCGCGTGCTAGTTGCCCGCGAAAGAGCGCTGTGGCCCTGTGGTGCCCTCTATCGGCTGAATGTTTTGATATAATTGGGGACACGAGACCGGGAAAGAGAGTCGATCGGCAGCAGCGACTTGTTTCCTCAAGGGACTGCGACGTTGGAGGCCCGCTGGTATAGCGAGCTTTGGTAATTTGCCCAGGCAGTTTGGAAGATCTACTTGAGGTGGATTTGTGGTTCCACCGAGACCGTTCTTCGCTCTCATTAATCGAAGGAATTCCTCTGCTGCGCCTCATGTCTGTGAGCGGTTTTCCGCCGATTCTGGAGTACAGTGGTGGTCGGGGCTGGTGGTGACTTCTAGGTGGTAAATTGCCATTTTCTAGCTCCGTTGGGTATTTGGGGATAGAATACCTGACGACTCCAACTACAGAGTGCGTCGCTTACTGCATTCTGGTTAATTGTGTTACGGGAATGGACAAATTTCCCCGGTATGTGGTGCTAATCGTTCCCGCCACCTTATCAGTGTGTGCAGGTGGTATCGACTTATGCACCGGTGTACACACATTCTAGTGTGTCAGAAGCTTTGAGTAAGAACTCCCTTCTTAAGGTTACATTGAAGGACGCTGAGGAAAACTAATTCTTCTTCGTTGTAATAATTGCTGTATTTTGTCTCCTCTGTACAAATTGTGTTTGCTACTAGTTATAGAGTTGTTACATGATGGTAAATTGGTGAGAGCCTGCCCTGTTATATTACGTTTCCGTTTGGATGTTTAATACAAGTGGAGATATTGTGATTGGGGATATTCTTATGGCTCAACCTGGTTGTTATCGCATTGACTCATGTATTATATTAATAGTGATTACAGGATTTACTAAGATCTTAATCTGCAAGATCAAAGTTTTCTTATGCATTGTATTGTATTATATTATTTGTGATTACAGGATTTATCAAGATCTTAATCTGCAAGATCGAAGTTTTCTTATGTATTATATTATATTGTATTATATTTGTGATATTCTCTATAAGTTCAATCGTTGGTCATGATTCTTGCAATAAAATGTTTGAACAAGGCTTGCTCTTTATAACCATGCTTCCCACTGAGTCCTTAGCGGCTACCACTCATATCACATATATATGGGTTGCACTCCCTTGCACACACCTCCCGACACCCATGAACTTAGACCATGTATATTTGTTCCAGAAAACACAAAAAAAACAAAGAGCATATTACAATATCTAATTTAACAACACTTCCCTTTTCCCTCATTCTTATACCTACTCACTTTTGCCCTTTATGAAATTTAATCATAAATTCTTCCCGCGTTTTTAGAAAATTATTCATCTTTTCCCTTGGTAATTTATTCCAATCCTTAACTACCTTAACTGTGTAAGAAAATTTTCCGTCACATTTATACCTGAGATGGAGTAGCAGGTTGAGATTATGGTAATCTTTTCCTTACCATGCACCACTCTTAATTCTTGTGCCAATATTTTTCACAACCTCACCTTCAATATATTTCTTGTACACTACATGCACCTCCTATCTTCCAATGAATTCTAATCCAGCTCCTTTATTATATCAATTACTCATGGGCGCCGGCAGGATTGCTTTGACGGGGGTGCATCTTCACATTATATTTTTTGCACATTATATAATTACTAGCTGATACCCGCGACTTCGTACTCGTGGATTAAGAATTTCTTTGCCAGAATTGAATATAGAAAGTTGTTGATAGCGAAGGATTGGTCCCAAACAGCACCGAGTCGGCATAATATGACCGGAAAGCCATCACTATATCATTCTACCATCGAATCTGTCTCTTGAAGAGAATCAATTTACAACATACTTAAAAACAAAAAAACAAACGAAAGGGGGGGGGGGGGGGTTAACTAAGGGCAGCTTTATTTCAGCTTTGTCTTGTCTTATTTCTTCACATCCAACTTTAGCTGCTTGTGCTCTGCTAGAGCTACAACTTAGCCCAGTTTACGCTCGCAAGGCATGTCAAGAAAGAAGGCAAAATAAACTGGTGCCAGAAACATTTAAGCAGATACAAAGTAATAGGACAGAGAAAATCGACATCTATACTAAATAATACGTTTTTTCTCTAAACGAAATTTATTAACAAATTATACACTAACATAATGCGCGAGAAGCATAGCTTGAGCAAGTGACGTAACATTACAGACTAACACACACCATTCTGTCACCATTCGATAAGTTCTCCAAATTTCGTGACTACAATTGTTAATCATACCGAAAAAAAATGTCCTGTGCCCTCCATACAGATTTTCTTGTGAAATTCCGTCAATATCGGTATAGGCATTTAGTTGTCAGAATGTAATAAAAATAGAGACTTACTTCCGCGTTTACAGTATTATTACTGAAGATCACACACTGACTGCGAATCACCCCTGAGGGATCAAGATAACCTAAGAAAGTGTACACCTACAGCATTGCAAGACTACTTACGATTTTCCTCGCATTGCACCCCTAACTACAGTTTAACATTCAGTCCGAATAAGCTACGGCCCAGGAGTTACTCTTACGATCAAAAACAATTTTTAAAAATTTTAGCCTCCACGGAGATTTGAACCGGAGACCACGACCCAAACATTTGTAAGCAAAAACTTTAACCACTGAGCTGCCTGACCGCTACACGGAAAAACAGTTCGGAGACGTTCTTATCCAACGCGTCTGTCTATCCCCGTTCAGTAATATTTCGAAATTATGAGACAACATGTATTATTTATACAGATAACTTCTCAACCAAATGTAGACAGTATTTTTCACCTTGTTTCAAAGGATAAGTGTGCAATGTTTTATCGAGATCGGATGAAAACTGTGGATTTGTATGAAGAACAAACAAACATACATACATTCATCTTTATATATATAGATATAATTAAGTAATAAGATATAATTAAATACAAGACAGCTTTACAATTATAGGTAGGTATATAAAACTAAGGATCAACGTCATGTCAACTAAATTATTGTCAAATTCATGTAATGCGGGTTTTAATTTGTGTCTCTGGAACGCATCTTTGCAGGGTGTCTGATGTGTCTTAGGATGGGTATGGAAGGGGATTCACCCGCCCGTACAAACTCAACAGTTACAAACAATTAGTGAATTAACAAATAAGTAGTTAATTAGCTGTTAGCTACAGCTGACAACGCCGCAAAACGAGTGAGTGATCGTACACGTGGGCCTTTGTTCAAATTATGAACTACATAAGACATTTTTTATGCAAAAAGTGCAAAACTAATATTATCAGTCTGGTGATAATGATACACCTCATACAACCACATCCAGTCCAGTATGTTCTGTTTTTGTTTGTACCCAAACTTTACATTAAAAATTAAAGACTAAAAATTATGTTAACATTACAATTTACATACATTCACTATCATCCAAACGTCGATATTAGTCCAGTGCTGGATATAGGCTCTCCCAGGCCACGCCATCCATCCTATTATCTGATTGATGTTACCAATATTATATTATAAATGTGAAAGTATGTTTGCTTGGATGTTTGTCCTTTAATCAACTTTGAACGGCTGAAAGAACACTAGTAAAAAATTATAATAGTCAGGAAATAACATATAAGATAGATTTTATAAATGCGAACGATGTGACGGGGAATAGCTAGTAAAGTTAAGGTAGGTCGTTCGTTCGTTTTATTTTTTTAGGAATTATGCTTCGGCCAGTTTTCTTCCGTGTAGATTTCTTAACCTTTAAATCTTTTTTTTAATATAACTAAAATATCTTCTTCTTTTTTTATAGGCACCAGTTTTACCAGCAAATACCTTCAACAACATGTATCTATCGATTCTACGAGCAAAAGCACAACTAATTCGTTATTGGATGTTGGCATGTATTAAAATTTTATTTATTAATTTGGTGACGGCTATGTTTGAAATTGCTGAGATATCTTGGATTCCGAGTAAAACATAGAATTTTAAAAATGGCTTAAGCCTTGAAGCCAAAAGAACCTTTGAATCTGAATGGCTTATAATCTCCCTCTGCTGGACCTTTACGTCAAATATGTGTTTTGTTTCGGCCTCAAGTTCAGAGTGGTCTACAAGGACAGTAAAATATTTCTCCATGGTTTAAATAAGTTTCATGAAGCTGCACAGTCTCATGCGACAAGTAAATGGTACCGTGACGTGATGCCTTCTTCAAAAATTATTTTGGAAAGATCGTGTATAGAAGGGGGCAGGGTGATCGCGAATGTTTGAATGCGACATATCATATATATTATTTCTATAAGGTATTTTTTTGTCACAAGCCTATATCTTCCTTCATACTTACCTGAAATCAATGAATGAGGTGTCATTTTAAAGCTTATGGTCTCCACTTTGGTTAAATCGTATTTTAAGCAAGAATGTTTTCGGAATTCGACCCTTAAAGGGCAAAAATGTAAATTTTTCTAAAATGCTGTTTTCTGCGTTACGAGTCAGTTATCTCCCTGGATACCTATCTGAAACCGTTTTATGAAGTATCGTTTTAAATATTAAGATCTCCGCTTTAGTGACGTCATATATTAAGCCAGAAAGTTTTCGGAATTCGACCCATAAAGGGCAAAAGTATCAATATTTTTGCAATCCGTTTTTGTGTCACGAGCGATTTATCTCCCTTAATATCTAACTGATATAGATAAATGAGGTATCATATTAAAGAATAAGGTCTCCGACATGGTAACATTATATTTTAAGAAAGGATTTCTTCGTAATTCGACCCTTATAGGGCAAAAATGTCACTTTTTCTAAAATGCGTTTTTTGTATCTCGAGCCATTTATCTCCCTGGATATCTAACCAAAATCGATAAATGAGGTAGGATTATGAGGAGTAATGTCTCAGCTTTTTTACATCATATTTTAAGAAAGATTGTTTTTGGCATTCAACCCTTAAAGGAAAAAAGTATAAATTTTTCTATTTCCGATTTTTGTGTCACGGGCGATTTATCTCCCTTGATATCTAACCGATATAGATAAATGAGGTATCATATTAAAGAATAAGGTCTCCGCCGTGGTAAAATTATATTTTAAGAAAGGAAGTTTTCGTAATTCGACCCATAAAAGGCAAAAAAGTCAATTTTTCTAAAATGCGTTTTTTGTGTCTCGAGCCACTTATCTCCCTTGATATCTATCCAAAATCGATAAATCAAGTACGATTGTGCGGAATAATGTCTCAGCTTTGCTGACATCATATTTTAAGAAAGAAGTTTTTGGAATTCAACTATTAAAGGGAAAAAGTATAAATTGTTCTACAACGTATTTTTGTGTCAAGAGCCTTATATTTCCCTTGATATCTAATCGATATAGATAAATGACATATCGTATTAAAGACTAAGGTTTCCGCCGTGGTAACATTATATTCTAAGAAAGGAATTTTTCGTAATAATCCATAAAGCACAAAAATGTCAATATTTCTAAAATACGTTTTTTGTGTTTCGAGCCATTTATCTCCCTGGATTTATAACCAAATTCGATAAATGAAGTAGGAATATGAAGAGTAATGACTGAACTTGGTGACATTATATTCAACCTCACTATTCACCGCATTACATTCGCGAAATTTTCGCACGGGTCGTCTAGTCACAAGGTAATTGAAGTAAGTCGTGTGAAACTGCGGCCAGTTGTATCAACAACTTTATTTTGCGGACAGTATGATTTTCAACTTCGCGCGAAAGTCGATGAGGGTTCTGTTTTCACAAATGAGCTATGTTTTCGAATTGACTCTGGGGACGAGATTTTGAAAAAAGTCACTTAGAGTTGGAAGCAATAGACGCCTTGTACATATCACATCATATTCAAAATGAAGTGATGTTCCTTACCCAAGTGGTGATAGTGATAGTAAAAGCCCAATAATTAGTGAAGATTTCCTGGGATATATGACGCTAAAGGAGCTGAACGTGAAAACCATTTCGGAAACTATTATTCACTTTCAAGAAGGTAGTAATTTTGATTTTAATAAGCATTTTGGTCGAGGATTCGACGGCTGTGCTGCAATGGCTAATCATGTAGGTGGTGTTCAGAAACTTAAGTATCCAAGAGTCCTATTTTTCCACTATGCAAGCCAAATATTGAATCTTGTCATCAATGACCTAAACGATGTCAGTTAAGTGAGAAACACTGCTGGGACGACAAAGGACATCGTAATTTCTATGGAGAGAGTACATTACGGCGAAAAAAATTCTAAATATATCTTCCTTCTGTGAACAGAAAAGTACAAAAGTATTAAAAAAATTTCTACAAAACCTTATTACCGTTGTACGAGATTTAAATGAACTTTCGCACAAGGCACCAAACTGGATAAGGAAAACCAAAGCATATTAGCTCCACACGTTTGCGACAACTCAAACATATATTCTGACATCATTAGTGATTGTTCCACCAAACTTGAGCTCGTATGCAACCAATCAAACAAGTAAAATATATATATAAATAGAAGTGTATTTCCCTATATTTCACTTTTCAGCCACCACTACCTAGCACAGGTCACTGGTGTTTGTGTGTGGAAGTAGCATGGAGTTTCCTATCGTGCAAAACGTTGGCCGAATGCCGACAGCTGTGGGGTTGTGGGAGACATGATGGTTAAAAGTGGTCGATGCAGGGCATTTTCATATTTCGACCAAGACTTGTCTGCCCTTATACTTCTCTTTCCTGCCACAACTACATAGGACAGACAATTGCTGTTTGTGTGTGGTAGTTGCAACGAATCTCCCATCGTGCACTATGGTGGTTAGATGTCGGTAGCTATGGAGGTGTTGGAGATATGGTGGTTTAAAGTGATCGACCTGCGCCACTTTCATATTTCTACCAAAAACGTATGTGTGATGGTGTATAACTTTTCAGATAAAACTGCCTAGCGCAGATCACTGCTGTGTGTGTGTGGTAGCAGCATCTTCGATCACAACATTGGCCGAATTTCGGTAACTATAGGAGTGAGGGATATATGGTGGTTGAAAGAGGTCGATCAAGGATATTTTCGTATTTCAACCAAAGACATGTGTCTCCGTATATGTCACTTTGCTGCCACAAATACATAGCATAGACCATTGGTGTTTGTGTGTGGCATTAGCCTCGAGTCTCTCATTGCGCACTATGGTATTTACATATTGGTAGCTGTGAATCAAAATTCTTTATAATCACGAACGAAGTCGTTAGCATCAGCTAGTATGAATATAAAAACAACACACGATAAATGATCACCGTTATAATGCCACGATGGAATTGGCTGTTATTTTCTAAAAAGTTCGAAAAATTTGCGAAGAAGTGAATATTGAATTTAAACGACCCCAAATAGTGACAATACAGACCTACAGATCAAATCAACCGTCGGAAAAAACAGAAGAATTCTTCAGAATATCTATCTTCATCCCATTTTTAGACTCCATCATTACTTCTCTCAGAATACGATTTTCTTCTACACATAAAAAATAATTTCCGTTTTAACAGCTAGCCCAAGAAAATACAGTAAAATGAGACAAAACTTCATATTTAGCCATGGCACAAGATATACACATTCTGTATGGATGTTTTACTACCGAGCCTACCACGTGGTACGATATGTTCAGACAGATGAAGTAAGTGACGCGACCTTAAATGAATCCTTTATTGAATACCCAGATTTGATTGCTGTATGCGAGGCAATCAAGATTGGTATAACTGTTCCAGCGACAACATCTAGCACTGAACGGTCTTTTAGTAGTAAGTAGTAAGTAGGAGGACACTGATTTTTTTTGATAAGGTGTTATTAAAATATGGACAAAAACCTAGACGCCTTAAGTTATTATTCAAACAGGGATTATAATAACAAAAATTTTATTACATAATCATTTTCTGTGTATTTTCTTACATGACAGGGGGATGCAAGTTGAGCGATAACGCTCGGAGCCTCACATTCGGAAGAACGCAGGTTCAAATACCCATCCAGCAATCCAGATTTCGGTTTTCTATGGTTTCTCGAAAAGTAACCAGCCGAATACTGGGATGGCTCCTTCAAAAGACCATGGTGGAATATCTACGCACTCTTTGCGCAAGAAATATGATGGGTAAAGTGACAGTATCCTAACGCTTTTTTTTAAATTCACTCACACTTTATCGATGATTACAGTTCATGTTTTCACCTTAACATGTCGGCAACCACCTCTAATGTTGGAAGTCTCGTTTCTCTTGAAAAATGAGCCTTTAGAGGTTTAGCGACGCCGTTGAAATCCTTCACTTCAATTTAAACGCAATTCGATTCCTCTGCTCACAATGCTGATACCAAACGTAACATTCTGGTCTCTGTTATCAAAATACAAAACTCTAAACTTATCCTTGATATGGATTGTTTCTAATTCTCGTATTAACTGAATACTCCGTTCGAACCTAGAACAATATACCAAATTTCGAAGCATGCCGTGACAGCGTATTTACATTAACTATTAGTTTTCTTTGTAGACACGGCGCGTTGCCACGGAAATGGATTCCGCCATTGTTGACAGCGTATATAAGACAGCGTCCAACAGACAAATTTGCCCTCCTACCTAACATTCGATAGGATGGAGGTGAAATCCCTTCTGGCCATCCCGACTGGACTTTTCCGTGGTTTTCCTTAGTCACCTGAGGCGAAAGCTGGGATGGTTCCCTACAAGGGTGATACCTCAAAGATTGAGAATTACAGACCAATATCACTTCTACCAGCATTTTCAAAAATCTTTGAAAAAGCAATGTACAGAAGGGTGTATGCACATCTACAAAAGAATGACCTACTCAGTAAAGTACAGTTTGGTTTTAGACAAGGCGTTTCAACAGATTCAGCAATTTTTGCTTTTGTAAACAACATACTGGAATCATTGCATAAAAAACTAAATTCCCTAGCTATATTCTGTGATCTTGCTAAGGCTTTTGACTGTGTTGATCATGATATTCTACTAGGTAAATTAGATCACTATGGAGTTAGTGGTAAGCCAGGACTTTGGTTTAAATCATACCTGGAAAATAGAAAGCAATGTGTATCACTGAAAGATGCTAATACAGGAGATGTTATAAACTCAGAATGGGGTATAGTTAAATGTGGTGTGCCTCAGGGTTCAATTCTTGGCCCTCTGCTGTTCTTAATCTATATAAATGATCTTCCACATATACTAGGTGATAATGAACACATAGTGCTCTTTGCAGATGATACTAGCATATCGTTGAAAGATCCATCAGCACAAAACCTCGAAAACATAGCAAATGATGCTATAAAGAAAATTAATAGGTGGTTTAATGCCAACAAACTAATACTTAAGGTAGAAAAGACACAGTTACTTCAGTTTGTTACAAAAAATAAAACAAAGGACAGCTATAATGTGATATCACAAGGGAAAACAATCAATAAAAGCAGTTTCACAAGATTCGTGGGTGTATATATAGATAACAAATTGAACTGGAAACAACATATTCAACAACTTCTTAAAAAACTGAATTCTGCAACATTCTGACTGAGGGTAATATCTAGAATAGCTAATATAGAAACCAGAGTTAGTATATTTTGCATATTTTCATTCCCTGCTCACTTATGGCATCTCATTTTGGGGAAACTCGTCACAAGCACAAAGGGTATTTAAATTACAAAAGCGTGCTATAAGAACTATTTGTGGAGCAAACCCATGGACGTCGTGCAGAAATCTGTTTAAAAACCTGGGTGTTCTAACCATGCCAGCACAGTATGTATACTCTGTATTATCATTTGTAGTGGAAAATCCTGAACACTTCAATCTTAATATTGACATATATAGCCATAATACTAGGAATAAATATAATATTCACAAGGATTACAAATCACTGTCAATTGTACAGAGAGGGTTAACATTTACTGGAGCTTCCTTATTCAATGTCTTACCAACAGAAATTAAATGTTACCTACAAAAACCCAACTACTTTAAGTCCAAACTGAAAGAGTTTCTGCTTCAGAACCCATTTTACTCTGTGAAAGAATTTTCTTCTTGGAATTTGGTAACTAAGAATGACTGATAAAATAGTATATATGGTGTATGGAAGGGGAAGGTGACAAAGTTGTCCACAATTACTAAAATGATATATGGTTTTTTCTTTCTGTTGAAACTTTTGACAATTTAAGTAATTATTGTGTTTACAAAATTCCACTCATATATAGTAACTAACATGGGATAGCATGCATTCAAAAACTGCTGTGAAAAATTATCATACTAACTGGTTGTTAAGTAATTGACTGCTTATGAGTTGTTGGTAATATAATTGATATTGTTAATAAGTGTGTGCACTGTTCCACATAAATAGCAACTAACATGATATAATATGTAGTTGCAAATTACAGTGAAACGTATCATGGTTACTGGTTGTAAGAAAATAACTGATTATTAGATGCTGGTAACAAGTATATACACTGTTCCACATAATAAGTATTAATTAACTCGGGATTGTATTTGTAGATAACAGGAGATATTGGTTATACTAATGGGTTGTAGCTAACTTGGGAGACAATGCTAAGTGGCACCTTATGTTTGTGCCATGTTCTTGGCATTACCGTTCCCAGAGTTGCCAGTCTTTCTGTGTTTTGTCTTTTGGATTCTATTTTTTTTTTCTATGTAAGGGCGCTAATGACCTCGTTGTCGACGCGCCCTAAAGCCACAACAACAACAACAACAACAACATTTTCTATGTATTTGATGATTTGTCTGAATATTTCTGTACTTATGCTTTCTATGTTGGCTTCTCGATGTAGGTGGTCAATTGGAGTATATTGTGTTTCGTTTAGAATCATCCTGAGGCATCGTTTTTGTATCCTCTGGATGTTCATTAAATTTGTTGGGCTTGCCATCCCCCATATTTCGCATCCATACAATAAGAACAGTTGTATTACCGATTTGTATATTCTTAATTTGGTGCTTGTTCCGAGGTCGTTGCTACGGAGTACTGGGGCCAGGTTTTGTACTACTGCCAGTCCTTTTCTACTCCTGTCCATTATGTGCTCTTTGAAGAGCAGCTTTTTGTCGATTGTTATGCCCAAGTATTGATGTTCATTTACCCATTATATGTTCCTTCCCATTACATTCAGCTGTCCTGGTAGTATCGATCTCTTCTTGGTAAAGTACATTCCCGCGCATTTGTTTGCGTTGATTTTTATCTTATTCTTGCAGCGCCAGTTTGTAAATTCGTCTATTCCTCTTTGTAGGTGGGTTATATTAAGGTCGTGTCTGTTTCCGGTGGTGTAAATGTTCGTGTCATCTGCAAATTGAGCTTTCTTTACATATGGTGGTATAGGGGAGTTATTCACATATACACTGAAGCATGGTGGCGCGATGTTTGATCCCTGCGAGATGCCTGCGGATATCGTGTGAATAGATGACCTTTCGCCATCTACTGACAGATAGAACCTTCGATCCTTCAAGTAGCTTCCAATTAGCTTTATATAGCAATGTCTTATTTTGGTTTGTGGGTCCAGCTTGAATATCAAGTTTTTATGCCATATTTTGTCGTAAGATTTTTCAAGATCGAAGAAGACGGCTGCCGTGGATTTGCTGCAGTTGAAGTTCCTACTGATATCATCAGTTATCCGTAGTAGTTGACTGGTCGCTTCTACTCAGCTATGGAATCCAAACTGTTCCACTCGGATCGTCTTTTCCGCTTCAAGGCTTGCGTTTACTCGTTTGATCAGCACTCTTTCCAAAACCTTCGAGGTTGAGGAGAGTAGACTGATTGCGCGGTAATTTTCGGCTAGGCGTTTGTCTTTACCTCTCTTATGTATTCCCGTTGTTTTTGCGATTTTCCATATGGTCGGAAAGTAGCATTGTAGCAGACATGCATTGAAGATTCTTGTTAGTAGTACGTCGGCTTTCTTTGGTAGGTTTTTCAGATGCTGATTTCCTATTTTATCGTGCCCTGGTGCCTTTTTCGTAGCTAGCTTTTGATGATCCCTCGGACTTCCCCAGGTGTTGTTAGCTCGGGGTGGTCCCTCGCTGGGGTTTGGAGAATCTCATCTGCTTGCCTTTCAATGTTCTCGACCTCTTGCTGTTCTGCTATTGTCAATTCGTATTCTGCTGGAACATACTGTTGCGCGAAGTTTTCTGCTAGAATTTCTGCTTTTGCGAGTGGAGTGAGGCACTGTCCCGCCGGTACATTGATGGCTATCTTGGCCTCTCGTGGTTGTTTCAGGACTCGAATCAACTGCCACGCATCTCTATTTTCGAGCACTAATTCTGCCATTCTATTTTCCCACTTTTCTGTTCGCCTCTCTTGTAGTCGTTCCCGTAGCTGTTTTGCGTATCGGTGATACCGGCGTCTGTCGGCGGGGTCTCGATATCGTTGCCAGAGTTTCCTGTATCTATTGCGTAGGTATCGGAGATCCTCTAGTATGGTTGGTAATTCTTCTCGGTATCTGTCGTGAAAGGTGGTAATAACTGAGGCTTTGTGCTCCGCTTGGAGCACTGTCTGATCAAAATGTTTTATTGCGTTTTCTATTCTGTCTAGTGTTGAAACATTATATGTTGGCTTTATTTTATTATGGACTAGTCTCTTGAAGTATTGCCAGTCTACTTGTTTGATAGTGGTAGGTTTGTTGTATAGTAGGATCCAATTCCGGAACTCCAGCATTACTGGCAGATGGTCTGAGGAGAGTTCATCCATGGTCTTTAGTTCTATTTGTTTTGTTATGTTTTTTGTCAGCAGCAGGCATCCTCTGCGGCCGCAAGCTTCGCGGTGGTAGTGGGCGGGGACGGTGTCCACAGAGGGAACGGGTGAGGCGGACTCCATGCTCAAAACATATAAAAGTCAGGCTGTTTCAGAGAAAGCGGCGGTAGCAGAACCACGAGTGGTCATCGGCGGCAGCGACATAGAGCGGTTCGACGGCAGAAGCAGGAGCAGACTCTAGTCTGAATGCTGTTCATTGGCGGGTCTCCACATTCGCCGAAGACATTGCTCGATTTTATTCTAATTCCGCCCTATAAGTGTTGAAAACAAATTTAAACTGATACTTGTAACTGAATGTCTGAGAATAATTTTTTTAAAGCTATTTAACATTTTACTTATTAATAACTTTAAAGAAAATTGACCAAGATGATTTGGAGGTTTAATGAATTATCTACTCTGATTAGAGCAGTCAGTATACATACCTAAAGAAAAGTAGTTTTTTATAGCTAGGTCTGTCGTAAAGCCCTCGTCCTTACTTGCATTTATTTTGCTATTATTTTTGTAACACGAAATTTTGTCGTGAATCTGTTTTTCTGTGGCCGGTGCACACTGGTGGATGGCTAGTAGGATCGCCATACCGTATGGTAAAGTGAGACAAATTTCGAACTATGTAGCATAAGCATTCGTCAACTAAAATACCTTGCTCGCTATCGGTCATAGCTACATATGGGAGCAATTCTCACGCACATATTCACAATAAAGAAAGTAAACAGAAGTTATACTGTTGTTATTCCTTCATCATGCATGGATGGACTCATACCTCGACAGATGCTGAATGTGAGGTCTTAAAGATTTAGTTGGCACTGTCGGCAAAAGAACAGTAAGCTTGACAGTGAAAGCATAGACCTTGACCTTCTCACAACCACTGAAAGGAATTTCTTTCTTTATAATCACCTGTCTGTCCCAGCAATGGACGCAACGTCGGCGTAACCGTTTCAAAGTGTGAAAACTCTAGAATTGATGAATTTATGTTTGTATTTTTTTTTTTTAAATCGTTTAGTCCACTAAGGAGGGCGTCGAATCATTAATTAGTATTGTCCTTCATATCTTCCCAAAGTCTTATTGTACTGATTAAGTATTATGAAACTAAAAGTCCACAACCTGAAGGTTAATTGGATGCTCCTGTATGAGGCCTACAAAGTCATCGTCAGAGGTAGGTCGCCCAGTTCCTTTCCTCTGGAACCTAAACTTTAATGTGGAATCCGAACCATGGAACGACCTGGCGTAGCTCATATTATTAATCACAACTCTTAAAACTTCTTCGCACCACCGGGATTTGAGCATGGGACCGAACCATGAATGTTTGAAAGCAAGCACCTTAACCATTCTGCTACCATACCGAATAAACTGGGTCAAGTCGCAATTTTGTACTTATACAACTTTACAAATTATGAAGGAAAATGTAAATTGAGTTATACAGAACCGTTTTTTTTTTCTGAATCTACATTATTTTACCGTTGTCGGTCGTTACTTGTTTCTCGTCTGCAGTTAGTTTACTTATCTATTTACTCCATGGCGGCTGGTGGTTTTTATACTGGGGAAGGCTGCGAATCTTTTACCTCTGCGGTCAAAGTCTCGATGGGAGAGTCCTACCGAATCTTGTGTTTCAAATTTTTTCCCAGTAAACTGCAAACCGAATTCATATTGCACTTTCAGAGCGCCGTTTATATCAGGAAAGTGTAACTCACAAGAATTCAAGCTCAACCGCACAACACACCCACAAAAAGAAACTTCCAAATAACACACTTTCTCGTGCAAACCCCTTTAGCAACTTAGATAATGATACGTTTCCCGCGCTTATTTCATCTAATCGTTCGACAAATTCTCGTTAGATGGTGAAACTTATATCACCGTATTCTAGTGCACTCTGGCGGAATGTTTACAAACTTATTGCCTGTACGATGGTCAACGCCCGAAACATAAAAGTATCTTTACATTGTCAAAACATAAATATTTAACGTCAATTAATGACGCATGAAAGCATAAACTGAAGATACAGAGACAGGGATTTGAGAGTGGAAGTTCAGCCACCCTGCTGATTTTCCTACGTTGTAACTAGGGTTACAAGAAAATCATGATGAGGTTGGTACAACTGCCGTAGGCTCCACTACCTACGCCTACTACAAGCCCATAACATCTATACTCATTAAAAGCCACGCTCCCAATCCTCTGCTACATGCAATGTTACGACGTTACAAAGGCTACCCATTACTACCCATTTGAGAAATATTCTTTTATATCAACAGTTCTAAAAATACTAACTGTCAATATTTAAACGTGTGTGGAAAATTCTCGAAATGCTTCCTGTTAATTTAAATTCTATATTAATCTATTTAAAAACATATTTAAATATATCTTTTGGGACGGCTCCGCGTCAGAGCCTTTAATGACGAGCCACTACTGATTTACTCTATCTCAATGTTGTTGGCAACTAATCGGGTCAAAACTGGCGTGGGAAATGCGACCACACAATTTACGAGTACATCTAATGGGTAGTGAGGGGCGTTCCAGTTCAAACAGGGTAAAACGAGGTGCTTTTCCGACAAAGAGTGCGATCTTCATCAACAACGTACTAAGCATTATATACGAACTTTAACCTTCAACGATGATATCAAATAGTACAGCACTAAGTTAAGCTGATTTTAAATCTGTATTTTCACTCTCTTCATTTAGCTAGTATGGACAGTCGACACAAATCACTGATGTTCATTTGAAGAACTTTTTACGAGCCACCACTCCTTTCAACATAGACAATGATGCATTTAGTTCTGCCACACAAAGTCAAAAGTTACATTAAAATAATTATATTTTTGATATTTCGTTAAATATGTATATTTCATTTATAGTATTTTTTCCTTCATAAAAATATTTAATTTTTTCCCCTATAAAATGGCACATGGGGCCCTATGGTATATTCTAACTCTAAAATTTGGCCCGGCTGATGGATAGGTTGGCCACCACTGTTTTAGAACTTTATAATGCACCAAGTTCTCAGTTTGTCAGAGATTTGCTTAGTGTTTATGGGAGGCAAATTGGAGCCTAGGTAGCAGTTGACCTCGGCTGAGGTTTGGACTATTGGCGGCAACATCAAGGAGTTGACACTGGGTTGGCCTTGGGACACCTTCCTGGTGTAGACGCAAAACCAAACATTGATTCTTTATTTTGTTGACCTGGTGTTTGTTTGTGGAATTCTTATTATTTGTTCAAAACTTTAAGAGTATAAAGTGTAATAATGAAACTATGTTAAATATGGTCGATTTTTATCGTGAGTAAGAATGTTTATGGGACTCTACGAACTAGGAATATAAAAACAAACTAAAGATATTAGACGTTTGGAAGGAAATAAGTGAGCTTTTGGAAATAATGTGTGAGATGTGAAGAGGAAATGGGATCTTTGTTAACATCTGGTATATGAATCCCCAGTAGGCAGATATCTCAGAGCTACCATTAATTTTTCTGCTGAAGATTCAGCTCTTCTAAAAGATGTATCACCTTAGAAAATTTAGGGCCCGACACAGCTTAATAAAAAAATCTAAATCTGTATTTTTCATTCGGAAAATACTATAAAAGAGAGGTATTGCTTTCGGCCAAGAAGAATACCTTTATAACATGTACAGCAAATAATTTATCACGAGCATCACATTTGGTTCAAGATTTTATTGATTTTTAATACAATTATCCAACTGTGTCTTTGAGCAAGCATTGAACTTCATCTGTCACATCTATGTCAGTTAAATATTCTCTCAGCTTAGTAAAAGGTGGTAGTCACTGGGTGCCAAGTCGAGACTATAGGGCGGGTGGGTGATTATTTTCCAACCTAACTTTGCAGAAAAGCGACGGTGTGAGAAGCGACGTTGAGCTTTATCGTGGAGAAAGCTTGCGCTCTTGTTAAAAATTTCTCATCTTCAGTTCTGAATTGCCCTTCAGAGTCTTTTCAGGGTTTCACACAGTAGCTGTTTGTGTTTATTGCAGCTGGCATGAATTCGACTAATAATACCTTCTTTCAATCTATTTTGTTTTTTCTTTTATTTGCTTATGACATTACTCATCGTGAAGGTCATTAGAGTTGGGAAAGAACTTGTGACAAGGATTGGGAAGAAATTCGACCATAGCCTTTTACAGGAATCATTCCAGCATTTGCCTGGGGAAACCATAGAAACCCCAAAACTTAATGGCCGAACAGGGATTCGAACTCACCTCCTTCCGAGTTCGAGGCTCACCCACCACACTCGATCTTCCGGTCCATAGACATTATCAACCTTACTTTACCGGTAGACTGTGTTTGTTTGAATTTTTTGCGATTTATACGATTTTGGAGTCGATTATCACAGGCGACTAAACGTGAGCATTCCACTTCTTACCTGACTTGGAGACCATCAGACATGTTAAGAACCTATTTCGATCTCCTTCATGTATGTTGAAGACTACATGTCTGTGGTATGCGCCCTAGTTTTTGAGATATTCATGTGCAAAATACAAAAAATTCTAAATGTTGTCTAGATAGTAAATTATTGCCTCATATTAATAAATGGCAGTGTGGTCTATGCGGTGGGTGTTAGTTTAATAATTTTCTGATCCAAGTTCAAATCCCCAAAAAATCAAATATTTTTATTTATTTTTATCTTCAGAAATTGACTTTTTTATTCTGATTAAACTTCATTTACACATTTTTATTGGACGAAATAAAATTGAAAACAAATCACATTGCTTAATACAGAGACACCAAATGTAATTTCGCAATATATCAACAATGGCTTCATAATATGCATCGCTCACACCCAATGAAATTAAGTCAGGAGGCGAATCTGCTAGTTAACGGGAATCTGACACAACAAGTTTGCAATGTTTATAAGCATTTGTCACTTGTTCTTCCATTTCCTTGTTGAGATCCATTTTTCGTCACAGATAGGCCCACTATTTTATTTTCAACATTTAAACGTAACCGTTCTTGGAACAAATCGAGTGTAGAAGAAAGAAAGAATAAAACTATCTTCCCAATGCTAAGTATTTCACTTAAAATATCTCTTGATGATACACAAGTAAAGAAACGAGGAAGATAAAATAAAAAAAATATAGCAACTATTTCAATAGAAAACGCACCGAAACAATAAACTTATTAACAAAAAGTGAAAAAAAAAAAACAATATAGGAGTGGAAACTGTCTTGATATATGATTGCAATGAAGTTTTCTAGGGTGTGCGGCCGATTTGTGTTGTGAAAAGACAATCCGTCGGTAGACCCGTGAATTCATTACGAAAAAAAAAAAAAGATTTTCAGAAAAAAATGACGTTGAATTGTAGGTAATACGATTTGTTTTAAATATTATTTCACGCAATAAAAGTATATAAATGAAGTTTAAACAAAATAAAAGATTCAAGCTTGACAATTTCAGATTTTTTTTCGCATTCTTATATCTCAAAAACTAAGGCGCATTTTGAGAAACAACTATGCCTCAGACATATGCTGTGTACCCTTCAACATATATGAAGGAGATCGAAATCCGATCTTAACATGTCTGATGGTCTCCAAGTGAGACTAAATAAAAATCGCGCGAGTGGCGACATTCTTCTTCACCAAATGCTGTTATTTATTTATTTTATTATACTGAAGTAATTCCAAACAAATAATAACGCTGAAAATTTCATGCTTTTCTTAATAATTATAATTTAATCCCCGTTGGTATCAAATCGCAATACTGTAAAGCATATACAGTAATTGTGCACAGAATTGTAGAAAAGGGCAAAAACGATAATTTAAGAACTCTCTGCTTCTAACCTCGATGCTCAATTAACTTTCTTTACTTACAATATTACCAGTTAAATAAAAATTTATGTTTGTCTTACGATAGTAATCTGGTTTTAAATTTTTGAGTGACAATGGTCGTTTAATTTATTGCAGCACTAAATATTTAGTTCCATGCGATTGCCTAATAATAGTAATTATATAATGTTTTTGTTTTCCTTGACGACAGTGCATAATCATTATAGTCCACCTACAAAATGGTTGGAAATTAGAGAAATAATTTCAAAAATAAATTATTTTTTTCTGACAAGCGAGGTTAGTTCTATTGTTAAATAATTATTTTCAAAACATGTGTGCAGCTTGAAAAAGGACAGACGATGTGATTGCGATGCGGCTAGAAACCCGAGAAGCCACCTTTCAGTGTTGCCGCTGTGAAAGCATTCATATTTACATGGGCAGTTGGTTAAGAAACATTGGATATACAGGGTGTTACAAAAAGGTACGGCCAAACTTTCAGGAAAACATTCCTCACACACAAACAAAGAAAATATGTTATGTGGACATGTGTCCGGAAACGCTTACTTTCCATGTTAGAGCTCATTTTATTACTTCTCTTCAAATCACATTAAACATGGAATGGAAACACACAGCAACAGAACGTACCAGCGTGACTTCAAACACTTTGTTACAGGAAATGTTCAAAATGTCCTCCGTTAGTGAGGGTACATGCATCCACCCTCCGTCGCATGGAATCCCTGATGCGATGATGCAGCCCTGGAGAATGGCATATTGTATCACAGCAGGAGCTCCATCGTGCATGAACCACATGTTGTGTCGTACTTGTAAAGGCACATCTTCTAGCAGCACAGGTAGAGTATCCCATATGAAATCATGATAACGTGCTCCATTGAGTGTAGGTGGAAGAACATGGGGTACATACTAACGAAACTAAAATGAGCTCTAACATGGAAAGTAAGCGTTTCCGGACACATGTCCACATAACATATTTTCTTTGTTTGTGTGTGAGGAATGTTTCCTGAAAATTTGGCCGTACCTTTTTGTAACACCCTGTATACTCTCAGTTATTATACACTCCGCGAGTATGTTATTCTTTGGCGCAATTAGGTAAGAATCGAGGATATATTATACGCATAAGCAATGTGTAGGCTCGGAACATTTATAATAAAATAAAAATAAATTTAAAAAAAATATAAAATACTCAGATTTGAACCGAGAACCGTACGTTCACCATCCCAGAACATTGAACACAGGACTACGCCACTCATCTTCTGTGCTACTGGCCAGTCTGTAAGCAACGCTGCATATGGCGACAGTTTCGATCAATCTGTCTCTCAGACACACTTTTTCCGAAATATTCTCTTTATGACTGTCTCTGTAGTTTCATAGTACTAAAACTTCTACCTCCTCGAATATGATTATTCGCTTGTTTGTCCACAGACCACATGATGAGTTTAATATCATCAGAAGCAGTGGCGGATCCAGGGGGGGGCCCCCCCAAAAGCACCAAGGTCACCCCTGATGACATGGATTTTGGGGGACTTTTTTTTTTGCTCTACAGTTTTAATAAGGGCGGCAATCTAGAATAATGAGAATTCTGTCGGCGAACCCCTCCTCCCCCGAGTCAAGCCCCCCAAACCAAATTCTAGCCCCCCCCAAACCAAACTCTAGCCCCCCCCCCAAACAAAATCCTTGATCCGCCACTGATCAGAAGGAATTAAGTGAAACCAGTGTATAAATAATTATCGTTATAGTTGGAGTAAAATTGTAGCACTAGGACTCTTTCTTGCCTCGCCTTAATTCAGTTCCGTTAATTAAAACTTTGACGATAGATTTCACAATATGAATTTAGGAAATGTATTACTGAAATGTAGGGGAAGGTTGATGAACATCCCGCCAGTAAGAATCGTCGGTGGGAGGATCTTAATTCCTCCCTTTGAGGCAGTCTTTCTGTTTTGTTTCATGCATTGGTTTAACGAAATGAACAATCTGAAATATAGATGGCTCTGAATGAAATATCGGCCAATGAGGTTGCCAAGGGGCGGAGCTAGCATTGCGTTACTGTTTGCTGGGATGACGACGTTGTCAGATTGTTCAAAATAAGGGTGATGGAATCTGATTACGGCGGCCAGATTTGATGGTAACCAGTGTACAAGCAAAATGATCGACAAATATGAGTGTGTGTGCCAGGCTATACGCTTAAGAGTCATGTGTCAGAAATTTGATTTGTGAATGTCTGGTACGTGTTGTTAGCTCAGCATTTCTTGCTTGGGATTTGGCTGTCTCAGACACATTTGTGTGAAGGCGGGTAGCCATCGCCACCAGGTTCTAACTTCTTTGCCCCATTTCAGCTAGTGTTAGTTGGGGTATGCTAGCACGTTGAGTGTCTTCATATAATATTGCACAATATTAACTGCTTTATATAATTGCTGGTATCATTTTGAAATAAACTCAAATTCCATATGTAACCAAGTTCAAACTTTCAGATCTAAAGAACCTAAGGCTTAGTCCACAAAAATCGCCAAGAAAAAAACGTCACAAGTCTTTTAGGTATCAGAATTAATTAAAAAACACAAGATCGATGCAAGTCTTAAGTTTATTTATCAGGATTGCTTATACCTTTTACGAATTTGGTAGTATTGTAAATGAAATTTATCAGCAACCCACACTATCCCCGTAAAACTTTGGTTCTCAGAGATGAAATAAACGACCAAATCCTCAAAATCGTTAGTTTGTAATATACGATAACATATCGGCATTAAAACAATTTAGTGTACTGAGTACATTTAGAGAATATCACTCCAAATTTTGATTCTTGCAATATTATTATTATTAATTTAACTGCAATGAAGCACACGCTCTGGTAGCAATTAATTTAGGCATCATATTACCCCTTTTTATTCTATTTTTAATGATCTTAATCATCTTAAATAATTTGAGTTCTAAATTCCTGCTTCATCTACTTTTGAGTCATACGAATTAAAATTTCAAATTCCTTCAGCCTTTTTGGTAAGTTACTCATCACTTTATAATTTTTTCAAAAACCTGAAACCCTTACCCACAAAAGAAAAATTCCCAATCCCTTATGCCAGTGCCAGCTTGTGATCATTGTCATTTTTTCCCTTCCATACACTATTCCTAATTCTTCGACCAATATCCTTCCAAGCCCTATCAACAGCATATGTCTTGTACATTCCCAGCAATCTCTTCACCCACTTCTTGTCTCCAAATGATTCCCAATCCAACTCATTTATCATTTCAGTTACTGACTGGATGTTCCGATAAAACGGAAAAAACAATAATTTTTATTGCGTACCGATATGTAACAAAATACGGTACACATTATTTCTGTTGGATACGGTGAAATTATCAGGTTATTTCACAAATAAAAAATAAATACGTTAACCTTAGAATGTTGTCTTCTATAATCTATACTAATATTATAAATGCAAAAGTAACTCTGTCTCTCTGTCTGTCTGTTTGTTACGTTTCATGGGCTAAACGGCTACTCCAATCGTGATGAAATTTGACAAGGAGATGCTATTTGACATTAGGATGGACATGGGAAACCATATTCTGCATAGATAAGAACATATTGACATTAAATTATGAAAACTATCTGAACTGTGAAAGACAAAAGCATAATATCTATATGTTTTTGTAATGCTTAATACTAGAGAGCAATGGCAGCGTAGCGCAGTGGTTACGCGCTGGCTTCGGGTTCAAACCCCACTGTGAGCAAACAATTTTATGAATTCTTTTTCATAGTTTGAGCCAAGCTTAGGATTATGTAGTAAGGATACCATGTTCTGGCAAATCTTTGGCGATAGAATAATGCCCTAAGTGTTTACTTTATTCACGGTATACTGGTTCCACAGTCAGTTTTTGTGTGATCTAAACTAATAATATTATAATATATGCGAAATAGTCTCCTTTTTTTTTTTACGTTTTGACGACTGTATGTGTATACCAATATATTGAAATACTTTGTATCATTAGGAACGAAATATGATACTTTTTTCCAATGTGAATAAATGAGACAGGTTCAACGGTAGATGGTATATCAATAGCGTTCCCGTCATATAATGCCGACATATCTTACGTAACTTTCAGCTTTGTGTATCCAATTCTAGCAATCAAATTCTAAATCCACGCGTATGAAGTCGCGGGTAACAGCTAGTATTTCATAAAACTATAAACATTATTCGGGAATACTTAAGAACTATCCTCTATTGGTGACAAGTGGAAATACTTAGATCCTAAATTTATTGGTATATTATAATAATTTCACTATTTTTGTGATGCTGACTCTTATAAATTAACTTGCTTGTCAATTTTGTGAGGGTTTACATATGTTATAAATAGTGTTAATATTTAATACTATTTGAAATAGAAACTAAGCATATAGTAAGCAACAGACAAAACTAATATACGAATTTGGTTGTCTTTGTGGCATTTGTTCATTATTCTGGATGTTATAAAGCATATAATCTTATCTCCTTATATCCATAATTAATAAGAAGAAAATTTCAACATAGTAAAAGTAATAGCACTTACCGCCCATAGCCCAACAAGTGTACAGTGGCATGGTAATACAATGCATTATATTTAGTGGCTTTATCCAACCATTATTGATCTCTGCTTCATCTACTGTAGGAATAAATATCTTCAGTATTACCACTACAGGGCTCTAAAATCATCAAGAAAATATTTCTTTAAATCTACAGACTAACACCAATCAGTAAACGAATTATATTTCATTATTCTTTCACGTTAATTTTTCCTTAAATTAGTAATTTATCTAATATATATATATGTGCATATTCCTTCAAGTCACATATTTTGAGGAAGTCAAGAGAAGTGTGGCACTGTTGTTGAGTTTTACGACACTAAGGAAGCTTTGAGAAAAATCGTGCACAGAAAATTAAGTGACAATATTACACACGGCAGAATACGTAGATCACAAGATAGTGAAAGTATTTAAGGTGAAAATTCCATTGATGTAAATTAGGTGTGTGGGGAAATTTCCACCCGGAATTTGCTTCATCACATTTTAATTCAACTTAATTATAACAGAGCTCTGGTGGCAATTTTCATTCACATATGCATTCCAGTTTCATGACATTTTATTTTGAAGTTGTAGCAAGATGACTAGATGGGTCATCTCGTACAATTTTAATTAATTATTGCTTGATTTAATAAATATAAGAAATTTCTTTTTCGAGTTGGAGACAGAAATCCGCATCTAGCTAAGAGTTATGTTAGCGTGTTTGACAATCTGACTTAAGCCGGAAGTGACCGGTAGGTCGAGACAATGGTGGGATTATCTCTGGCAAGTCGACGCTGATACCAGTGAGAAAGGCTGGACTCTGAGGAATTTTGCGGAAGGGATCCGTAAATGTGCCGTCCACCCAGTGTATCGTGGGAAAAAGTTATTCCTACGAATCCTCCCGAGGACTACCGATAGAACCCGAAAACGCTTAGCAAATGAGAGGCAATGTATTAGCCAGCAAAGAAGGGAAACTTTTGCGAAGCCAATCTGGTGTGTTTATTTCCTCACGTGATTGGAAATTTTTATAAATTTTGTATTTCCATGACACACGCCGAGAAAAAGGAGGCATGGACTCGCGGAAGAAGACAGGGGACCTGCTGGATGGGAGAGAAGACTTCACTTCGTCCAGAACGATCGCCCTGGCCACTGCTTGCCAGAGGAGTGCGGATGATTTCGTTCTGGAGGCTTGGATGACTCAGCGCCAAGTCCGATCGATATTGTCACATGTACTGGCTGATGTGACAAGTGCCTTGTAGTACCGAGACAGGTGAACTATTTGAGTGACAACAGCACCCTTGCTGCGACGCTTTGTACAGCCAGACAGACACGGTAATTATTTCTCCAGAAACAGTGTGTACTCTGAGAATCATTGAGGCAGCCCTTTAACGGTCTGATGAGTGAGAGTTCTTATGCCGCAGGACGTATAATTTCTGAGCTAGTTGTGTCTAAAAGCCGAGTGCTTTTTTTGTTTTCTTTTCCTAGTTTGAATTGAAAGACTGACTTCCATGTTTGGAAACTTTCAATAACTATTATTTGTGGGAACAAATCAATTCACTGGCGCCCTGTAAAACAAAGTCAAATCTGATGTTATCTTGTTTTCATTGTAATACAAGAATCGCTCTCAATGTGTATAAGAGAGTTTTTTTTTTTTTTTTGCTTGAGTTGCATCTGAGATTTGTAAAACTTTGTAAAGTTTATGTACATCTATTGCAATTTCTTAGCGATTAACGATAATTGTTTGTTTGCTATTTTGCATCTGTAAGATGAGGTATTACGTTGAACTTTATTTTTGCACAGACACATGTTTAAAATTAACGGTAAACATACCACTGTCTGTAAGCATTCATGAGTACCAAACAAACCAATATTTTAGGATCTTATCAAATACTAATAACAAAAGTAATGGTTTCACATCTGTTTCCTTAAATTAATATATGTGCTTTGCATAAGGTAGTGGACGGTGGCGATTTAAATTATGCAAGGTAAGCAATTAATCTCCCCCACCGACAATCCGCTACAAAGTTCATCAGCCACCTACTTTTACACTATTCGAATTTTAATTTTAAATACTTTTAGTATAGTAAAATTGCTGGTCAGTTTCCTGAGTATTTTTTTCCACCCGCTAACATCCGTACCTGCAAAAGAGAATTTTCCCTCTCACTTATGCCATAAATCAAATGTCAGTTTGTAGTCATCTCTTCCCTTCAGTTTACAACTACTTCTAATTGTTATACCAATTTCTATCCAAACTTCACAGTATAAATACTCCCAGCATTATCTTTACCCATCTCATATCTTCCAACGACTCTCAACCCAACTCTTATTTTATATCAGTTACGGTAGGTACCTATTGTGTTCTGCAGTAATTTCCTCAAGCAAATCTGTCCTTCTTTCTGTCCACTCCAACTTGTATCCCACACTCCACCACTATATTCAAACTATTGTATGACCTTGTTTGTAATCTAACTCACTGGTTCCTTTCATCACTCTCCCCAATAAATGAAAGATTCTGAACCTCTCACCTGCACATTGAGTCTTGCCCAAAAATTGAGTTTACAATCAAATGTAATACCAAGATATTTACGCTTTTTGTCAGCCAATTTCAACCATGAATTGATGAGTCATCTAAGAGTCGTCAGTGTTAATCATCATGAACTTCTAAGGAAGTGAAACATAGCCACCCCGACTGCTTCAGTGGTGGATCCCCCCACTTGCCGGAAAGAACCTGTTCTGGTGGGGTAGAACTTAAGTGTTACTATTTTTTAAAATTTTACTTATAGATTTACACCTCGTAGATGTCGAGGTCATTAGAGGTGGGATGGGACTGGGGAGAAGAAACAGGAAGTAGTGTTGCCCAAAATCGGTCTTGGTCTTGCAGTCTTGGTCTTGGTCTTGCATTTTTGCAAGACCAAGACCAAGACCGCCTAATTTTAGCAAGACTAAGAGCAAGACTGACTGTGCAAGATTTAAGCAAGAACAAGACCAAGCCTGCGAGACTCTTGCGTCTTGCAGTTAGGACTTTTTTTTATACTTTCTATACAAAATAAGTTTTTGGGTGCTTAGAATGGACACGAATACATTATGCTGATCTGTTCTGTGTGGCTGACTCACGTACAGCTATAACAAAATTACGCAGTATTTGCAGTAAAATAAAAAGAAGTGAAATATTGAAGAGGAAGTTTCAGTCTGCTTGTGAAGCAGCTGGCGTGCCATCAAATCTGAATCCCATATTAGACTGTCCAACGAGATGGAATTCCACACATGATATGATTGGATTTGGTTTAACAGTGAGAACTGGCAGAAACATATTGTGCACTTCTGTCAGCGAATTGATTGATTTTCAAATCACATATAGTGAATGGCAAATACTAGAAAAAATACATAAGTTTCTAATAAACTTTAAACTTCTATCAACGAAACTTGGCGGAGAAAAATATGTTACCTTACTGCTAGTCATTGTATCATTCAATCTATTGCTCGATAAAATTTAATCCATGGTAAAACAACTAGATGAGAAACCAAATCGATCCGAAGTGGATGAAAGGCTCATTATAGGTTTCCAAGCAGCTAGAGACAAAATGCTTAAACATTATAAGAAAAGCAACTGGATTTATTGTACCTCTTTGATTTTAGACCCAAGGCATAAGGCTCAGACTTTTGACATGACATTTTGGGGCAAGCAAATTAAAACAGAAAGCCTGCACAAATTTAATGAACTTTATGAAGAATATAAAAGTCTACACTTAGTGAATAAATCTCTAGAATCACCAAGAAATGAAAAGAAAGTATGTGAATATGATGAAGATGAAGACATAATAGACTTTGATAAACTGTATACATGTCCCTCGAGGTCATCTGGATCTTGTCTTCAAGGCTTAGTTATTGAAGAGTTGGAGGAGTACCTATGTAAACCCAGAGCCACCAGCTCAGAAGACATTTTAGAGTGGTGGAGGACGCATGAGACAGAGCATCCGGTTTTATCGAAGATGGCCCGTGATTTTCTTTCAATACCTCCAACTTCAGTACCTGCTGAGAGATTATTTTCTAAAGCATCATTAGTAATTAGAAAACATAGAAATAGGTTAAGCGATGAGTCAGCCAGATGGTTACTTTGTATTAATTCTTGGTCAAAAGAATTAATATAAAGTAACAGTAATGTAAGATATTGTGTACTGTTCTGTAATTTCATTTGTGTTGTATTTTTATTGAAATAAATGGTAAATTCAGTAAATTGTATAATTATTTTATTCCATTTCATATAAGGTGAGGGTCTATCAATCTCTTTCTAGACAGATAATGTTCTTTAAAATACAGTCAAGTTAATGTCATTAATTTGTTTTCTATATGTTTAAACCATGTTTTAGTACATTGAAGTTTATTAAATGTAAACGTTTATTAAGAAACAGACTGACTCCCGCGGGACACAGTTGATAGCTCAGTTGGTTAGTTAGAGCATCGCCACTGATCGCTTAGGTCGTGGGTTCAAACCCCAACGGGTGTCAGTTGATTTTTTGAATTTCTCATGAAATGTTTAGACATTTATTAATTTGGTTGGTCTTTACCATGGCTATGTTAATTCAAGCTCAAAATGTACCTATTCTGTTGCGTTGTTCTAATATCTAAAGTAACGTTTAATAAATAGCGACAGGCTAATAGGTAATTGCAAGACTTGCTAGACTCTTGCTGCAAGACCAAGACCAAGACGAAGACTGGGAGTGCAATACCAAGACCAAGACCAGGTGTATTGATGCAAGACCAAGACTGGCCAAGTCTCGTCTTGTTCTTGCATTTGGGCAACACTAACAGGAAGGAATTCGGTCATGGCATTTTGAAGTATTCATGCCAGCATTCGCCTGGAGTGATTTGGGAACCCGAATCTGAATGCCTGGATGGGGATTAGAACCGGCGCGCAGTGGGGCGAAATCTTAAAAAGCTGGCCAAAAGTCGAAAAATAAAGTTTTTATTTAGGGAATTTTAAGTATACAGGTGGGTAGACTGACTCCCAAAGTGTCTAACTTCATGGTTAGAATAGTTCTGAGGCTTGACGCAGATGCTGTACATCATTTAAAAGGTGACCGTTGAGCGAGCAACTATTGCGAGATACAAAGGAAGTAAATCAACCATTACTTTTAACTGGTGTAAAAGTTTTCAGTTTTGAGAAATTTTCATCATTCAAAATGGACAGAGATCATGATGCTGAGTACAATGTTTACATGTATTACAAATACATAAAAAACATTTTAAAATTATTTATTTAATAAATAATTTTTAAACAAATTTGAACAGTTAATTTGTATTTTTCTTTTTCAAAAATGAAAACAGCTATAAGTTCCACAGAGTCCCACAACGAACCTTATTTTAACTTCACTCTCTACTATTTATCTATTGAAATCTCAAACAAAAAAATCTGCTATAAACTGCTATTCCACAATTCGTGCAGCTTAATTTATTTGCAGTTTACCGGTATTTGTTTTTGGTCTTTTTCAATTTCATGTGTAAATTGTAAGTTATTGTCATAGTTATTGCAAATATTTAAAGAATAATCAATTTTGTTTTTTGGTATTATTATAAAACTATCATCTACATATCTGAAATAACAAATCATTTCAAAATCTAGCAGTTTAAAACATTGTTCTTCCAAATCTTGCATAACTAAGTCCACTAGAGTTGGATACACCTATAGGTCATAACTTAGTCTGTTATTGGCGAAATTAACTTAATTAATACGATATACTGAAGAATACCAGACGAAATTAACTTTCTCTTTTTAAATAATCTTTAATAATACCTGTATGTATGGAGTAATTTTAAATAGATTTTATGGGATATAAAAGGCTAATACAAGTTATATTTTGTTGCTCCAGAATCTGCTGGTCCAACCAACGAGAGCAACGATAAAGTTGGCTTCATACAAAGGAAATAGGAATGTATAGTACACCACATTTTTATCCACAAAAATTTATAATTCAAACATTTTTCAATATTTGAAACCTATTTAAATTCTAACCCTTTTTATTTTTAATCTGCCATATTGAATCCGCCATTTGTTCTTTTTTGCATTGTTAACATTGGAATCGATATCAGCGAGCTTATTAAACCCTGTATACAAATTTGTATGACAATTGAAACATTTTTAGACCATTTTTAATTTTTAATCCGCCATATTGGATCCTCTGTTTTTTTTTGCAATTTTGACATTGAAATCATAATCAGCGTGCTCAAAACAGATTTTGTACAAAGTTTCATTAAACTTGGATAACGTTTCTAATTCACTGTGCGGCATCCTCGTTATCTGCTAATCCTCCACGCTGGGTGTGTTGCTATCTGTTTTCGAGTTGTGTAACTTTTTCTGTATTGTAGGTGTATTTTTGTTTGTGAAATGTGTAGTTTATGAGATGCAAATTGGGGACCATCTCAGCATTCGCCAAGGTGATTACCGCAATCAGGACAGCCAGTACGCGAGCCCGGGTTTGGAACCTAGACCCCTTATACCTCCCCAGTATAGTGTGGTATTTACGCTTATGGTCATGCCACCTTTAATAATAATGGACGATTATTTTTTATCTGAGTACCTAACACATTGACTCTTCATGCCATTTGCTTCATTCCTTGTTGGCCCACCATTGCTGATCTGCAAGATCCCCTCTTAACTGTACAGAACATTTCAAATAACCTGCTAACAATCTAACTGATTGTCAGTTACCAACTCAATCATTGATTAGAGTAATTAATAGCAATGATGCAAATCCCTGTGGCACCCCTATTTTAAATTCTGTCTCTTTTGATATCTTTTATGAATTCCTCCATTTCAAATGTCTTTACCGTATTTACCACCATATCAAAGCTTAGTTTCTCATATGCACTGAAAATATCAACATCGCTTTCCCTGCGTATTTCATCTGAAATATTTTGAATGTTGCCCATTAACTGTGATTCATACAAGTATCCTTGTCTTTATCCATGCTGCTTTCAAGCAAACCAGATTCATTTCTCGCAGATATGTAAAAACGATAGAACCGTAGAAATATCAGAGACATAAAACTGTAGATCGTGACAGTAGGAACATTCAAGGAACTGAATGTATACTACACCGGCCTCAGCTATATAACATTTATCCTAACTTACCAAATGATGAATTCTTTGAAGTCAAGCTGTTTAAAATTATGTTTGATTTAACTCAGTTTGCAAACCTTTGTTCAGTAGAATAACTTTACCAGCAATCTCTCTTCGTGAGTAAGTTAAGAATGGCGACATTAACTAGAAGTATTATATTTTGGATTGCTTGATCCATAAAGATCAAGTAGGAGTATTTTTCAAGAAAGCAACGAGTTTCAGTTTAAGTGAACAAAGAATCATGGTTAATCCCAGTAGGCAAATTGAGAATCATTGGAAGACAGAAGGGTTAAAAGATTGCTGGGAGTGTTCAAGGTGTACGTAGGTGACAAGGTGTGGACAGATATTGATGGATGAATTAGTATGCACTTCTTCACAATTAAATTAAATGTGTGACGCATATATAAATTTATATATTCTGTTTTTATTAGTTTTGAATGTTATTTATCTTAAATTATACAAGATGTTTAAGTTTTTGATGTTGATAAACCTGAAAACCACCCTGGGGGATTGCTTGACAGTCGATGCCGTGGGCGAAAGAGAAGGGTTAACTTGGCAGCCACAGTTAGTAGACGACAACTTGTTAAATTGCGAGCAGAACTAATGGTTGTGTAGTTAACAGACTACAGGAAGACTTGGAGAATGGTTATTATAGGTACTATATTAAGGTTGTAAAATGGCAGCAGAAAAAAGTTTTCTGGGTCAGAATTTAGGTCCGTGCACAACATTGGCCGAATGTGTTGGTCGACGTAGATCTTTTCATATTTCGACCATAGACTTGTGTGTCCCTATACTTCTCGTTTCTGCCACAATTACATAGCGTAGACCATTGTTGTTTGCGTGTGGTAATAGCAATAAGATTCCCATTGTGCCTTATGGTGGTTGCCTGTCGGTAGATATGGAGGAGTTGGAGATATGGTGGTTGAAAGTGGTCTACTTGGGGCACTTTCGCATTTCGACCAAAGACGTATGTCCCTGTGTATCACTTATTAGCGAAAGGTATCCAGTGTAGATCACTGGTGTTTGTGTGTGGTAGTAGCATACATTCATCAGTCACTCACACGGTTGGCCGAATTTCCGTAGCTGTGGAGGTGTGGGAGAAATGGTGGTTGACACTTGATGATCAAGGACATTTTCGAATTTCGACCAAAGACATGTGTGTCCGTACATTTCACATTGCTGCCACAACTACATAGCACAGATCACTGGTTTTTGAGTGTAGTAGTAGCATCACGTCTCAAATCGTACACTATGGTGGTTAGATGTTGTTAGTTATGGCGGGAGATATGGTGGCTGATAGTGGTCGACCTGAGACACTTTCGCTTTTCGACCAAACACCTGTGTGTCCCTGTGTATCACTTATTAGTCAAAATTATCCAGTGTGGATCACTGGTGTTTGTGTGTGGTAGTAGCATACATTCACTGATCATGCACAACATTGACCGAATTTCGGTAACTGAGTGTATGTGGGAAATATAGGGGTTGAAAATCGTCGATCAAGGATATTTTCGCATTTCAACCAAGGACATTTGTGCCCGTATGTTTCACTTTTCTGCTACTAACTACATAACACGGTGTGCAGTAGTAGTATCGGTTCTTCCATCGTGCGCTATGGTGGTTATATGTCGGTAGTTATGGGGATATAGGAGATATGGTGGTTGATAGTGGTCGATGTAGGGCATTTTCCTTTTTCTACCAAAGACGTGTGTGTTCTTATATCTCAACTTCCATCAAGAACTACCGGAGGCAAACCACAGGCTTTTGCGAGTGGTAGTAGCCTGGAGTTTTTCTCCGTGCACTATGGTTATTGCATGTGGGGATTTGTGAGGATATAGTAGAAATGGTAGTTGAAATTGGTGTATGTGATATAAAAATAGACATGCGTCGCTATGTTTCACTCCACAGCAGTACACTGGTGATTGTTGTGGAATTAACCTCAAGTCTCCCAACCTGACCATGGTGGTGTCCTTATCATACACTATGGTGGTTACATCTCGGTAGCTGTCAAACAAAATATTTACAAACACAAACGAAGTTATAGGGAAGTAAGAAATTTGGCCGATTGCTTAGAAATTCAGCGCGATCTGGATGTTATTTTGGCTTGGTGCACTGAGTGGCAACTTACTCTAAATTGTAAAAAGTGCAAGACAATGAGCATAACTAACAAAAAGAATCCAATTGTTCAGAAATACGAGTTAAACAATACAGTTATTGATATGGTCGATTCTATGAAATATTTGGGAGTAACAGTACAAAGGAACATGAAATGGGACATACACATTAATTCGTTAGTAGGTAGAGCAAATTCTAGGCTGCAATTCATAGGTCGAATCTTGAAAAATTGTAATGAACAAACAAAGGAGATAGTGTACAAATCTCTTGTGCGTCCACATTTGGATTATTGTTGTGTCATTTGGGACCCGTTTCGTAAGGGATTGATCGAAAGTATAGAGAAAGTACAGAGAAGAGCCGCTCGATTTGTGACCGCTTGCTACAGTCCTTATGAAAGCGTCACAGAACTGATTAGTAGATTAGGTTGGGAGTCTCTGGTAGATAGACGACACACGTTTCGTTTAAACTTATTGGAAAACATGCGTACTCCCACTTTCACTTTTAAGTGTAGTGAAATACTTCTTCCACCAACCTATTTGAGTCGGAAGGACAGGAAAGATAAAATTAGAGAAATAAGGTGCCTGACTGATTCTTATATGAATTCTTTTTTCCCTCGTACCATTAGGGATTGGAATGCACAGCAAAAAGATTAACTTTGGTGCTGAGCACCCTCTACCACCCACAATTTTGTGAATTGCAGAGTATATATGTAGATGTAGATAGAAGTCATGGCACTAGCTAGTTTAATTTACAATTGGCTCCTATTGTAGGAACACAAAAACATAACTGGGTTCTGTGAATACCAGAATCAGTTATTCACAAACAATAATTACATAACCCCAACAACATTTACCATTTCCTGCTTATACAGAGATAGCGTAAGTGATTCATCAAGTTTCAAAACCCTGTGTATTGAAAAGTATACGACCTACGACGACGAGTGATGCATGAAAATATACATAAACTCAATAAGTTTAAAAGCCAGCTTAGTTTCTGCCGTGACAGTGGACAAGATTGCAGAAAAGCATTTTTGAGTGTTAGAATATGCTAAATGTTTTATGGTAATGAATATACAGCTTGCATTCGTACGAAAATACGGAAAAGCTGCATCTAATCATTAGAACAATTATTTTGGTTTCACCAGTTTCATAACACTGGTTGTCTGTATAAACGGACCAGCACGAGGTGACCACGTGTCTGTGAGGAAACCGTGGAGCGCTTGAGACATATGTGCGAATAAACAAAAATCAACTTGTTCGTGCCAGCCATGAAGTGGATATTCCGTTGAAAACATTGTGGAATGTTACGCGTCGGCGTTTGCATTTCAAACCCTATCGTGTGCAATTTGTACATCACCGGACCCCAGATGATTACTGCAGCCATTTTGATTTTTGTACTGGAGTACTGGAAGCTATGGAAATAATGAGGATTTGGCGGGAAACTTGATGTTCCTCTGTTGTCATGGGTTCAGAGATCTCCAGATCCGAGCCGATGCTATTTCTTCTTGTGAGGTTATTTGAAGAACAAAATTTATGTACCCTCAATTCCAACAACTCTGCAAGAATTACAGGAACTGATCACTGCTGCTGTGATGGACATTGGTAGAAACATGTTGTCGAACGTATGGACGGAATTGAATTACCGTTTGGATGTACACCGAGTAGCTATCGGCACACATATTAAACATTTATAAAATGTACCAGTATCTTGGTATGTATCTTTTCATGTATCACTCGTCTTTATAGGTCATATACTTTTCGTATCTTGAAACCCGATGAATAATTTAGGCTAACCGCTTATTGTCTTGCGGAATATACTCAAAATGGCATATGGTACAATACAGTGAATATATGTAAAACGTATTCTACAACTCGAAGATTGGTTAGATCTTCCTGAAGGAGGCATTGTGTCGGAGGTAGGATGGCCTCTGGGACCGACAGTTTTAACGTGGAATCTGAACCAAGGAACATACTGGCGTACCTAATACGATCAGCCAGAACTCTCAAAGATTCCTGCCACCACTGTGATTTAACCCAGGAGCAAGCCACAATCTTTTGAAAACAAGGGTCTTAACGACTAGAGTACCAAACTGCTCGTACAATGACAACTGACTCACCGAGTGTGGTGGTGTAACGGTTAGCGTTCTGGATTCGCATTCGGGAGGACGGTGGTTTGACTCCCCGTTCAGGCATCCAGATTTGGATTTTCCATGATTTCTCCAAATTACTCCAGGTGAATGCCAGGATGCTTCCTTCAAAAGGCCTTGGCCGAATTCCTTCCCATTCCTTGCCCCCCATCCCTTCCCATCTCTAAAGACTTCACTGTTAAGAGACGTTAGCAGTTAAAAAAAAAAAGAAGAAGAAGACAACTGACCAGGAAAACAGATTATATACAACTGCTATAACTGTTTGAATCACTGGCGAGCAAGTGAGTCTTTTAGCAATTTATAATTAGCCAACCAACCAATCAATAAAGGATCAGGTAAAGCGAAATTTTAAATTTATTTTTGCAAAATATACTTGACTAAACTAGAATTTTCGTATTAAAGATCTTCCAGTTTTTCATTTTTGAGTGGTTTTGAAATATTTTAGCTAGGAGGGAGAACATTGCATGGCATACTGTTAGTATTTTTCTTTCGTTAGACATCTGTCAGTGGTTAATAACGTGGCCGAAGCGGAGGCCAAAAGCTAGTTATCTAATTTACAATTATTTTGGATTCTTTGGATTCTACGACTAATAGCATTGAGAAATATGAAAAAATGTAGACTCACTGTATTTTTTTATGGCTTTGCTGACATTTTTCTTGACCATCCAGATTTTTGTCATCTAAATTGGTTTGGATTTTGTATAACGTGTAGAACCCTTCTTTCCGTTGTACGACAACGCTTTTCCACTGTTGTGAAAGCTAAGATTTGAATATTTTATCTATCTGAAAGTAACTTTCTTAAAATATGTACCCTCACTGACGTGTACATTAAGTGGAACAATGTAAGATATGTATGCATGTCCAAGTATTGCTACGATTGTTCTTCACCCTAACCGAAGAGAGCTAATAACTTATTTTCTAAAGTTGTCATGAAATTCTACAAATTTATACATCATTAAAATACCACAAAATTTTGAAATCATCTATGTTTAAGAACTCTTGGAATCACTCTCATTTGAGGTTTTACGTATCTATATAGCTACTTTGAGAGGGTGTGTAATTCCTGTATTACTTCAGTTTTACCTTATTATCTCACCTGAACTATCATTAATATCTTCATTAAAGTGTTAGAATCATTCCAGTCTTCTTTCTTAATTGGATTTAACCCCTTCAGCAGTTCACCAAACATTATGCCATCTGGTTCTATCTCACCTACAAAAATAGCACTGATAGAAATCGAACAAGTTTAGATGAAAGTATGAACAAAAATAATCCATTTGGAAGTATGGTCTACTCCAGGTTTTAAAAAAAAAAAAAAAAAAAAAAAAAAAAAAAAAAAAAAAAAAAAAAAAAAAAAAAAAAAAAAAAAAAAAAAAAAAAATCCAAATCAAGAACGTGCTTTATTAACATACTACACCCTGACCAAAACAAATTGCAGTGGATACATCTTCTCTCACACAGTATTAATATACTGAGACAGATTCATTTAGTGTAGACTTTAATAGGTAATAAATATTATTAATTGTCTCAAATATTAATTTATACATTAAACAAATAACGTTCCGTTCCTGTTCAGGATAGCATTGTTTAGCATTATAGATTAACATTGATATTGGCCAAAATATATAAAAATTCCTACAATTAATCCCATTTTTCACTAATGTTATAAACAATTTCGCGATTTACCACAAATTCATGGTTTTTTACTCATTTTGAAAAAGGAAACATTTTTTTTTGTACAATCTTTTCACAGCGATCAGTGGATTAGTGGTTGTATGAAGTTGTTTTGTATAATTGTTAGCATCCATGTGCGTTTGTGCAAATCTCTGACTTGAAATGACTCGAAAGACATAAATGACAAAAAGAAGAATTATGTAGAACGCCACCCATCTGGCAGACATTCATGTGTGTGTGTGTACTGATGTATATTGCTGGATGTCTGTAATCTAAAATAACTTCGTATAGCGTCATGACCTTTAATGTCAATTCAACTGTGCTCTGCAAACTAGAAGGCCAATTTGAGGATGGAGTTTCAGCTTGTTCATCATTCTGTGGATATGTGGATAAGTTGGTTAGCTTCAAGGAAGGCTCAAAGGGGGAACAGAAAAATCATTACTGCATCTTACTGAATAAAATTAAGATCTTAAATGCTTTAATTTCTACTGTTAAACGGTGGGTAAAAATAAAAATTTAATATAATGTGTTTTATTCACATCTTGATTTTTCACTTACATCAGTTTCTTCTAAATTACATTATAAATCTTGTGGTGCATATTGTACTTCACATAATCATATACCATTAAATTTTTATATGATTAATTTACAGTATTAACCGTGTATTGTCGAGTGTTAAACTGGGATTTAAACAGAAAAATTGTCAACCAACACTTTGTAGAACTTCATAACTTGAAGACTCCATGACTTCTTGGTATTGATAGCACTGCTAGCTGCAGGCTTGGCATCGATCAGGTTGCCCCATGTTGAGCATCAAAGGTAGGAACAGAATTGTTGAAATACCAAATATTGTTCATTCCAGACACTTTTTGTAAAGAGACAGTGTGGTTGCCAAGTGACATATTCGTTTGCATGTGATCAATATTGTTAAAGAACCCAGAAACTGTATATATAATCTGGGCCAGTACTATCAATTCTCCAAATGTATGTATAATAATAATAATTGATAAAATTGCAATGAAGCGCACGCTCCGGTGGCAATCTTCCTACACACCCGTCATTCTCCTTTTATCGTCCTACCTACTTTTGCCCTCTGCTAATTTTAACTTTAAATTCTTTCAGTGTTTTTGGAAAATTATTTATAGTTTCTCTTGGTAATTTATTCCAATCCCTTACAACCTTTCCAATGAAAGAAAATTTTCCAACACCCTTATGCCTGAAATAAAGTGCCACATCTCTTAATTTTCCCACCAATATCTTCCACGTATCTCTCTTAATTTTGCCACCATTATCTTTCCATGATTCATCACTAATATATGCTTGGTACACTCCCATGACCCGCTTCAACCTCCTACTATCCTCAGATGAATCCCATTCCAACTACCTTATCATATTAGTTACCCATTGTGCTTTGCGATAATTTTCAAAGATAAAAAATCTAGCAGCCCTTATCTGTACCACCTCCAACACTTGTATTTGTTACACAAAATGTGAGTCCCATGCTACACCACCATATTCAAACAGTGGTCTGACCAATGTTTTGTACCCCAATTCCCTTACTTCTCTAGTGCACCCCCTCTTCACTCTCTCCAACAGGTGAAGGATTTTGAACCCTTTCCCTACTATCTGTCCAATGTGTCCTGCCAAGTTAAGTTTGTTATCAAATGTGATTCCATGGTATTTACATTTTGAGTCTTCAATAAGTAAGTCCTTCCCCACTTTATAATGATAATCAACCTTTAGCTTTTTATCTGTGTACCTAATAAGCTGGCTCTTCTTTGAATTTATCTTCATCCCATTTTAACTCACCCGGCTAATTATCCTATCAAGACCATACTGCAGCTGTTTGGTCCTTTTATATAACATTACGTCATCTGCAAACAATCTAACTTCTGACAGTAAGCCATTAACATAAACATTTATTAGAATAACGAGTAACAATGGTTCAAATACACTAGCATGCGGAACTCCCATATTCACTCATATTTCTTTTGATACTGCATTTCCTACCCTACAGTTTTGGTTTCTATCTTTTAGGAATTTCTCTCCCCAGAAAATCACCTTTTTATCAACTCTAATAGTTTTTACCTTATTTAGCACCATTTTTTGGCTCACTCTGTCAAAAGCCTTTGAAATATCCAGAGCTACACTATCAACTTGGCCTCCCCTGTCTATTTCTTCAGAAATATTTTGGATATAACCTACAAACTGAGATTCGCATGAATATCCTTGTCTAAAGCCATGTTGTCAACTTGAAATCCACTTACGTTCCTAACGTCTGTTACGGTTGCATGCTAATCTCTCCATTAATTTATCTACCACTGATAGTCTGTAGTTTTCGTTCCTATTTCTCACCCTCCCTTATGAACCGATACTACTATCGCATTTTTCTAGTCCTCTGGTAAACAACAAGTATCCAGACTCAATTTAAATAATGTTTCAAGATAAGGTACAATGTCACATCCTGCTATCTTTAACACATCCATAGTAATATTATACACTTCGGCCCCTTTACGATTTTTTAGATTCATTAGTTCCTTCAAGATATCTTCATACCCAAACGGGGTGTAGCCAACTACAGATTGTGGCTCATGTCGGCACCAATGATGCCTGTTGCCTTGGGTCGGAGGTTATCCTCTCTTCCTTCCGGCGGCTGGCTGAAAGGGTGAACTCTGTGGCCAGTGACCGCAAGATATCGGCAGAGCTAACCATCTGTAGCATCGTAGACAGAGTTGATTGTGGACCTCTGGTTCAGAGCCGTATTGAGGGGCTGAACCAGAGACTTCGACGTTTCTGTGATGACATTGGCTGCAGATTTCTCGATCTTCGCCATAGGGTCGAGTCTTGTATGGTTCCCCTTAATAAGTCAGGTGTGCACTACACACGTGAATCGGCTACACGGGTGGCAGGGGCCATGTGGAATGCACTGGGTGGTTTTTTTAGGCTGAGGGAGGAAGACCCGAAACACGAAATTCAGTTACGGGCAACCCAATCAGGTACAACACCGGAATGTAGGAGCAACGTAAAAGAATCTCGTCAGTTAAAAGTTCTCGTAATTAACTGTAGAAGCGTTTGTAACAAACAACCGGAACTTGAAAGCGTTATTTGTAGTACAGAAGCGGATATCGTTATCGGTACAGAAAGTTGGTTGAAACCGGAAATAAGTTCCGCCGAAACTTTTAAAGATAGCATGAATGTTTTTCGTAAAGACAGATTACATTCTCATGGAGGTGGGGTATTTATAGCTGTGAGTAAATTTCTCCCATGTAATGAAATAGACGTCGATACAAACTGTGAAATCATATGTATTAAACTCAACGTTGCTGGGTCAAAACTCATCATAGGTGCCTTCTACCGTCCACCTGATTCGGATATAGCTATCGTCGAGGAGTTAAGAAATAATGTAAATAGTATAGCTAGCCGTTTTAAAGCTCATGCTATGATTCTAGGAGGCGACTTCTATCTACCTTATATTGACTGGCGTAATTACGTTCACATCACAGGTAGCAGGGATAAGGTAGCTTCTGAAGTAATTCTCGATTTGTTGTCAGATAATCATCTCGAGCAGCTAGTTAATGAACCTACGCGGTGTCATAACGGTAGCAAAAACATTTTAGACTTGCTGGTTACCAACAGGCCAGAATTATTCACCGACATTTCAACGACCACAGGAATAAGCGATCACAAAGCGGTAATTGCGACTATCAAATTAATGACTGAGCGAAAAACGAAAAAAGGGCGGATTGTATACAGATTCAGTAAGGCCTCAAACAAGTGTTTTAGAACCTACCTGAGGAATAAATACCATAACTTCAAGTCAACAAAGGACACCGTTGAAGAGATGTGGCATCGTTTTATACATATAGTCAGGGAAGGCATGGAAATACATATACCAAAGCGGACAATAAAGGGAGAGGATGATGCACCGTGGTACACATGCGAAGTCAAAAGATTACTCAAAAAACAAAGGAAAATACACGCACGCTCAAGAAGGAAGGGGTGTCGCAGCGATTTAGAAACTTTAGCTGATTTAAGAGGACATATTAAGAATGTAATGCGCGAGGCCTTTAACGATTTTCACTCCAACTCTCTCTCTAAGAGTCTCACAGAAAACCCAAAGAAATTTTGGTCGTATGTACAAAAAGTTAATTGTACCAACAGCAATATTCCAGCACTAATTCGTGAAGGTTCCGAGGTTAATGAAAGCCGCGATAAAGCTTACGTACTAAATACTGCATTCAAAAATTCATTTACAAATGAACATAAGGATAGTATTCCCGTTTTCCCACGCTGTGGCGAGTCGGTGATGGAATCATTACGAATAGATACTGCAGGTATCGTTAAGCAATTAGAGCTCCTGAAGTGGGGGAAAGCACCGGGCCCGGATGGAATTCCAGTAAGAGTATTTTCAGAGTATGCTGCAGAAATCAGGCCATTTCTGTCTGATATATTCAGTAAATCATTAGAAGAGCGAAAAGTACCTTCAGACTGGAAAATCGCGCAAGTAACTCCGATTTTCAAAAAAGGTGATCGAAGTGATCCTGGGAACTATCGTCCCATATCTATATCATCTGTTTGTAGTAGAGTTATGGAGCATATTATATGCTCGAACATTATGAATTTTCTAGATTATAATAGATTATAATAACACGGATTTCGGAAGAAAAGATCATGTGAAACACAGCTGGCCCTATTTACACACGACGTAATGAAAGTTATTGATACAGGTTAACAAGTAGATGCAATTTTTTTAGATTTCCAGAAAGCCTTTGACTCTGTGCCACACAACCGCCTTTTAGCGATGCTTCGAGCGTACGGTATATCGGATCAGCTTTGTGAATGGATAAAGGATTTTCTAACTGGTTGGTCGCAGTATGTTGTCGTTGAAGGAGGAAGTTCTTCTAATCTAGATGTTACATCGGGTGTACCTCAAGGAAGTGTAATAGGACCACTTCTTTTCTTAATTTTTATAAACGATCTCGGAAACAAAGTGAAAAGACTTTTTAGATTGTTTGCTGATGATGCGGTTATTGATAGGGAAGTAAGAACTTTGGCCGATTGCTTAGAAATTCAGTGCGATCTGGATGTTATTTTGGCTTGGTGCGCTGAGTGGCAACTTACTCTAAACTGTAAAAAGTGCAAGACAATGAGCATAACTAACAAAAAGAATCCGATTGTTCAGAAATACAAGTTAAACAATACAGTTATTGATATGGTCGATTCTATGAAATATTTGGGAGTAACAGTACAAAGGAACATGAAATGGGACATACACATTAATTCGTTAGTAGGTAGAGCAAATTCTAGGCTGCGATTCATAGGTCAAATCTTGAAAAATTGTAATGAACAAACAAAGCAGATAGCGTACAAATCTCTTGTGCGTCCACATTTGGATTATTGTTGTGCCATTTGGGACCCGTTTCGTAAGGGATTGATCGAAAGTATAGAGAAAGTACAGAGAAGAGCCGCTCGATTCGTGACCGCTTGCTACAGTCCTTATGAAAGCGTCACAGAACTGATTAGTAGATTAGGTTGGGAGTCTCTGGTAGATAGACGACACACGTTTCATTTAAACCTATTGGAAAACATGCGTACTCCAACTTTCACTCATGAGTGTAGTGAAATACTTCTTCCACCAACCCATTTGAGTCGGAAGGACAGGAAAGATAAAATTAGAGAAATAAGGTGCCGGACTGATTCTTATATGAATTCTTTTTTCCCTCGTACCATTAGGGATTGGAATGCACAGCAAAGAGATTAGCTTTGGTGCTGAGCACCCTCTGCCACCCACAATTTGGTGAATTGCAGAGTATATATGTAGATGTAGCATATGTAATTTCAAATTTTCTAATCTGCTCACTTCCAACTGTGCAGATAGGCTCATTTTCTTCCATTCCTGAATTATAGTCCGTTATGGTCTTACTTAACCAGTTACTTAAAAACTCTACCCTTTTTAAATCCTCAGTTACCTCTTCTCCATCCTCATCTATAATTGTCTCAACACTCTCCCTTCCCCTCAGTTTTCTGATATAGCTATAGAAATTTCTATATGCATCAGTCAGTGATCCCCCTGCACCAATGGCACAGCGGTTCTGGATACAGATCTCCCCAATTTCATAATACGGAAATCTTATTTATCCACTACTTTCAATTTAGACAGACGGAAAACACATAAAACTGTATGTTATTAAATGCAAATGTTCCCACCGTGGATCTACTGTTCCCCAACATTATTAATTGCTCGTTTAGTTGTTTTAAGCATTCCTTACTGTCTTGCTATTTCGTAACTCTGTTATATTCTCATCTCACCAACCTCTTTAACCTCCTCACATCCCTGTTATACGCAGTACATAGATTCTATACGTCTCTTAATTTTCTGTTTTGGAATAAATGAGGATTTATTGGCAGAGGTCAAAGTGTGTGTGTCTAGGGCGTCGGCATTCCCTCAATTATCTGCTTCATATTTTCTTATCTCTATCTTCCTCTACAATTCTTACCTTCGCCTCTTCCCTCCACCCCTCCAATAACAAATTAATCAATCCGGCCTGTCTCAAAATGTGACTTACCAGCCTGTCTCTTCTCTCTGTAAGCTTCTTCCACAAACTTCTTTCTTCACCAATCATTTCCAAAACTAGTTCATTTCGTACTTTGTATGTCCATTTAATTTCCAGCATTCTTCTGTATCCTCACATTTCAAATGCTTCGATTTTCTTTCTTACTGGTTCTCCTAAAGTTCATAAAATGTTGCGCTCCACACATAGAGTTTTAAAAAGTTCTTTCCAATTCCTAGATCAATGCTATTCTGCTTTTAACATTATTCTCGCTTCGGCCATCAGTTGTAATTTTGTTTCTCAAGTAGCAGAATTCACTTACTTCTACTGTTGAATCCGATTTCATTTCTACTACATTTAATTACTTTTGTCTTTTTTGATTTATATTAAGTTCAAAATCTTCCTTTAATATTTTGTTCATGACATTCAGTAACTTCTCAATATCCTCAGCCAGTTCAGCTAACAAGACAATGTAATTAGCAAATCGTAGCAAACTGACTTTTTTTCCCTGAACACTTATTCCACATGAAAACTTTTCTTTTACTTTCTTTATTGCTTCTTCTACATACAAGTTGAATATTAACGGGGATAGACTACAACCTTGTCACCCACCCTTTTTAACTGAAGTGAGTTTCTCATGGTTCTCTACTTTTATTACAAGCACTTGATTCTTATATTTCTTCTATCTCGATATTTTGTACCTGATTTCTTTAAAAAATTTGAACATCTTGTACAACCTAACATCATTAAAAGTTTTTTTTTAAAAAAATCAACAAACGTCATAAAAGCTTCTTTGTTTTTCTTGATCCGCTCTTCAAGTAGTAATCTTAAAGCAAGAATGGCTTCCCTTGTATTGCAATTTTTCCTAAATCCAAACTGATCTTCACCTACTATCTCTTCTACTTCCCTTACCATTCTTCTGTATATTATTCTGATCAGTAATTTTGAAGCATGTGATGGTATACTACTGGTGCGATAATTCTCACATTTGTCGGCTTGTGCCTAGTTCAGAAGTGTGAAGATAATATTTTGATTAAAATTAGTTGGAATTTCTCCTGTTTCATAACTCTTGGTATCAGCTTGATTAATCTTTCGATTCTTTCCTCTCCTAGGCATTTAAGAAGTTCTGCAGGGATCTCATCAATTCTAACTGCCTTATTTGCTTTCAAGTCATTCAGAGCTTTATTAAATTCTGTCCTCAAAACAGGATCTCCTAATTCATCAATGTCGACAACGCCTTCCTTTTCCAATACACTATTGTTCAAGTCGTCCCCAACATACAGTTTCTCAATGTATTCCTTCCATCGGTTTGCTCTATCCTCTGAGCTTAAAAGAGGTTTCCCATCGGCAGCTTTATTGTTTGCACCTCTTTTCTTCATTTTAACAAAATTCTGTTTGATCTTCTTGTAAGCAACGTCTACTTTACCAATGAACATTTCCTTTCCCACTTCTTTACACCTTTCTTCCAGCCATTTTTCTTTTGCTTTTTTGCATTTACTGTTTATTTGATTTCTAAATTGACTGTATTCCTCTTTTCCTGCTTCTTCCTGAGCATTTTGGTGCCGTCTCCTCTGATCCATCAGCTCCAAAATTTGTTCTATGATCGAAGGTTTTCGGGCGGCTTGTTCCCTAAGGCCTGATATTTTTTTACTAGCTTTCATTATTTCGGTCTTTATTGCATTCCATTCGTCCTCGGTTGATCTTTTTTCTGAGTTAATTCTTAGACCTAAGTCAACCATTTCTGCAAATTTTTCTCTCATGCTAGATTGTTTCAGTTTATTCACTTCCAGTCTGTTCTGTTTATACTGCTTCCTTATTCGCTTGAATTTCAGCCTGCACTTCATTACTATCAAATTAATGTCAGAGTATATGTCTGCTCCTGGGCATGCTCTAGAATTTCCTCCCTGAATCTCTGCTTGACTATGACATAATCTAGCTGATGTCTGCCTGTATCCCCTGCACGTTTCCAGGTGTATCTAGTTCTTGCATGGTTCTTAAACATCTAGCTTATATCTTTCACAAAATTCTAACAACCTGATTCCCCACTCATTTTTCTACAGTATTCCCCTCTTTTCCTTCTCCCACTATCGCATTCCAATGACCCATGATAATTAGATTTTCCTCCCCCTTGACATATTGGATTAATTCTACAATTTCGGCGTATATTTTCTATTTTTTTATCATCTTTCTGTGACATTGGCACATACACTTTTACTAACGTGGTTGGGGCGGGATTGGTTTCTAACCTCATCAAAATAATCCTGTCACTAAACTGTTCATAATAACTCACCTGTTTCTCTACTCTCTTATTCATTACAAATCCTACACCAGTGACTCCAGTGCCCACTTGTATGTTAATTATCCTGTTTTCCCCAGACTATAAACCCTGTGGTTCTTCTATTTAATCTCACTAATCCCAGCAACATCTAACTTAAGACGTTCCATCTGCCTTTTTAAGATTTCTAACATACCTGCCCTATTCAGACTCCTAACATTCCACGCTCCGACTCGTAGAATGTTTCTATCCATTCTCATGACTCCTCCCCGAGTAGTCGCCACCCGGAAATCCGATTGGGGGCTATTTTACCTCCGGAATATTTACCCAGCAAGAAGTCATCATAATATATGTAATTTGAGAGAATTACATGTCCTCGGGATACCCTTTGGGTCTTTAATGCAGTGTTTTCCTGTTGCCGTCTGCATCCCCAAGCCGTTGATCATTCCTGATTCATCGGCCTTTAGGGGCCGTTTCCAACCCCAAGGGCAAGATGGTGCCCTGGACTGCTCCCCACTCTTCCGCCCTCCTTTCGGAGGCCGTTGGCAAGCAGTGGGTGACTCCTTATATCGGGAATCTTTCAGTCGCCAGTGCCTCGCCCGTGCGAACAGGATGCACCACGTGAAGGAGAGGTTAACATTTGGTTGGAAAAGGATAATATATTCTCTCCCAAACTCTTACACCCCACTGGCTTGTTAGACATGAAGAAAAGAGCTGATTGTGCTGCGTGACCTAGGTTGGCGGTTTGGTGAACCATACAGTTTTTCACAGACCTATTTTTCCTCCAATTTTCTCGCCAGTGTGTTATACAGGTATGTATGCAGAAGCATCCTGCAGAAATTTAATAATGTTCAGCGACTGCTTAGTCGTGAAAGCGGTTAGTATGACGAGCCTCTAAGGTCATGCCATTCCTTTCGGTAAAGTGCTGCAGTGTGGTTTGCACTAGTTCATCCACCATTTACAAACCGATGACCTAGCCCACAAGTAGCATCTCGTCCAATAGCCCTTGGCCTATTCCCATCTTCCTTTGGTAACCTAGTGTGTCCACCATGTCGGTTTGTTTTTTCTTCCTTTGCTACTGTTAGATTTTACTCTTTCTTTCATATTTGTACACGTTAAATTCTTTTCGTCTGTCTTCGTTACGTACAATGTTCTCCCTGGTCTGGAGCAGCCAGTTCTCAGAAATTTGAGTTAATGTCTTGTGATGTTGGAGCCTAAAAGCAGTAGAGATAGAACATTATGCTGCCAAGAAGATAATTAACGAGCTGTTAATCATTCCTTCATCCTCTTCCTCCTTCCTGTAGAGTTGTTGACAGGTGAATTGAGATTTCCAACCCCGCCCTCAGCCTAAACTTTCAACACTCTGCTTGTGATTTACAGGTTAGAATCTATGAGGTTTTCCTTGTGGATCAGTACCTCTTGGGCACATATGTCCAAATTTCTGTATGACACAAGGAAATCCGTCATAATTAATGTGCTCGGAAAGATACGTCACCTTATGTGTGCTTAAAAAAAATTTTGTTCCGTTTTGTCGGACATGTCGACGACAAAACATCTCTTAGATCTTCGCTGAATTCCTTCGAACACGCAGTGGCTGTTGTTTCTCATTTACCTGCATTGATACTTTGTGTGAAAAAATGGGTTGCATCTATTCCTACTATTATAGATTCACCATTCTCGTCAAAGCCACCAATCTCGACTGTACATATTGCACAAATTTCGCGGCAATAATTAATCCAAACTACCTTTGTTTGTGTATAACCTGGATTTATCTCAGCTTACCATGCCGTATCGTTCTGCGACATGTTACGCGTCCAACCTTTTATAAAAATGGCTAGCAGTTACCCGCAGAACCGTCCGTTTACTACATCACTGTTGCGCTCGTTATTACCATACTGTAGTGCCAATAGACGTCTAGAGCCGCCTTTGACGTCATTATAATTAGAATCTGGCATGGACGCCACCATGGAGGAAGGAAATATATGGAGGAGAAGAGACGTTAAATCTGTGAAGCAGGCTCTAAACTCTCGCGCATGCTCAGTGGCGGCAGCGGCGATATTGCGAACACAAACAAATGCGAGGTTCACATTGTGTTACATGCTTTGATTATTTCATTTTATAATGTTTATAAGTGCTTTATAATGCCATCTTGTGTGGCATACAGTTGCACAAATAGGCAAGAGAGGAAAGAACCGGGAATATCATTTCATAAATAAGTTTAATTCTAATTATCGTTGTTGAAGTGGGCGGTAGGTTTTACAAACTTCGGTGCCTGTCTATAAATTTTTAGTCATAGCTCTCAATGGGATGACTTTGTTCTCAAATTTTTGTTGGTGTAGTGTAGAAAATCAGCATACCTTGCTATTTTGAACATAATAGACTAGCATTACTTTTTAACGACTGTTGAAAATGAGATTTAAAGGGGTGTGTTTTACATCGCGAATCAGTTAATTTAGTATTGCGCTTTCTTTCGTCACGTTACAGTTTATACTAAGAGTGTATGATGAAATTAAATGTGTTAAATTATGGTATGCAATCTAGGAATCTTGATGAAGCAAACGATGTTGTTACTACAAATACAGTTTGCGATTCAGATACGCGTGAGTGGGTATGTCTACATAAGTAGTTTGATTCTATAGTGGCAATTTAATGGAGATTGTGGTTAGGTCTAAATGAAGTCTGTACCAGAATGGTTTTGTTGTTCCATTAGGGACAAAGAATTTATCTATTACTGTTCATAATTTCATGAGAACCAAGTTAGTGACAAAACGTGTATCACGATGGAAACTACACTCCTGGAAATTGAAATAAGAACACATTGACGCCGGTGTGTAAGACCTACCATACTTGCTCCGGACACTACGAGAAGGCTGTACAATCAATGATCAAACGCACGGCACAGCGGACACACCAGGACAGCAGTGTTGGCCGTCGAAGGGCGCTAGCTGCGCAGCGGTTGGGCACCGCCGCAGTCAGTGTCAGCCAGTTTGCCGTGGCATACGCAGCTCCATCTCAGTCTTTAACACTGGTAGCATGCCGCGACAGCGTGTACGTTAACCGTATGTGCAGTTGACGGACTTTGAGCGAGGGCGTATAGTGGGCATGCGGGAGGCCGGGTGGACGTACCGCCGAATTGCTCAAAATGTGGGGCGCGAGGTCTCCACAGTACATCGATGTTGTCGCCAGTGGTCGGCGGAAGGTGCACGTGCCCGTCGACCTGGGTCCGGACAGCAGCGACGCACGGACGCACGCCAAGACCGTCGCATCCTACGCAGTGCCGTAGGGGACCGCACCACCACTTCCCGGCAAATTAGGGACACTGTTGCTCCTGGGGTATCAGAGAGGACCATTCGCAACCGTCTCCATGAAGCTGGGCTACGGTCCCGCGCACCGTTAGGTCGTCTTCCGCTCTCGCCCCAACATCGTGCAGCCCACCTCCAGTGGTGCGACAGGCGTGTATGGATGGACGAATGGAGACGTGTCGTCTTCAGTGATGAGAGTCGCTTCTGCCTTGGTGCCAATGATGGTCGTATGCGTGTTTGGCGTGCAGGTGAGCGCCACAATCAGGACTGCATACGACCTAGGCACACAGGGCCAACACCCGGCATCATGGTGTGGGGAGCGACCTCCTACACTGGCCGTACACCTCTGGTGATCGTCGAGGGTACACTGAACAGTGCACGGTACATTCAAACCGTCATCGAACCCATCGTTCTACCATTCCTAGACCGGCAAGGGAACATGTTGTTCCAACAGGACAATGCACGTCCACATGTATCCCGTGCCACCCAACGTGCTCTAGAAGGTGTAAGTCAACTACCCTGGCCAGCGAGATCTCCGGATCTGTCCCCCATAGAGCACGTTTGGGACTGGATGAAACGTCGTCTCACGCGGTCTGCACGTCCAGCACGAACGTTGGTCCAGCTGAGGCGACAGGTGGAAATGGCTTGGCATGCCGTTCCACAGGACTACATCCAGTACCTCTACGATCGTCTCCATGGGAGAATTGCAGCCTGCATTGCTGCGAAAGGAGGATATAGACGGTACTAGTGCTGACATTGTGCATGCTCTGTTGCTTGTGTCTATGTGCCTATGGTTCTGTCTGTGTGATCATGTGTTGTATCTGACCCCAGGAATGTGTATATAAAGTTTCCCATTCCTGGGACAATGAATTCACGGTGTTCTTATTTCAATTTCCAGGAGTGTACTTCCACTTCCAGCTATTCCCAATTAAGCTTACGATGTATGGTAACAAAATAACTATTTTTATTCTGGTCTAGGTTTCATTTGAACCTAACCACAAGTGGTAGTAAAAACAACTGAAATATCCATTCTGCATGTCCACCATGTAATTTATTGTGGCTTTGGCAGAATTAATTTTTAGTCCAGGCCGCATATCAACCCATTCCCAGTATATCGCGAAAACTAAGCAAAATATCGAAAAATTTTACTATTTATTTTCGATTTGTCTCGTTGTGTTACATAAGAATCGATCATTAAATTTGACTTTTGCGAAATGTTTCTTCTGCATTTCAACTCAAGACACCTCACTTTTGATACAGTATATCTCTTGAACTAGGCGAGATATGGAAAATTTTTATTCTTTATTTTTTATTTGTCTCGTCTTTTTAAATAAGAATCCGTCATCAAATTTGACTTTGACCAATTTTTTCTTCTGAATTTCAACCAAAAACATTTCCGTTTGAGACAGAATATCTCGAAAACTAAGCATGATATCAAAAAATTTTATTCTTCATTTTTTATTTGCCTCATCGCATTACATAATAATCCATCACCAGATTGCGGCGTTACGTTTATCCTAGAGTCCCCTTGAGGTTTTTGTACATATACCCCGTGTCTGTATGGGTTCGGCCTAGCCCCCCACTCCTCCTCCGCCCGGCTTCACTTCAATGTGTGATGTAGGTCTCTTGCGTCGTCTCCATATATTTCCTTCCTCCATGGACGCCACCTTCTTCACTCAAAACCCTCTATGCGTCATCTAATATTCATTGTTATTCCGGTCCAGGCTGCATTTCAACCTAACCCCAATATTCGCTAATCAGATTCTTGAAAGTCAGCAAGCTTACCGCATGCGAAAGAGCACATTCACGATATGATGGCAGTTATACGTACATTGAACAATACCGCACGTAACCCGGCGATTTGAATTTTATTACTTTTGTCTTATCGGCATCGCGTACACTATTTCTTAAGTAGAAATGCCAAAATTATTTTGTTAATCATATTCTCAATCCAAAAGAACATTTTTTTAACTGCCCGTGCTTTGCACCGCAGCCAGAGTTTTCTTTGATTAATTTGACTTACAAGTATGTTTGCCATTGGCCTCAGTATTACTTCACTTCCCTTTTGGATATTAGTTTCTTTTGTCGATATTTCGCTTCGATCAATTAGTTCTGCTAAGAAAGAGATATTTGCATTTTAAAGCAGGAATTGGTTGTTTTTCATTTTGATCTTTGATAATATTATTATAGGTATCTTTTAGTTTCTCAATTTGTCAAATGAAATGAGTGTCTCTGGGCCAATTCCAGTTAGCATATTGGGATTAATTTACTAACACATACGCAAACATAATAAATGGTTGGGTGAGGAGCGAACCTTCAATATTTCAACGAATCACAAAACTACATAAACGACAAGAAAGCAGTGATTTAATTATAGTTTAATTAAAAGCAACAGCCAATTTCTAATTCAATATTTAAATTTATGGGATATCCATATACGTAGTACTGCAATCTGTAAACAGATGGCATTTCAGGCATCTTTTCAATTTAGTAATGTTGAAGGAACGTATATATAATCTGCCAACAGAATTGTATGTCCTCGTGAAAATGACCAGAAATTGAATACATAGGGCTTTAAAAAGCATTAGTTTTAAGAACTCGTTTATACTCCCCGCTCCGGAAATATTAGTTTACCAAGTGCATCCATTTTCGCGACTTTAAACTGAACACACCATTGAATATGTCATAACGTTATTGCTTTGCCCGCTGAATAACAGAGTTTGCTATTTATGTAAGAAACAAAGAGTAAACGTGTAACGAAGTAGAAAACCCTTTGTTGTTCGCGAAATGCAAATTGATAATGACAATTTCCATAGAACTATTCGGTTTTGCGGGATAAAAACTATCCTATGTCACTACCCAGACAATATACTACCGGTAATTTGGTAGCAAATTTCATTTAAATATGTTGAGCAGTTAAGGCGTGATTGAGGCAAATAATCCAAACATCCATTCTATGTTTCTCATTTATGATATTACTAAGAACAGCTGGAGCAGAGATGGATTACATTTAAAAAAATGAACCAAATCTCTACATCGCTTACATTTCCGCGTGTACACTGATTTCGTTTGCACAATGCTCTCAAAATTGCGCGCTTGGGGTAGCTGAATGTGTTACATATCAGGTTACTCCCAACAAACCAACTTAATATCTCTAAACCATCCCCCTGCAGTATTAGGGAGAGACCTTTCATTTATTTATTTCTATCCTGTTGCATAAAATTCTAGTATCTATTCTGGGCCCATATTTCCATTTATTACAAGAAGCACACGATTCAGATCTAGTTTGACAATAGCAGTTGAATTTTATTCAGGATGTAAGATTAATTTATGTTATTACAAATTCATCAAGTTGCATGAATTTTAGTTACTTAACCAAATTAACAATGTGATACAATGTATTTGATGGGAGTTGATTTGCAAGCACATACGCAGACATGTACACACATACACGTATATATCCATACGCAAACGCATGCCTACATACACCCATAAACTCATAAAAATTTTATGGTTATTCTATCTTTGAATACGGATATAAGGGTTCAAACGTGAACAAACGTAAACTATATACGCATTCGTTTTTACACAGGTACTGGTACACGCAATTAAACGTACAGATACACATGAATTAGAAAAAATCAAAATTCACATCACTTTCAGCACTGTTATCTCATTATATCTCAATTTGCAAATTTATGGCACTCCACACTTATTCGCGACACAGCCACTTGGGAGTAACTAACCTCCCTCAGAAGATAACTCCTGGAAGTAGAGAGTTCCTTCTTCCACACATAGGGAGTTTCTTTCTTGGTATTTCCTGCAGCATGAAATTTGATGTGTTCTCTTTTGCAAATCCTGTTTCCTTGTTCTTCAGGGGTGGTCATTGCTAGGTCATTGATCGCTGTCTGTTGGATTTTTAAGTGCCAATAACCTTTATTTGACTGCATGTGAGGCCAGGTTGCAAACTACATTAAAAAGTACCATAATTCCCGGTCACGCAAAATGTAAAAAAAGCGCCTGCCCTGTAATATTTGATCGTATGGCGCTCTTTGCTCTGCTGTTGAAACACATTTCCCTTGAATATGTTCCGAAGTACTCTCGTTTCCACAGTCACAACTACTGCTGTCGACTGTCCCTCTTCTTTGCAATTCGCTGCTGTAAGGTCCATGGCCTGTTATGTAGTGTACCAGCTTTGGCCTCAATGTCAGCTGTAGTTTTTGCATTTAACAGTAAGAATAGTTTATCAGCAAAGGTAATAAGTCTCAGACGTTCTTTTCGACCTTGTTATTCCCGGCTCAAGCCCAATATTCCACAATATTGGGTACAGAAAGATCTCTGTGGACAACCCTTTGTCAGCTTTTTCTCCATGCATGCTCCGGGACATCTTATTTTGATGTATCTGTTTTTACAGTAATCTTTAAAGGAGCTCCTTAGACAATTGATTTCTTAAGCCGTGCAAAAAGCGCAGGCCACCGCCTAATATCAAATGCCCCAGATATAGCGATAAGAATCCCTCTTACGTAATTATGATATGAGCTCTGTATAAGATTGATTGCATCCTCTGTAGATCTACCCACTCTAAATCCATATTGGATTGGATTCATTCCTTCCTTCTCCCAATGTTCCTGTAACCTCATTCGCAGTATCTAAGGAGACACTGTGGATATTTCACCTCTCCTGTAATAATTTAAAACGGTTAATAATTTCATGATCTTCTACGATAGAAGATTTTTTTTGAGGGCTTCCCACGTACCGCATATTAAAAGAAGAAATGCAGTAAACACAATGAAAAGCGACAAATGCACACACCACAGGATTTTTCTCTGCTGCAATAGTAAAATCACGAGACCCGTTTCCCCCACCCAACACACCACACATTCATTTTACATTGTCTAGTGATGTCAGATTTTACAGGAAAGGGAATGTCTCTAAACTACATAGCTCCCTTTTGGCCTCCTGTGAACCCCACATCCCCTCACGTAGACCGAAGTGAACCCCACCCCCGCGTGGCAGGAAGCTTTTTTTCCCCTATTGATTCTAGAACACATTTTGTACTGTTTTCTCTTGGCAAACTATCGCAAATTACATGCGGAGATAATTAAATGACGGAAAATAATATTCAAGTACTGTAATGTGTTCTGTACCTTATTTTAACCGAGACAAATAATATTAATGAGAAGCTACATTACTTGGCTCAGAACATCCCCACGTACTTCAGCGTAGCTTTCCAACTAACCCTCCCCCCCCCAAGACCGAGCCACGTAGTTTAGGTACTATCCCAAATCAGTCAAGGCCCCCTTTGCTGGAATGACCAGCAGAACTACCAACTTAAAATGTTGCTGTCCCGTATGAGTCTGATACTAACATTTTGGGTAAATAAGGTTGATCTGAAGTTTGAATTTGCTTATAGGAAATACATATCTCTTCGCTTCGACGTACTCCGATTTACTGCTGCCTGACTGCACGGTTCCATAAAATAATGAAATACTGTAATTTTCGTTTATTTTGCACTTGTACATCTGTTTCCGCGTTGGTGTATCACATTTCCGGTGCGGTGTATGTGGACTGCACCTGATCTCGTTGTGGTGCTTGGTTTCACCGCTCCTCGAGGTTTGTTAGATTAAATAGGAAAGTTAGTAGGAATAAATATAACTGTCGCAGAGGATTTCTCCCGGAGAGTAAAACCTCGGCAATTTTTTCCGTCTGTCCCGTCTCTTCTTTCAAAAGTTTCGCCTATCTCTATCCGGTGGAACCATGTAAACGGTCGAACATTCCCGTTCCTGTGATCACCTACGGAAATACCGACTTAATACATGTGCAGAGGTGAGCAGTAGATAACAGGTGGATAGCTATGCTTGGACGAGCGGGGTTTCTGGGTTTCTTTACTCAATGTCTTACCACAGGAAATAAAATGTTACGTACAAAACCTAAATCCTTTAAATCCAAGCTGAAAGAGTTTATGCTTCAGAACCCATTTTACTCTATGAAAGAATTTTCTTCTTGGAATTTACTTAATAAAGATGAGTGAGAAAATACTTTATATTTGGTATATGGAAGGGGATGGTAACAATGTTATTCACAAACACTAGTCATTCCGAGATATATTCCAATAGAGCCAAAACATTAACTGCTGTAATATCGGACATCGCAATCTAAATTAGCAGATTCTAGTGGAAGTAGATTACAGAACATACATTTCAAACAGCGTTCATTCTAGTTAGCGATTCGACTATTGAGCAGCACCCATATTATAATAACCGCTGAACTATCTGATAAGCATATCAAAGCACCTGTTACAACTTTCTACATCTTACAGAAACACCTTTAAGATCCACTGACTATTGAAACTGGCATTTTTCACCGCTCACACATTAAAGATCAGCTACAATCTACCTACAAACGCTTGTTCCTTTCTGATACTCATCCTACCGCCAATCTGCAATCCTTTTTATACTCTCTCCATCCTGACTGATGCTTCTCTGACATGGAAATGCATTTTCCCGTTATCTACTCCTTCAATTAGAGCTCTCCCTACTATTTGAGTGTTATAATGTACAAATATTTAACGGGAAAACTGCTCCAAGATCTTCTATTGATGCTAGATTGACTCTCAATATTTACAGAAGTTAACTGTCTTACGTAAAATTTTAATTAACTGAATAATATTTAAATGTCTGGAATTGCACTTTAAGTATTTCAAATGTTGATCCGTCAATAGAAATCTTTCCATCAAATTATCACTAACATGCCTAGATATCGTCAATCACTGCTTAAGTCAAATGAACTGACCCTCTTTGTTATAAAGTAAGAAATCCCCTCTAAATTATAAGAAATAATTCTAAATTCCCGTTATTCAAGATAAACTTTATAAAATTAATCGATACTACCAGAAACATGGATACAATTCTATTAATCATACATGTAAGTCTAAGATAGCTTTCTCTAAATTAATGTTATGTACTGAGATCATGTAATTTTTTTATGATATTAATGTTTTATTTAAAAAATCTGTCCCCTAAAGATTCAGAATTCTGGCTCACTTACCATGTGTTGATGATGAGTATGGTTCACTATCGATATGGTGCCTGATACTAAATCTTGTTTGAGATCCTGTTCACAAAATAAAATATTTATAATTAGCATTTTAATGTGTTAAATTATTAATAAATAGTTATTATTGTTATTAACTCTATTAAGAACATTTTTAACACTAAACGTTTTCCCTCTACTCACCACATACTAATTTCTTTCACAATTTGTAGCTATTACTATCAATACCTTCTTCTACTGGAAATTAACCCTTCAGTATATAATTCGTTATTATAGTTCTGTCTTTCTTTGAAAACTCTCTTTTTCCTTTGTGAAGGTTGAAGCTGGATTGTAGATATCAACTTCTAAAAAGAGAACCTAATGGCTCTGGGATCAATACTACTGTGAAATGAGTAAAATAGTCAAACTGTAACTAACGAAATATGAAACCCATCTCACATAATGGCAAAATCTAGATACTGCTGTAACCTTTTTTTGGTAAAAACCATTCCTGTTTGTTGCAGGCTATTTATTAAGGCATTGTATTTATTGCTTCCTACAGATGCTTAATCATTTAAGACTAACTATCCTGAATCTCTACTGATAACAGTTTCAGAAGCTATAAACACCGGTCGTCCGTGTTGTGTGAGTGGTAATGCTTGTAACGTAACAAAAGCTTGTATCATCTTGGTTCTCCGGATGGAGCAGCGTCGATTTATTAAAACCTGACGTTTCTGCCATCATGCTGTGGCCTTCTTCAGAGGACTGATTTTTTAGCTGCCGTTGTCACCTTATATAGTAGCAGAAAGCTAGCGCGCTTAACAAAAGCTTTAACATCCGAAGGAATGCAGCAAGAAAAGCTTTTAAGATTGCAGTTAAACTGTAAATAGTTAATATCAACATTGAAGTAATTTCCGAGTAAAAATCGTAGTAGTATCATGTTTCATAGTAAAAAATGTAAAGCGGAACGTGACAAATATTCACAGAAATACAGGAAATAACGTTTTGATACAAGGGTTGTATAGGCGGAAAAATTTATTTAAAATATAAATTCAGTTTTAAAAGTTTCATAGCATACAAGGTTGTTAATCGGGTTGCGTCTTCAGTTATCCAGGAGAAACGTATAAACGATAGATTTCGAGCTAACAATGAAAAGGCCTTTATATAAACAAATAATAGAAATCTAACTGTGGAAATATGTTCCCAGCACCTAAATAGACTTTATAACAAAAGTTTGGGTTAGTATACCAATTTTAAGTGAGAATTATCAATATTAAAAAATATTCGTCTTTGAAATTAAAACAGTATTCATGGCGAACTTGACTTGAAACACCGGGGCCCTTGTCAACCTAGCTACGCCACTGAACTAAATACTATATAAAGCAATAATATGGTGCCAATTGACAAATAATATATAGCTGGTGCCCACGACTTCGTTCGTGTTTGTAAAGAATTTTGATTGTCAGCTACCTACATCTAACCACCATAGTGCACGATGACAGACTTGATGTTATTACCTCACACAAACGCCAGACATCTGCACTATGTAGTTCAGGCAGCACACATGTACTTGATCGAAATACGAAAATATCCTTGATCGACTTCATTCAATCACCATCCGAAATTCGGCCAACATTGTGATCGATGGATGACACTGTGCTACTATCACACACAAACACCAGTGTTCTGCGCTAGATAATTTTGGCTGAAAAGTGATACACCGGAACACATATGTTTTTGGCAGAAATATGAAAGTGCCGCAGGACGACGACTTTCAATCACCATATCTCCCACACCCCAATAGTTACCGACATATAACCACCAAAGTACACGATAGGAGACACGATACCACACACAAACACCAACGGTCTATGCTATGTAGTTGTAACAGCAAAGTGACATATAGGGAGACACATGTCTTTGATCGAAATACGAAAATATCCTTGATCGGCCTCTTTTAACCACCATATATCCCTCACCATTATAGTTACCGAAATTCGGCCAATGTCATGGGCGCCGGCAGGATTGCTTCTAGGGGGGTGCACCAGGGCTGTAATTGGTGCTCCCCACCCCCTATCGGCCCAAATTTTCGGGCGACCCGGGATGTCAGGGGGGTGCAAGTGCACCCCCTTGCACCCCCCTCCCGGCGCCCATGGCCAATGTTGTGATCGACGGTGCTACTACCACACACAAACAGCAGTAATCTGCGCTAGGCAGTTTTGGCTGAAAAGTGATACATCATGACACATACGTTTTTGGTAGAAATATGAAATTACCGCTGGTTAACCTCTTTCAACCACTTCCATAGCTACCGACATCTAACTATCATAGTGCACGATGGGAGATTCGATGTTATTACCATACACAAACATCAATGGTCTATCCTATGTAGTTGAGGCAGGAAAGAGAAGTATAAGGATACACAACTCTTTGGTCGAAATATGAAAATGCCCTTCATCGACCACTTTTAACCATCATATCTCCCACATCCCCACGGCAATCGGCCAACGTTGTGCATGCTACTTCCACACACAAACACCAGTGATCTGTGCTAGGTAGTGGTGCCTAAAAAGTGAAATATAGGGAAATACACGTCTATTTTTAGATATATATATGATTTACATAGTAAAAAAAAAAATGTATTTCAGATGGGACAACATGTATTGCACTATAAAGTCGTTTATAATGATTCGAAACTAAAACTATGATGAATTAGTAATAATACAAACTTTAAGTGAGAATAGAAAAATTACCATTTTAAATTATGAATAAATAAGGCCAAAATGGAGTTTTCAAGGGTAAATACCACACTTGAAGGTGTTGAAGATAATACGCAGTTAAGTATTTCACGATATAACGTTTAAAGAAAAAGCTATATGTATAAATTGTATCTGAAAAGAAACAGAAAATTAAAAGATTTTTTTTATGGTATACATAGGTGATTAAGTATTTTAGGAATAAAACGAAATTTACTAAAATCTAACTTTAATAATTTATAACCGCAGCAGAGGTGGTGCGTCTTGATAGCACAGTCCTTGGAGGAGTGATCCCCGCGCATTTCACACATTTGGCAGGCACTGAACACTGCCTGGCCACTTGACCTTGCCGCTGTAAATTAAATCATTGGGTTGGTCCCCTCTTGCTGCCCGGGTGGGTAGTCAGGCAGAGGGGAATGGGGACCCCTGAATACGTGATTTGATTATCTTACCTTAAAAATTATTAATTTTGCTGATAATCATGTAAAGAGATCAATAGAGGTAAAAACTACAAAACGAATTTAAGAAATTTATCATATAAAGGTGTCTTTTTTTTTCGTCACAAACCATCGTCTCCGTTCATACCAAACCGAAATTGATAAATGAGGTAGCATTTTAATGATAACTATCTCCGCATTGGTATTATCATATTCTAAAGGCGCGTTTCCATTGAGGCAACAACGAGCAACATGTAGCATGCTGCACGAGTTATTTTGTTGCTAAATGTCGCCGTGCGTCATCATACTTTGTCGCAAGTCGAATGTCGCCCAAGAATCTGTTGCCAGTTGTCGCTTGCTACCAGGGCCGGCGTTAGGGGGGGTTAAGCAGGGCAAAAGTACCCGGGCCCCAGACCACCAAAGGGGGGCCCGCCGGCCTGGGTGCCTAAATAAATAGAAATCGAACAGAAATTTTAAAATCTGCACCAATAATTTTAGACATTTTTGTATTAAAATTTTGTGAGGTTTCTTTAAAAACCGAAGTGTAAAGTAAAAATATTTACGGGGGGGGGGGGGAGGAGGGACGTAGAGGACCTAAGATCGCTTACCCGGGGCCCGAGAATCGTAGCGCCGGCCCTGCTTGCTACTTGTCGCCGTTGCTTGTAGCATGCGGCACAAGCATTTCACTTTATGCGGCCAGTAGTGTGCGTCATGGCATCAGAAGCAATGGCAGCTGCTGCTTATTTGATCCTCGTAAATGACAATAAAAGAAGAAAACGGAAAAAACCTAGGTGGTGGATCAGAGATTTATTTGTTAAAAGTAGTGCGAATAGCAAGGTACTTTGTGTCAAAAGAAGGAAAAGTATCTTGGCAAGACAAATACTAAGACAACAACATAAGCCATGTATTCGTACGTAAAATAATGTATTTAGCTACGTTACCATTATATGACAATTTATCCCTATCATACACAACTGTATGAATGAAAGGTCGATTCAAGAAAAGTTTTTTACTATTATTCTAAATTTGGAAACACTTTTCTACATACGCTTTTAATACAGCCTATCTTAATTATATGTAAGTCCTTTTGTAAAGTTTTAATTACGACAATTTTTAATATATATATTTTAAACCCACCATAAAACTACTTTTATTTACTTGTATAACTAAAAAGATTGTAAAGCCCCTATTCCGTCTCTGGTTCTGTCATTGGTAAACTATTCTGTCAAAAATAATTAGTTACATGTATTAATTAACGTACCTCAAAATTTTCTGCTGTTGAAAAAGTTTGTCTTGGAATGTTAACATCTAGCAAAAGCAAACCATTTCTCTTCTTTAGGAGAGGAGCCGCTCTTTGGTTTAGTAATCCTTTTATGTTCACGATGAAAAGCAGACCTCAAATTCTTGATTTTCTTTTTTATTTCATCTAATGAACATTCGTAATTGTTAGCAAATAGTATTAATTTGTCACTTTTCGCTTTCCTGTCTTTACATCATGCACTTTTGTTATTCCACAACTCCGGTGAAGTATGATAATCTTCAATAAATAAGGTTGTTTTCTGCACATTCCACTCCATTTCGCCCGTTTTCTGTCGCGCTCATCCACCACCGCTTGGATACTGGCGACCAGCGCTGCCAGTACAGCCAACTTATATTATACCGCTGTCTCTTTGAAATTATACAGAATGAAACCCAATTATACAAAGGGGTCATCCATTGATTACATACGTGAGTGAAAGTGCTGGGAGCAAAAAAAAATTCAAGAAAAGTAAACAATGTATACATTGATAAATTTTGAATAACAAAAAGGACATAGATATGCAGGAAGGGTTGCCAACTCAATGAAACAAAGGGCAAACACTTTCAAAAAGGTGCTGGAATCATGGAGGAAGGAATAATATGGAGACGACGCAAGAGACCTTTACCACGCATGGGAGTGAAGCAGGCCGGCGGAGGAGTGGGGGGGCATGGGCGGAGTGGTGGGGGCTTGACCGCTTCCCAACGAACACGGGGAATATGTACAAACGCTTCAAGGGGACTCTAGGATAAACGTGACGCCGCAATCTGGTGATGGATTATTATGTAACTCGATGAGACAAATAAAAAATGAAGAATAAAATTTTTTGATATCCTGCTTAGTTTTCGAGATATTTTGTCTCAAATGTGAAATGGTTTTGGTTGAAATTCAGAAGAAAAAATTATTCAAAGTCAAATTTTATGATGAATTTTTATTTAAAAAGACGAGACAAATAAAAAATAAAGAGTAAAATTTTTCGATATTTCACCTAGTTCTCGAGATATACTGTCTCAAAAGTGAGGTGTCTTGAGTTGAAATGCAGTAGAAAAATTTCGCAAAAGTCAAATTTAACGATGGATTCTTATGTAACACGACGAAAAAACTCGATAATAAGGAATAAATGTTTTCGATATCTTGCTTAGTTTGGGGGATATACAACATCCAAATTGAGGGGTTTAGGTTTGGATGCAGGCTGGACCAAAAATTAATTCTGTCAAAGCCACAATGATTACATGATTGACATGCAGAATGGATATTTCAGTTTTATTACTACCACTTGTGGTTAGTCTGAAATGTGTCCTAGACCAGAAAAAAAGTAAGAGGACCCACTCTAGGGATGAGCAACCCAGACATTTTGTAGGCTGGTACCAGAAATAAAATGTTTATTCAGTCACCTTAATGAACATTCTCTTGATCAAGATGTGTTGTCTAATTTCACAGCCCTACTTATTAGGACAATTGTAAAAAAAATATCTCTCAGTTAGATTTAGATACGGGGGAGGGGGGGGGGAGAATGTTGTACAAAAAAAAAAGAGACTAAATTAGAAACACATTCCCCAAATTGATTTTGTTCAAAGGCCAATAACTTCTTTATTTATGAAGCCCATTTTTATTTCTGCATGAACCTGTTTCGACATAAATAGATGAGAAAGATTTTAAAATCGGTAAAAATAGGTATAGACGTATTTACAAACAGAAACAAGTCTTATATGAAGCTTTAAAAATAACCTAAGTCAATGGCCTGAAATAGCTATTTAAAAAATTAATAAAACTCACAGCTTCTCACATAACAGTTAATTTCATCATCCATTGTCAGTATAATCAGCAACGTGACGAAAGAAATCGTAATAGTAAATTCACTGAATCGCGAAGTAAAACACGCCCCTTTAAATCTCATTTTAAACACTCGTTAATAAATAATGCTAGTCTATCATGTGCAAAATAGCAAGTTTGCTGATTTTCTACACTACACCAAGAAAAATTTGAGAACAAAGTCATCCCATTGAGAGCTATGACTAAATATTTATAGACGTGCTGCAAAGTTTGCGGTGTCTACCGCTCACTTCAACAACGATAATTACAATTCAACTTACTTATGAAATGATATTCCAGGTTCTTTCCTGTCTGGCCTATTTGTGCAACCGTACGAAACACAAGCTGGCATTTTTAAACACTTATACACAATACTAAATGAAATAATCACTGCATCTACCACAATGTGAACACCTTAATTGTTGGGAAGCGCCATATGGTCGCTGCCGGTGCTGCCACCATGCGGGAGAGTTAACTGCTTGCTTCACCGATTTAACGTCACTTCTCCTCCATATAATTCCTTCCTCCATGGCTGGAATGTACTTAACTTTTAAGTGCTCATTTTTGTATCCAATTATACAAGGCAATCTGTTATACAAACAGAATACAAGAGGTAACCAAATTATACAAGTTTTGTATCCAATTATACAATCTGGCAGCCAGGGGCGTAGCTACTATGGGGCTAGGCGGTGCACTGCACCGGGGCCCCTACCCTCAGGGGGCCCCCAAGCATACCACTGGGGGCCCCAAAGCCCACCTCTGGGGGGCCCCAAAGCCCACCTCTGGGGGGCCCCAAGCGCATTTTTTTAAAGCTCTACAGTCATCTAAGGGGGACCCTGAGACACAGGAAGCCCCTCACTAAGGGCCCTCTCACTGCTCTCGGGGGCCCCCAACCACTGCTCAGGGGGCCCTTACCAGCAACACAAAGCAAAAAAAGGTCGCCCATCTAGCCTGAGGGCCCAAAATAAATTTTTTGCACCGGGGCCCTTGTTGACCTAGCTACGCCACTGCTGGCAGCCCTGCTGGCGACATCGTGCGACACGCAATAGTTTTGTCGCACAGTGGCCCATACGACCGGCGACACGGCCCAACCTGTAGCATGCGTCATTGTTGCCTGCTACATGTCGCAGCGTGTTGCTTCGCTTGAAATACTCCTTGTCGCAAGCGTCAGTGCCGCATGCCACATGTTGCCCAGAAGTTGCCTCAGTGGAAACGCGCCTTAAGAAAGTAGTTCTTCGGATATCAATACTTAAATGGCAAAACTGTAATTATTTCTCAAAGATATTTTGTATCACGATCCCTTTCCAAAACACATAAATGAGGAATCATTTTAAAGATTACAAGTAAAGTCTCCGCTTTGAATGAATCATATTTTAAGACGACTTTTTTTTCTTAATTCAACCCTGAAAGGGAAAAAGCATCATTATTTCTAAATTGGTTTTTTGTTTGTTCAAGAGCCATTTATCTCCCTTCATACCTACCTTAAATCGATAAATGAGGAATCATTTTAAATGTTATGGTCATAAATTACTAACAGAAGTTTTCGGTATTTGATCCTTAAATGGTAAAAGTATTAACTGTCAAAGTCACGCCTATGAGACACTTCAGAATCAAGCCGATCGACTTCGCTGGCGTTACCGTTACATAGCTGCAGCACTTATCACAGATATAGCAAGAAAATGATTCTCTGGCGTCGACAACAAGTGATCGCTTTATTGCTAGATAACAGTACCATATATCACAGAGATAGCAATAAACATTCCGTTTTTTGTACAATAAGCAGCTTTTCGTTAGGTTTTTTTTTATCTATTAAGTTAACATGTGTGTTCTGCTACACAATTCCTATGTAATCAATTTACTCGCGAAACTAGGGATAACCGCTCACTTAACAAGTACGGTGTCACAACAATCCCAAACGACAAAGGAGGATCGGTTACATGTGGATCTTGATCAATGTTTGAGCAAAGGGCTTCAATAAGCTTTTAATTGTCTCTGTTATGGTACGGCGACAACGCTGATTGTGTTAGAAGAAACTTCGAAATGAGTACTTTGATACCTCTAAGTACGAGATTATACAGTACGCCTAGGTGAATGTCGCGATAGTTCGATTGAAGACCATGGCCGAACTCTTTCCAACTTCTTGAGCCCAACCTCCCCTGGCTCTAATAACATCGACTTGAACAACCCCCAGAGGGGGGAAATAAATGTAATTTTCTTTTTTGACCATCGCCAAATGTGTCCTGTGTAGGTTCTTCTAGCTATTCGCGGTTAATAACACTGGCAAAGCTGAGGGCAAAAGCTGTTACTATTATAAATCTGTGTTTGGTTGTTCGCCGTAACACAAAAATTACTAAACCAGTACTGAAGTAGTTTCATAATTTGAAACTTTAGATTTTGAATTATAACATGTGGCTAGACTTAAAATATGACGTTAATGCCCCCATGTGAAGTGCTGAAGTGGCAGGAAATTAAAATCATGGTAAGGGCATATCATCAAACAACGTAAATTAATTATTAGCTATAGATCGATGCAAAACAACTGAAACCGTATAACCGTATCTGGTCCACGAATATATATATATATATATATATATATATATATGCATGGGCGCCGACTTGTCCAAAACTTTGGTGGGGCTCGACAAGGGGTGGGTGGTTGGAGGGGAGGGGTATGGAATAAATGAAACACCAAAGTATTATAGTCTAGAAAATAATTTTTAATTAATATAACTTTTATTTTAATGTATGATAAAATAAGAGTGAAAAGTAAAACAATTTTGACTAAACTAAACTGAAGATTCTTTAGGTTATTTAAAAAAATTAATGTTTTGTTGAAAAAGAACTAAATGTAGGCCTAATTAGGATGAACGTACATAAACAACATTCAAGTAGCCTAACACTATATTTTATGAAAGGAAAAAAAACCGTAGTTAACAAAGTTAATAATATATTTAACTTAGAAATAAATTTAAATGAATGAATCACTTAAGTAACGTTCTGAGGGTGTACATTAAAGTTACTTATTTCTGAAATATGAAAAAATACAAGAAGAAACTAAAAAAAAGCAGTAAGTCCAGTTAAATTGTTGCTATGACAAATGAGGTTAAAGAATTTTGATTAAACTACAGATTTTTTTTAGCTAATTACAGGAAAAACTTAATTTTTTGTTTTAAAATAACTAAATATAGGCCTAGTTAGCGTGAAATAAGGTAGAGGTACATTAACAACATTCAAATATGTAGCCCAACACTATATTTTAGGAAAGAAAAAAAAACAGTAGTTAACAAAGTTAATAAAATATTTAACTTAGAAATAAATTGAAATGTATAAATCACTTAAGTAACATTCTGATTCAGAACTTCTGATTTTTTTTTTTTTTTTTTTTTTTTTTTTTTTTTTTTTTTTTTTTGTTTGCTGTCGTCAGTCTTTTGACTGGTTGACTGGTTTGATGCAATCCTCCATCCTTTCCTATCCTGTGCTAACCTCTTCATTTCTACATACCCCTTACAGCCCACGTCCTCAATTATCTGTTTCATATATTCTAATCTCTGACTTCCTTTAAAGTTCTTACCATCGACTGTTCCCTCCACTAACAACTTAACCAATCCAGAATGCAGGGGCGTAGCTACTATGGGGCTAGGCGGTGCAGTGCACCGGGGCCCTCATGCTCAGGGTGCCCCCAAGCATACCTCAAGGGGCCCCTAAGTGCACCTCTAGGGGGCCTCAAGCGCAGTTCAGAGGGCCCACGAGCCTTCACGGCAAACTGGCGACCTTTTTTTTTAGCTCTACCGTCGTCTAAGGGGCCCCTGAGAACACAGGAGCACCTCACTAAGGGCCCTCGCTGCTCTCAGGGGGGAACCAACCACTGCTCAGGGGCCCCAAAAGAACAATTCAAGGGCCCCCATCCTCAGTTCAGGAGGCCCCTACCAGCACATAAAGCAAAAATAAACGTCTCCCGTCTGGCCTGAGGGCCCAAAATAAATTTTTTTGCACCGGGGCCCTTGCTGACCTAGCTACGCCACTGCGAGAATGTCTCAAAATATTACCTACCAGCCTGTCTCTTCTTTCCGTAAGCTTCTTCAACAAACTTCTTTTCTCACCTACCATTTCCAAAACTCGTTCATTTCTTACTTTGTCAGTCCACTTAATTTTCAGCATTCTTCTGTAGCACCACATTTCAAATGCTTCAATTTTCTTTCTTTCCGGTATACCTAAAGTCCATGTTTCGCTACCATAAAGTGCTGTGCTCCACACAAAGAGTTTTAAAAGTTATTTCTAATTCCTAGACAATTTTTGAAACTAAAAGGTTTCTCTTTTTCATGAAGGCTCTATTTGCTAGTGCTATTCTGCTTTTAACATCATTCCTGCTCCGGCTTTCCATTGTAATTTTACTTCCCAAGTAACAGAATTCACTTACTTCTCCTATTGCATCCGATCCTATTTTTATATTTAATCTACTAGTATTGGTATCATTTCTGCTACATTTCATCACTTTTGTCTTGCTTTGATTTATATTCAGTCCAAAATCTTCCTTCAGTATTTTGTTCATGCCATTCAGTAACTTCTCAATATCCTCAACCCTCTCCGCTAACAAGACAATGTCATCAGCAAATTGTAGCATACTGATTTTTTTCTCCCTGAAAATTTATACCAAATGGAAATTTTTCTTTGACTTTCTTCATTGCTTCTTCTACATACAAGTTGAATATTAACGGGGATAGACTACAACCTTGTCTCACACCCTTTTTAACTGATGCATGTCTCTCGTGATTCTCTACTTTTATTATAGCCACTTGATTCTTATATAGTTTATAGAGTATTCTTCTATCTTGATATTTTAGACCTGACTTCTTTAAAATTTTGAACATCTTGTCCCACCTAACATTATTAAATGCTTTTTCTAAATCAACAAATGCCATAAAAGTATCTTTGTTTTTCTTGATCCGCCCTTCAAATATTAATCTTAAAGACAGAATTGCTTCCCTTGTACCACGATTTTTCCTAAATCCAACCTGATCTTCACCTACTATCTCTTCTACTACCCTTCCATCCTTCTGTATATTATTCTGGTCAGTAATTTTGAAGCATGTGATGTTAGACTAATGGTGCGATAATTCTCACATTTGTTGGCTTGTGCTTTCTTTGGAAGTGTGAACATGATATTTTTATTAAAATCAGTTGGAATTTCTCCTGTTTCATAACTTTTTGATATCAGCTTGAATAATCTTTTGATTCCTTCCTCTCCCAGGGATTTAAGAAGTTCTGCAGGGATCTCATCAATTCCAACTGCCTTATTTGCTTTCAAGTCATTAAGAGCTTTATTAAATTCTGTCCTCAAAACAGGATCTCCTAAGTCATTAATGTCAACATCACCTTCCTTTTGGATTACACTATTGTTCAAGTCGTCCCCAACATACAGTTTCTCAATGTATTCTTTCCATCGGTTAGCTCTATATTCTGAGCTTAAAAGAGGTTTCCCATCGGCAGCTTTAATGTTCATACCTCTTTTATTCATTTCTCCAAAATTCTGTTTGATCTTCCTATATGCAACATCAACTTTACCTACGACCATTTCCTTTTCTACTTCTTCCCACTTTTCTTGTAGCCATTTTTCTTTTGCTATTTTGCATTTCCTATTTATTTGATTTCTAAATTGCCTATACTGCTCTCTTCCTGCTTCATTCTGAGCATTTTTGTACCTTCTCCTCTGATCCATCAGCTCCGAAATTTCTTCTGTTGTCCAAGGTTTTCGGGCAGCTTGTTCCCTAAAGCCTAATGTTTCTTTACCAGCTTTCATTATTTCGGTCTTTAATGCATTCCATTCATCCTCGACTGAGCTCCTCTCAGAGTTACTTCTTAGACCCAAGTCTACCATTTCTGCAAATTTTTCTCTCGTGCTAGATTGTTTCAGTTTATTCACTTCCAGTCTGTTCTGTTTATACTGCTTCCTTATTTGCTTAAATTTCACTCCATTATTATCAAATTATGGTCAGAGTCTATGTCTGCTCCTGGGTACGCTTTACAGTCTAGAACTTGATTCCTGAATCAATGTTTGACCATGATATAATCTAGCTGATATCTGCCTGTATCCCCAGGATGTTTCCATCTTCTTGCATGGTTCTTAAACAGTGTGTTTGCCACTAGTAGCTTATATCTTTCACAAAATTCTAGCAACCTGCTTCCTCGCTCATTTCTTTCTCCTAGACCAAAACTTCCTACAGTATTCCCCTCTTTTCCTTCTCCCACTATTGCATTCCAATCACCCATGATTATTAGATTTTCCTCCCCCTTCACATATTGGATTAATTCTTCAATTTCGCTATATATTTTTTCTATTTCTTCGTCATCTTCCTGTGATGTTGGCATATACACTTGTAGTAATGTGGTTGGGATGGGCTTAGTTTCTAACCTCATCAAAATTATCCTGTCACTAAACTGTTCATAATAACTCACCCGTTTCCCTACTTTCTTGTTCATTACAAATCCTACACCAGTGACTCCATTGACAGCCTGTGTGCTAATTATCCTGTGTTCCCCAGACTAGAAATCCTGTGCCTCCATCCATTTAATCTCACTAATCCCAACAACATCTAACTTAAGTTGTTCCATCTCCCTTTTTAAGTTTTCTAACCTACCTGCCCTATTCAGACTTCTAACATTCCATGCTCCGACTCGTAGAATGTTTCTATCGATTCTGATGACTCCTCCCTGAGCAGTCCCCACCCGGAGATCCGATTGGGGGACTATTTTACCCAGGAAGAAACCATCATGATATATGTAATTTGAGAGGATTACATGTCCTCGGGATATCCTTTGGGTCTTTAATGCAGTGGTTTTCCGTTGCCTTCTGCATCCCCATGCCGTTAATCATTTCTGATTCATCCGCCATTAGGGGCCATTTCCAACCCCAAGGGCAAGAGGGTGCCCTGAACCACTCCCCGCTCTTCCGCCCTCCTTTTGGAGGCCGTTGGCAAGCAGTGGGTGATTCCTTATACCGGGAATCTTTCAGTCACCAGAGCCTCGTCCGTGCAAACAGGGTGCACCACGTGAAGGAGAGGTTGACATTTGGTTGGAAAAGGCTAGTATAGCCTCTCCCAAACCCTTACACCCCTTCTGAATGTTAACATTTAAATTAAATATTTCTGACATATGAAAAAAAATACATTAAGAAACTATAACAAAAGCAGTAAGCTTAGTTAATTTGTTGCTAAAACAAAGCAATACTTGCTTTTCTTATTATTTTTATTAACAAACTCATTAACGAGTGGCCTCATGTCCAAACTATCTAGAACTTCTTGATGGCAGTTGAGAATCGCTATATAGTTTAGTCTCTCCTGTCCCATTGTTGACCGCAAGTAATTCTTGAGACGTCGAAGACAGCTAAAAGACCTCTCTGCTGTTGCAGTGGTTACTGGGACAGTTCTCAGAAGCTTAATGCATTTGGTCACTTCAGGTAGAAGGTCTTTCACACTTTTTTCTTCTACAAGAAACTTCCTCACATCACGCATTGAAGAAAGAGAAATATTTCGTTGTTTTGCAATGCACAGCACAGCGTCATCGGTATGGCTTACATCATTTTGTTTGATGCAGTACCAGGGTAACACCCTACGACTGCTGTCTGTATTGCTTTATTTGAAATGTCTTGTTGTCCAAATCGTCAGTTGTTACGGTTGTCTGATGTTTTCTTGATCTCGACGTGGCATCAGGGCGGTGATCAGTTGCTTGAGCAGCATAACCACCACCGTTAGCTGGTCGCTGGGTCCGGTACGGCAGTGGCAGTGGTCGGCATGTCGACCTTCCCGGCGGCGGGGTGGCTGCCGACTGGACCCAGGAGCCTTCGTGGGCTGGTCTTGGCGACGCGGTGCGGCCCGCGTGAATTTTCTGGGTTTTATTTGATCCAGTTGTCATGGCAGAAACACATTCTTCTTCAACTGTGGAAACTAAATTTAGTCCAGATTGTTGAAACCGTTCCCTTACACACATGAGTACAGTGTCACACATTTCATTATACACTCGCTTGAAATACTCTTCAGGAGTAGAGAATGTGTGTGCTTCAGAACATCCAGGGTTATCTAATTTCTTTGGCAAACGACGATGTCTTGGCAAAATAGGTTCATCAACCAAGCTGGGTTTCTCCTCATTGCATGTTTTCCAAAACTGGTTGAACTTTCCACGCTTTTCTTCAAGAATATTAGTTAAAAGTCCTAGCTTATCTTTGACTTCGGCAGCTCCGATGTGCTCACTTTGTATTTGTGAGTTTATTTCCTCCACAGGACTCATAATGAGACTGTAAAGGGACAAAAACCAAAATGTCTTAAAGTGAGTCATTTGCTCTAGGTATCCTGAGCATTTAGCTGCAGAATCAGAGGCATCATTTTGTGACAATAAATCAAAACACTCAATAAGGCTTGAATATTTCCGTAAAATCTGGTTAAGGCTTGATGCCCGCATTGTCCACCTTGTGGGGCAAAGTGGGCGAAGTCCAGTACAGCGAGTGGGGCCAGTTTTGTCATTGCCTAATATAGTTTTGAAAATATCCATCCTCTTTGGAGATTCTCTAATAGTGTTTATTAGATCTTTTGCCAGATTCATTATATATCCCTCATACAGGAAAGTTGGCGTAAACTGTCTTCCACAGCCAAACTCAAACTGTGGGCTGTGCAGTGTACGTAAAGTGCTTGGGGTTGAATTTCTTTGATAAGAGTTTGCGGCCCCTTAAAACTTCCCTTCATCTGGGCTGCACCGTCATAGCATTGACCTCTAAGATGTTCTAGAGACAAACCAAACCGAGCTAGAATGTCTTTCACTATGTCGAACAGAGTTTTTGCCTCAGTATTTGGAGCTGCATAAAAACCTAGGAAGTCCTCGCAAATCTCAACATTTTCATTAACTGTACGGATTCAAAAAGTAACTTGTTCTTGGACGGATATATCACTTGTCTCATCGACCATTATTCCAAAGTAGTTACAACCTTTTATCTCTTGAATCACAGAGCGTAAGACAGACTGACCTAGAATGCCTATTATCTCATTTTGTATGTCATGAGACGTCCATTTATAACCTGACCGTCCTAACCAGTCTGCTAGGTCTGGCCTATCCTCTTTAAGCAAATTTAATAATTGCCAGAAATTGGAATTTATATCCTCATGACCTCTAATAGCAATACCTTGACGGCAAAGAAATTTTACAGTTGTAAAAATACACATCATGGCAGAGTGGGCAAGTTTCATGTCTTTATCAAGTTGGTCATCTAATAAACCTGCTACATTTTGTTTAGAAGAAACTTTCATCACGCTTTCTTTATGAGAGTGTGAATTTTTGTGAGCTTTAAACCTTTCCCGGAAGTTTTTCCAATTGGAAAACCCTACTGCTGTAAAAGTGTCTTCTTTTTTTTAACTGAATGTCAGAAGACATTTAGCTTCAGCTTCTTTGTAAATTTTACAAAATATTTTATCGATTTGTGAACTCCACTCTATCCAAGAACTAGATAAAAGCCAAGACTTTTGAAATGTTCTTTTTTTACCTGTCTTGTTTCCAACTGATGAAACCACCGGTGATGAATAAGATCAAGAAGTGGATGCAGACGTCGACGGCACGGAAGTTGATGAAGGGTCTGCTTCTTCACTTCCCTTATTGGATTGGTCAACTTCCAAGCGCGTTTTTTTTTTAGTAAAAACCTCTCCATTGGCAATAATAAGTTCTTTCCAACACTCGGTTGAACAAATAGGCCACAAAACCTATTGTCAATATTAGGATTTAAATTGTAACAAGTAAAATCACTTCACTGAAACTGAACACTGTTAGAAGCTGACACCCACAACAATATACTGCCGCTACATGCCTACAGCACTGCGTGTGCGTGACTGTGAGAGTGGGAGGGGGTTGGCGCGGGCGATGTCACCGGGGGAGGTGGGGTGGCAGAACGGTGTCCTTGAGACGGGTCAATGCACTGTGCAGCCGCAACTAATTTCCAATGTCCTACACAGCGTCGCCACCCCGCCAAGCTTCCCCGCATAAACAAACAGCAAGGGTAACTGGCCACCTATTTATTAGCCACATTGCTGCCTACTCTGGGAATGTGTAGAGTTATAAAATTAAAATTTTAATATTTTCAGTAAGAAAAATATTGGTGGGACACAGCCCCACCACTCTCATTATGAAGTCGGCGCTTATGTATATATGGGTACATTGCTGATTGAATGCGTTAGATTTTAGCAAAGTTTTTGTTACCGTGCCTTCCTTTCGTCAAAAGACAAGTTCCAACACACTTCCACAGTTTTATTATTACTGTTTCGCAGTACTATTAATGACATGTCAAAGAAAACTAAGAGTAATAAAGATTTTCAACTCTAAGATGTGGTGTACAACTAGGGTGTCGTCCACAAGATTTTCAACTCTATGATGTGGTGTACAACTAGGGTATCGTCCACAAGGGTGGCGAAGCTACCACGCAACCTGTCCCCGTCCCTCATCCAACTTGTCTTCGGCCCCCTCCCTTCCCCCCCCACCTCAGATCATGGGAACCTATAGTCTACATTGAATGACACTCAAGCCACTTTCACATTCCACCAACTTCAATGGCCGCACTCATACTGTCATTTAGTCATTTATTTTAAATACTACAATTGTTGGCTGGAGATTTTACATAATTTTTCTACTTTATATTCAACGAATTCATACTTGATTTCTTTACCAGTTGAATATTTCTAGAATACTGTACAAAATACATGAACAAAAAATTCACCTTCAGCAAGTGGTCCATCTTGAGTAAGAGCCAAGATTTTTTCTGCCTCTTCAGGACGCAAAATAGATGCTAAAAAGCAGAAAACGTAATATGAGGTAAGATATCTGTCAACATCTATTTGATAAAATTAAATAGCTAAAATCAGACTACTAGCACTTTATGAAATGTTAAAAAAATCTTGTTTTAGCACATTTTCATTAAATTTTTATATTTGAATACAGTTATTATTATTCCCCTGAATTTAGTTACCGTATTTTACATAAAATATACCTCTGATTTTCCCTTTTTTCCTAGTATCCCCTAGTTCCTAGTAAAACTTGCTAGTTTCTATACACTCACTGGTAAGCACAAAATGAGAACAACACTTAGAAAAGTATTAATAATACCGAGGCTTCAAGCAATTGACTTACAGCAGTAAATTTAATTTCAGTTGATATTGTTCTTACAACAGTCTATGGCAAATATTTAGTTTCTCTATGGATTATTATTATTTTGATACTCATTAATAAGAAATGAATAGATCTCAATTTTGGCGACCCCATATAGTATCCTCACTATGATATTACATACATTTAAATCTGTCTGGCTGCTAGTAAAAGACAGAAATATACAATCACAAAAATAATTTTTTGTTTTAAACCATTTATTATTATAGAAAAGGCAATTAGTTCAGTTTGTCATGAAGAAACAAAATATGTATAATGGAACAGCTGAAGGAAAAACATAAGCAATAGCTACATATGAAAACAGATTCATTAACCTAGATGTGTGTCTATACTAAAACTACTGAACGTATCGATCAACTTATTGTAAAACTTAGTTCTGTAAATTTATCATTTAAAAATTAAACATACGTTAAATTGTTTGAGGAGACAACAAACGCGTTGTACATTAATCGAAATCTCTTCAAAATCCATCCAGTAGCATTTACGTGAATCATATTCAACGAAAAGTTATATAAAATTTCCCCACGGCTTTTCTACATCACATAAAATGGAAGCATATCCTATTTTATACACGGTACCATGGGCTTTATGATAATAATAATAAAAAAATAATAACAAAAAAATGAAAATCCAACAAAACGTTGTTTTTTTTACAAATCAAGTTCAAAGAAAAATCGTTCTAAATTTCTTAGCTTTCCTAATTCAAAATAAAATGAATCGTCCCCTATTTTACCCGCTGGATCACAGTCCGTACATTAATTGAAACTCCATTAATATCCGACTAGTAGCTTTTTCCTAAATCACATTCATGGGAAAAGTCTTAAATTTTTCCACTTCAATGTCACAATAAAATAAAACATACCCTATTTTACCCATCAATGGCTGCACATTAAACACATCAAAATTCGACCAATAGTTTTTTAGCGAATCGCGTTCAAGTAAAAGTTGTCATGACTTTTTCAACTTTGCGCTGTTACATCAAAATAAAACAAATCCTATTTTACCCACGAGACCTCTGGCTGTATAACAAAGGAAATCATATCAAAATGTGATTTTTGCGTGAGTCACCTTCAACGAAAAATTGATACTAATTTGTGTAATTTTATTACATTTCGACATAACATCAAATTGAAACTTACCCTAGTTTGGACCTAGGAATTCAGGTCACTGGGGAGGAACAGATATACATCAAGGAAATTGTTGCATGAGTGCGTGAATAGTACCATGCATGTTTATCAGAAAAATGAAATTGAGTTCCAAACATCGATGATCTAAGTTCTATTTTGTTCCCTGACCTGAGATATATTACCCACAAAGAAAAGTCTTGGTTTTGCAAACGGGCGATATTTGCATGCAGAGAAGTTTTTGGTAGAAGTACAACACAGAGCAGTAAGTAAAGATTTTTTTTTTTTTAAACTGTTTAACGTCTCTTAACATCGAGGTCTTTAGAGAAGGATAAGGATGGGGGGCAAGAAATGGGAAGGAATTTGGCCATGGCTGTTTTGAAGGAAGCATCCTGGCATTTGCCTGGAGTCATCTGGGAAACCATGGAAAATCCAAATCTGGATGTCCGGACAGGGATTCAAACTGGCGCCCTCCCGAATGCGAGGCGAGAATGTTAACAGTTACACCACCACGCTCAGTCAGTAGTAAAGAAATATAACATAGATTGAACAATGCTTTCAAAGCACAAAGTAAAATATAAATCATGCCTAGAAGATGAAAATTTATAATCAGCTGATTTTAAAAAGGGGATTTTTTTTTAGCAAAACAGGAAGAAACATGCTTATATTCTATGTTATGAAAGCTTCCAGACATCATTATAGGTTGTTCAAAAAAGGTATATGTAAATTAGCTTATGAATTTTCTGCTGCAAGTAATAAAAGCATTTCAATTAGTGAGATATTAACTGTTATGTTGATTTACATTGATTGATGGGTTGTTTGTGGACAATATTTACAAATTAGACATTTCCAAAGTAATGACTCCTTATTATATAAATATGAAGCAAAGATACAATTCAGGAGATTTGTTGGCCAGACATAGGACAAATCCAAGGATGGGTTGGCGGTCATGTTCACAAGACAAATTGATGAGTCTTAGTTCAAGGTGCCTCCAGTAAATGACTTTGCACCAATTGATGAAGAGTAAATGTTGCTAAAGACACCTTTTATGGTGTCAAAAATTTTTGATGTTATCAGTTTTATTTTTAAAATTGGATCTAAGGAAAGGTTATTGAATAATCTTTGACCCTGCATCTTTTTTAATTACACCAATTTCCATGGCAGATTAGGCAATTTTCAAATAACTTTTGTAACTCATTAATATTTGGAGATAATACTAAATTTTCAACTAAGATTAATTTTCTACCTAAATGTAATTTTTTAGGTAAACATCTAAGACTTTGTTATTGAAAGTTGATCTTAACAGCAAGTTACTATTTTTTTTATGCAACCACCTAGCATTAGTGCTATTTTTTAAAAATTATTGTATAAAATCCCAACCACTATCTCAAATGCACCGAGCATGGAGATACTTTAACAATATTGCATGGGTTAAAATAAGTATTGTTTACGCCATTACATAATGCAAAACTTGTCATTGTTTTTATACGTTTGAATTAAGGAAACATTTTAGCTCCAAACAAAATATTTAAAAAATTTCAAAAGACGCTAGATAAAAGCTACAAAAATGTTTATCTGAAAAGTGACTCATGTATCCCTACTCTTCTCTATCATTCCTCTAAATGCTGGCTCAAAGGCTAGATTTCAAATCAGTTAACTGCAATAATGATTTTAGTAGAGTTCAGGTTAGTCTCTCTTTGTTTATACTCTTTGGATTTAAAATTATTATAAGTAGATTGGTAGCAAAGGAATCAAAGTATTACAATAAAATGAAACATGACTGGACTCTCATTCGATAACTCCCCTTGTAATATTCCCCAACTACACCAATCAATGCAACCATGACCATGTTTTCATAACTGGTTACTCATACTTACCTTCTTAGGTGTGTAACATCATTGTGATTGAAATGGAGAAAGTAGATATGAAATTTTAGTTGAAACTGATTTTGAGAGAGTAATATAGTTTCCATCTAACTATTTCTTTTTTAAAAAAATCTTAAGAACAAAATTTTTATGCTGAAGCAATTTAAAAGTTTCATCAGATTAATTTATATACAGATTTATGTGTAAAGCTAAATTTACACTAAATTACACTAATCAAATCTGTAAAGCACTATGTGTTCAAAAGTAAAATAAATATACTGACCTCTCATATCTAATCTTTTCCTAATAACTTTCTCAAATTTTCTAACAATGAAATATAACATATACAGAATCAAAAAACCTGAAACAAATGGTTTCTTTATTAGTTACAACAGTGAATTAATGATTCATAAAGTAAAGAATAGGCGTAAAGTACTGAAAGTAAACAGAAAATGAACAACTGCACCTCAATATAAATTGTGCAGACACAGCTAAACTACTAAGAATTTATTTTGTTGATTCCTTCTCTATCATCTCACTTTCATTATGGTATTATTAATGTAAACTGGATATTCTATTTCTGCACACTACCTTCGTATGCCTTCTCCTGGATGATATTAATGCAAACTGTCCATTCTATTTCTGCACAGTAGCTTAGTTTGCCTCCTATTGGAGTACATTAATGCAAACTGGCCATTGTATTTCTGCACATTACCTTACTATGCCTTCTCCTGGAGGATCCAACCAACCTTTGTATTGAGGACTAAGTCTCAGAATACTGTGCCTTCAATCAAAAATGTTCCAACTCCCTTATTTCTAAAATAAAGCTTCTATTAAGCTTCTTGTCAATTTGAAATCAACTGAAAAAAGTAAAGGCTCATGTGGTCATAATGACCTGGCAGCGTGGCTTGTATTGGGTGCTCAATCCAGCCCTGTTGTACCATCTACTAAATTTTATAAATCTTTACAAGGGTTTCTTCACAAGAAAGCTGATTAGTGAATCTAGTGCATTTTTTCATATTGAATTCAAATATGTAGTCAGAATTTTTCCATCAGGCACAGTTTTTTTGTGACAGCTACTTTTAAAATTTGATTTTAACATTCTCTTTGACTTGTCATAGGAATCTTATATGTAGTGATTTTATTCAAGCTGTATTTAAGGAAGCTCCAAGCACCAAAGGACAAGACTGTGCATATTTATTGATGTTTTCACACAGATCTGTTAACTGCCATTGTGACATATCATTGTTGAACTGACTGGAGTTTGTTACCATGAATATCACTAGTGAAATATTTCCTTCCTTTCTGTTTAGAAGTGTATTGTGTACATTGTGTTGAAGAGGTTTCTTTTTTCATCATGCCGTGAAAGTGTGTAAATCATGCAGATAATTTCTGCCATATTTGTAGTGAGCTGACCTTCAAGTCTCAGAGGCAAAATTTTACACAACTTGTAAAACAGTGTTATGAACTTTACTTAGGCTGTCAAGTGGGTGATTTTTATAAGAGCTGGTCTCCAAATGTATGCTGTATTTTGTGTGTTAGACTGTTGACTGCCATCTGCAATGAGGCCTTTCTTATGCATTGAAGATTTTACTGTGTCATTACAGGCAGATAAGACCTTAACTAGTTACTCTGATTCTGACCTACCTTAAACTGAAAATGTTTCAGACGATCATGATCCTACATATGAAGCCAGTATCTGTTCATCAGAATCATACTTTCCCAGTCAACTAGACCTTAATGACCTGATTCGGGATTATATCCTGTCTAAATAGCAAGCTGAAGTTTTAACTTCCAGGCTCAAAGGCTGGAATCTACTGCAAAAAGATGTAAGAATATGTAGTTATCGTAGCCGCCATAGTGATTTTAAAGACTGCTTTTCTGAAGAAAATGGTATTGTGTTTTGCAATGATATTTTTTCTGCTATGGAAACTCTTGGGTATCAATACTGGCCAGATGAGTGGCAATTGGTCATAAACTGATCTAAAGTTAGTTTGAAGGCTGTCATGCTACATACATATTGACAATGAACTTCCATCAATACCTATAGTGCATGCCACTGATATGAAAGAGACATATGTAAATATGAAAATAGTTTTAAAAAAACTCCAATACAAAAAATATAAATGGTATATCTGTGGTGACTTAACGGGCATTGCTTTATTGCTTGGTTTGCAACTTGGGTTCACCAAATTTTGCTGTTTTTTTGTGCGAATGGGGCATGGGCGCCGTCAGGATTGTTTCTAGGTGGGTGCACCAGGGCTGCATTGGTGCCCCTCCCTCCTGATCGGCCCAAAAATTATATATTAACCTCCATTACATTTTAAATTAGGACTAATGAAAAATTCCGTAAAGGCTATGGATAACTTTCTGATGGTTTCTTGTACTTGAAATCAAAATTTCCCAAAGTCAATGACGCAAAACTGAAGGAAGGAATTTTTGTAGGATCACAAATATGGCCATTAACAGCTGATGAACATTTTGAAGGGCTGTTAATTCCACTAAAAAAAGCAGTCTGGCAATCTTTCAAACAGGTATGTTGCAATTTCCTTGCAAATCATAAAGCAGAAAACTATTGTGACATAGCGGATGATCTTCTGCATTCTTATGAAGCTATGGGTTGCAATGTGTCCTTAAAAATTCACTTCTTGGCCTCTCACTTAAACTTCTTCCCAGAAAATCTTGGGGTTGATGTACATTTTCAACAGCAGATTTCTACAATGGAAAAGACATACCAATGCAAATGGAGTTCTAATATTCTGGCTGATTGCTGTTGGACCAAGAAGAGAGATGTTCCAGATACAAAATATGCCTGAAAATAACGATCTACCAGTTTCTAGTCAAAATGAGTAGTATATCATTTAGAGTTAGAGTTAGATACCGATGTTATTACAAATTATATACATAAAAAAATTGAATGAATATCACAAATAAACTACTGGCTGCTGGAGAAAAACTGAAATAATATTTGAATTAAGCATGAAAAATACTTCTAGAATCTCATGTTTTTGTTCTTGGGAAAGAAAAAAGTTAATTTTTGTATATCAGTGTCATTTTTTAATTTATAAATGTAAATATTCTTGCACTCAGTTCCTTGTTTCAAATATAATACAATATATATTATAAAAATTTAATTCGATAATGTTTTCCTTAAATAAGATCACTGTTTCCTTCTAGAGTTTTGTGAGTAAAAATGTTAAGGTGCAAACCATTGAGACACAACTAAAATAGAAGAGTCCATACAACAGAGCTTCATAGAATACCATGTTGTATTTCCTCAAAATCTGATAAAGCACATTCACCAATTTGAGTATTAAAAAGGGAATCTTAGGTCCTTTGGTTTCCTACATTGGAAGTCAACCATTCATCCATAGTTCTAAGTATCGACAGCAATCTACTTTTTTTAATAACAATTCATGGATTATGCCATAAAAAGATATTGCTAGGACACTACTATTTCCTACAGGAGATGTTTAATAATTCAGTTTCTCAAATTTATTATGTAAGAAACAATATAAAGCAGTATCTCCAGATGAACACCCTGGAATCCAAAATGCAAAACAATCAGATACTATAATGAATAAGTCATTTTTTTACTCCCTAATGCAGAATTTTCATGCACATTGGAAGTAATGTATGAGTTTTTAGTTACCCGTAGCTGTAATCCATTCTTTTGGTCAATAATCTTTGGATTCCTTCTTTTCCTAGAGATTTCAGAAGGCCTGCAGGAACTATTATTATTAATAATTTGAATTGTGTTGGAGCTAACACTCGGGTGACGATTCTCCTATTCATCTAATTACCCCTTTTCATATTATAGTTTTTGAATTTTCTTTTACAATGGGAGTGTTAAATTTCTCCCCATTTTACTTTCCTAAGTTTACAAATTTCAATTTTATATTCCTTAAGCATTTTCGGTAAATGATTCATCACATCATTTGGCAACTTGTTCCAATCCCTGACACCCTTACCAACAAAAGAAAATTTTCCCAAACCCTTATTCATGAAATTGAGCACCAGCTTGTGGTCATGGTCGCCTTTCCCCTTCCATGCACTATTTCTAATTCTTTGACCAAAATCCCTCCAAGCCCCATCATGCTCTGTACATTCTCAGCTCTCTTTTTACCCTCCTCCTTTCCTACAATGATTCCCAAACCAGCTCCTTTACCATAACAGTTAATGACTGGGTCCTGCAATAATTTTCACAAACAAATCTAACTGCTCTTCTTTGCACACCCTCCAACTCCAGTATTTGATAGCCAAAATGTGGGTCCCAAACTACACCACCATATTCAATCAATGTCCAGACCAAAGTTTTGTAACCCAATTCCCTAACTTCTCTGGTACATCCTCTCCAATAAATGAAGGATTCTGTAACCTTTTTCTACCACCTGCCCAATGTGCTCTGCCAAGATATTTACACTTCAAGCTTTCAACAAGAAATTCAGACCCACTCCATAATCATAATCAACCTTCTGTTTTTATCTCTGTACCTAATAAGCTCACTCTTCCTGGCATTTATCTTCTTTCCATGCTTACCTACCAATTTAGATATTCTATCCAGATCATCCTGCAGTTGTTCACAGTCTTCACCAGCATCCTTGAGGTGGCCAGCCATCTTGCATGCTAATAAGACCAAAGATGGACAAAAACAATGTTAGAATGGAGCCCGAGAGATTACCACAGACTCAGAGGAAGACCACCAGAGCAATGGGACAAGGACATACACAGGGTAATCCATGGGCGCCGGGAGGAGGGTGCAAGGGGGTGAACTTGCACCCCCCCCCCCCGCTATGAAAGAAAATACAAAGAAAAAATTAAGAAAAATAAAATATTATTAAAGTCACTGTTTGATTACAAAATTAAGGCACCTAGGTTGTTGTCCAAATTTGTTCCACACCTTGTCAATAAATTCAGTATCCTTAATTAATATGTAATAAGTGTTACATATAATGTATGTATTAAAAAAATCCAGATACACCTCCCTTAAAGTAATCCTACTGGCGCCCATGGGGTTGTCAGAGTTAACTGGCAGAGGATTGCCCAAGATTGTTCGACCTGAAAAAGACTGCTCAGGTTCTACCCTGACTCATGACTTTAAAAGTCCACATCAGTAAATGATTGAACTGGCTGATAATAATAAAATTGAAATAAAAATTTATTAGCAATTAAAAAAATATTTTTAATTGTTATATATATTTGTAAATAACTATTAGATATTATCCTCATTAGCACTAAATAGTATCAACCAGACTAAGAATAATTTTGAGATTCTCTGGTGAAGTTTTATGTATTGGCTCTTAAGGACTTTTTACCTAGTTGTTACTTACAAAGCTTTAATCTAACTTTATATAAAAAAAAAGTTAAGCACACAGTATAAATTTGAAATTACATATTTAAAATTATATAGTATTGTTTTTACTACTTAAGTTTCATTTAGAAGGTACTAGATGCAATTGGAAAAATCATGCATGGAAAGTGTGACATCTGTCCAAGTATTTGGGGAATGGTGTAATTTGTATTTATTGCTCCCTTAGCATCATTTATAGTACAAATCATATGGGATAAGTCAAAAACAATCTGTATGCACACACACACACAAACTTACACTCACTCACACACACACACACACTAGCAGTCACACTTTATACAATCTCTCACTACCCACAAGATACTTTAAGTGTACAAGTTTGAGAACGACAAAACATTTTATAATTACAAATATACAAGTAACAGCAGATTAATGTCATTTTCACTATTAACATTTATGATAGGTAATCATTGTGATTTAAGACTAACATTTGGTTTTCAAATACTCATCAATACTATAGAAGCTGTGAACAAGTACTCCTTCAGTACTTAAATGAATTGGATATTTTCTCCTACAGCCTTGATCCTTTGTGGTAGATTATTAAACAATCTCATTCCCACATGAAGTGGTCCATTCTAACAGAGGGTAGTATTTGTTGGTGCTATATGTAAGTCTAGCATCTTTCTAGTATTATAGATGTGAATATCATTGTTTTTTTTGTAGTGTATACCCTGATGCTTCCATTTTTTATGAGTGTTATACTGTAGTTTCCTGTACATTATATATATATATATATACAGTAAAAGCTCCTTATTCGCAGGGGGATACGTTCCGTAAAAATGCCATGAATACGGAATGGTAATTTGTATGGGATTATAGGGGATACGTTCCAAGATTCAGAAAAAAAATATTTAGAGATTTTAAGCAACATGTTTTAGTTATTATTGTTAGGCTTAGGTAATGTTATAGCGAATTACAACTTTTTTCTTGTTTCGCCACTTTTAAACGGTCTTTCAATTTGGATTGATATTCAGCTGTGGCATTAAGAATTTGTCTTTTAAAAACAAGACTTCCATCCGTAGATGGATCAATTTTCATGAAGAAATCACAAAGCTCATTTGCCATCAGTAGACCTTCACACAAGGATTTTTTTTTTTTTAATAAAAATTAATGTCACCATTTCAGTGCTTATTGAAGCCTCTTCTTCAATGGGTTGGGGATTTAACATATCCCCCAAATCGATTTCAGTCAAATCTTCATCTTGCGATTCAAGCAACTCTTGAATGTCACTTGATACTATCTGTTCAAAATTCTTTTTTTTAATTTTACTACGTCGAAGTCATTAGAGGCGGGATGGGACTGGGGACAAAGAATGAGAAGGAATTCGGCCATGGTCTAATGAAGGAAGCATCCCAGCAATCGCCAGGAGTGATTTGGGTTCAAAACAATGTCGTGCTATGCCTTTTGAAACTTGAGCCATGTTTGCAGTTAAAGTTTGAATTTCCATGGATTCTCCATTTCCAATAATGATATGAGGCCAAAGTTTTTTCGAGCATGATTTCAATGTGTATGGCTTCAGTTCTTGCAACGATTCTTGTACTGTAACAATGCATTTTGATATGTCAAAAAAATTTCGAACGTTGCATAACATTCATAAATAACATAAATTGCAAACAAAGCAGAGGGGACAAGTGTTATTCACTCAGAATTATTGCAACGAAGTACTGATAGATTCAGTGGCAGTAAGATTTAGTTTTTTAGTCGTTTCGACTAGTTAGAGTGACTCTCGGCAGGTTCCACCAATACACAAACGATGCTGACACGATAGTACAGGATACAGAATGTGCTGAATGTACTGAATGGATCCGAGAAAAATAAAAATTTCAAGCAGTGAATACAGAAAGTTGTCGAGTTATTCTATCTGCGAATACTGAAACCACGAATACATAAAGTTGTCATTATTTTATCTGCAAATACTGAAACTGCGAATAAGGAAACCGCGAATAAAGAGCTTTGACTGTATATACAGGGTTGTTGTAGAATTTGTAAATTTCTGAATTAAAATTCTACATGGGTTCTACTTTGTACCTCTTTCATAATTCTTATGAATTTTTTTCTGCATTTTGAATCATTTGATACTGGTGGGGAGTTTCCCTAGAATATAATACTATACCTTAATAATGAGTGTGGTTTACAGTGAATGTAAGAAGTGGTTTCATTGGTAGTATTGTGGAGAAATAAATGAGGCTCTCCCATGGTTTTGTACATTTTGTATAAGAGATTAAAATATCAGGTAAATAATCTGGGAGTTGCACGAAATGGTTAGGGCTCTCAAAGCGTGGAGTATTGTATCACATACTAAGGAGGTTCAGGCCATGAAGGCTAAGTCTATAGAGGAAGAGATGAGAGATGGTGGGTTTAGTTAAGAGGGTGAGAGGGATGGTTGTGAGCTGATAACAGGTCATAGGGGAAATATGGTTTACAAGCTGAAGAAGCCAGATACTTCTAAAATTGTGGGGAAAAATAGGATTGACCTTTTACGAGAGACAGGAGGGTAAGAGCTTCATGTAAATATAGTTGTAGGTAAGATGAAATAGGACTAAAGAATTAGGGACATGCAAGAATAGAACATGTAGAAAAGGGTTTGGCTGATACATTCGTAGCTATGGGAGAGGTGTTGGCTCTCTTCTGCAGGATCAGTTAGGTACAGATCACAAGTTCTTCAAACTTAGTGCAACATTAGGTTAGTTAATAGAGGATATAGATTTTCTATGTATGAGTTTCTCTAAGGACAATATAATAGTGATAGTAAAAGGTGTGGGTTATAGTATAAATAGAAATGTGGGTTACAGTATAGAGAATGACCAGAGGAAAGGTGAAGGAGGTGCTGTATAGCAGGGCTGAATTCATGCAGGTCCCATGTCACCATGACCAACCACAGTTGAACCACACAGTGAGGTGGGTAAATGTGGAAATGGAGGTGCTATTTCGGAAAGGCATCAGCTCTGTCTTGTGGGTTGTGACTATGGACACTATATATAGATGGAGTTTCATTGGTATGTGCTACATCAAAACAGAAAGCACAACGGGGTACTTTCCGAGTTGTTGGTTAAAGGTGCAAGGGAGCTCACTTCCAGTGATGATTGGATCAGAACCATAGCTTCTTAATGTTAGGAACTGCTGGTGAAAGGATGGATATATATTATCAAAGGGATACTGATTGTAAATCCACAACAGGAAAAGTAAAAAATGCTAAAGAAATATATGAGTCTCTGGATACAATAAATGATGTTGGAGAACTGGGAAACTGAAAGTTGATGCTGAAAATATCACAAAACCAGTAATAAGAGTGTTACTACTGAACTGTAGAAGTATAATGAACAAAGTAACAGAATTTGCAAACTTAACAGAAATACATGAACCATAATAAATTATAGGGGTAATAATAATAATAATTTTGTGTGGTTGTAATGACCTGGTCACAGGATTTTTATTGGCTGCACATTCTGCCCCTGTTGCACCTTAACCTAGCTCGGCAATCCTGCCGGGTACAGGGGACCTACAGTTTAATGCGGAATCCGAACCATTGAAGCGTTCTGGTGTACTTCACATTACACAGCAGGCTGTGCCAGAGGTGAAGGCCGGGTTAAGTGCCTATGAAAATCCCCGCCAAGACAGGGATTCGAACCGGGGATCTTTTGATCTCCAGTCAGACACTTTAACCACTGAGCCACCACACCACTCAATTATAGGGGTAAAGTCCTGGCTAAAAGAAAAAGTATTAAGCAGTGAGATGTTTCTTGATAGTTACAGAGTGTGGTGCAGAGATAGAGAAACAGTTGGTGTAGGGGTACTCATACTAGTCAAAGACTACTACAGTTCACTGTTGTTTACCATCAGTTAAATGGAATAGTTTTGTGGAATAGTAAATAAGAAAAAATTAGGGTGTTGGCTGAATCCCATAGTGGAAGAATTAATGATAAAGATGAGGCTCTTGGGGAGAAATTCAATTCATAGAGTTCAGAAGTGAGAATAAAATGGTTCTTATTAATGGGGATTTGAATTTAGCAGGTATCAGCTGTGTACGAAATAAAGTTAAGAACACAAGGAAACAGAGATTTGCAAATACCCTAGTAATGGAAGTATGCTTTACAGAAATGGTAGAGCAATACACAAGGGGACAAAACATGTTGTGTATCTTCCTAATAAAGCCCAATGATAAATGTGAGATCTCAAGTAACTGAAGGAATAAGTGATTTAAAAGCAGTTCTGATGGCCATTAGAGGATTCAGTAAACAGTAGCCAGAACTGAAGGAGAAAATAGATACAATTATAAAATGGTACAGATTTTGAAAATGAGGAATATTTCAGGAAAAGTTTCAGCAAATGTAAAGATGGCACAAATTTCAAAGTGGAGTCAAAGTGTAAAGAGTTCAGGGAGATATTAAAAAGTGGTGAATAAATATTTATTCCACAACAGAATATAAATAAGACTACACTACCTACGTACTAGAATATGGAGGTGATGTGATTAAATAGGTCGGCGAGAAGGGAACATAACAGAGATAGGAGACATCAAGCCAGTAGGGAATATATGAAACAACTGAATAAATAATTAATAATAGCAAAGAAGGTAGCATAAGATGGGTGCATGGGAACCACTGATGGGTGCATATAGAAATTTCTATGCTATGTTAGAAAACTGATGTGAAGGAAGGGAATTGAAACAACTATAGATACGGATGCTGAAGAAGTTACTGAGGATTTGAAAAAGCCAGATATTTTAAGTAACTGGTTTAGTGAAACCCTTAGGGACTGTAATTCAGGAATGGAAGGATGTAAAATTAGAGAATGAGCTTATCCACACAAATAGAAATAAGCAGACTAAAATGTTTGGTTATCATAAAGGAACTAAGAAATTATAAATGTTCTAGTATAGATAACATTAATACTACAGATGTCTTAAATATAGCAGGATATTACACTGTATTTTGACACTTATTTAAATAAAGTCTGAATACTTGCAAGATGACTGGAAAAGCGCAATAGTTGTAACGGATCATAAAGGAGTGGTAACAATTAGGGTAAAAATTACAGGCCAATCAGTTTGATATCAGTGGTAGGTAAATTAATGGGAAGATTGATATGCAACCACATCAGAGTGTCTGTGAGAAACGAAGTGATGATCAAGTCGACAACATCGCTTTGGGCAAGTATATTCACGAGAGTCCCAGTTAGTAGGATATATATGTATAATGAAGGGAAAGTAACCCATCACATACCAAAGTCGATGGCTGCAATGAGAGAAAACACATATAAGGACACATAAATACAATATTTAAGTATTAACCTTCTTCATGTAATAGAGGTTGTGGTCGTGTGCATGGAACATTACCTCATGACTAACTAGGTAGTGGGAGAAATGGTGGAGGAACTGCTAAGGAGTGGACTATCAATATATCTGTAATGTCTGAGATTCAGGCAATGGTAAAGTGAATATGTATAACAAAAGGTCGTAGTATTGATGCGAAAAATTATTACTAGTTAAAATATGTAAGTAGGAAAAAAAATTAATTGATTTAAATGTGATTAAAAATGATTAAAAAGTTGTTTTAAATTAAAATTTATTTATGTTGCCTAGAAGCAGCTTCCTTTTTCCTTAGTTTCATTGTTAGTCGAGTCGTCAGCAGCACCTTTTCTCAAAGCGATTCGAGCTATTTTTGAAGCTCGGTTTCTTCGGTCCTGTTGATGCTACATGTCTCAAATTTGTGTTACACAAAGATATCAGCAATCTTAGCAAGCATATTAAATTTTATTTCTTTACTGTTCTTAGATCAGATGTTATTTGTGAACAAACTTCAGCAATTTTGTCATTCACTCACTCACTGACTGACTGACTGATGATCATCAAAACTTTAAGGTGCTTCCTATAGTCATAGAAAGCTGAAATTCGGTACACAGATAACATTGTACTCACATATTCAGTGGCGGAACAGGGGGGGGACTTGGGGGATCAAGCACCCCCCCCCAAAAAAAAAAGTATCCAGGATTCACCACCCAAAATTGTAATTTTGTAGATTTGGAGACCTTTTTTTAGCTCTACTATAAAGCCTACCCTTACCCCATCTCAAGCGCCCCCCCCCCCAAATGAAATCCCCTAACCAAAATCTGCTCAAGCTCCCCAAACCAAAATCCTGGATCCGCCACTGTACATATTATAAGAAGAGTCTTAATCTCAAAAATTTTAATATATCTATCCCTCACTTACCCCTAATGTGAAATCGCTTTCTACCCTAATAACTTTACATATCTTATATTTTCATTTTAGAGTGAGCTTACTATGTTTAACTAACGTGTTAAATTTTACTTCTTTCCTTTCCTTATTTTGGAAGTTATTGAAATTCAAAATTTTATTTTGACCACGACACCCCAACATAAAAATTCCACACTGTACTTCCAGTAATCCTAGAAACAAGTAATTTGGTTTCATCGCTAAATCATAAGAAAAGTATAATATTGGTGTTTTCCCCGGTATCTAATTACAATCCCAAACGTGACAAATTCTGGCACATATTTGCAGCTAAATTACTTTGCTCCAGATTAAACTATATACCTGAGAATTCTTTAATGCATAGAGATCAGCAAATTTAACTAATATCTTAAATTTTACTTTGTTCCTATGCTTAGTTTGGAAATTACTAGTTATTTATATATGGTGGCAATCTGCATTGCTCAGCTATAGTGCACACCTATTGTTTTCAGAGAGTGAGGCATTGTTGCTAATGTATATTGATGTCTTCAATTCTGTTCTTATTCAACGATTTTCAAATTGAATCATTACATTTCACCGACAACTCAAAATAAGTGATAAACTTACAAAAAGAAATGAGATCTAAAACAGTTCTTGTAAAAATAGAACAAATCTCGTGCTCGTGTAGTGACAAAAAAGTATGAAATCTTCTTCTGAGCCAAGTCTACACTTTACAGTGTGTATTAACTTCATAAATAGAATGTTTTATCTCTGTGTTAGAGATTGTTTATTTAGAATTAAAAAAAAAAAATCTGGTGACTTGGCTATTATGCTCATCATAATTTTCACTGAATTATAAGGCATGAAATATACTTGTCAAATTCGAAAAAGTGAAACGTAAATCTTGGCTTTTATGTATTTGTAAGTTTGATAAAGCAAAACATTTAACATATTTATATACTCGTATGTTAACAATAACATGGTGTGTAACGGTCAAGACAGCAGAACTTTTTTTATTTGAAGCAAATGATCTGTAACACTGAGAGAAAGCTTTCTAGTTCACAAAGTTAAGTGAATACACACTGTAAATTGTAGACGTGACTTGGAAGAAAATTGTATAATTTTTTGTCACTACCCAAGCACAAGACTTGGCCTAATTTTACAAGAATTTTTTTTTTCTTTTTTTTGTGAGATATGACAGTAATTATACTAAGGAAAAATGAAATAGTTTTCAAGCAATTTAAATAACAAAGGTTAGGCAAAATGAATCATCACTCTCAAAAGTTGAAAGCTGTGACAAGAGAAAAACATATATGGTTTATTCTATATCACATGAATAAGGTGTAAAACTGAAATATTGTATATGTTTTTGTTCATCACTTATGTTTTTCATTTGTGATGAATGAGAAACATAAGTGATGAACAAAAACATATTTCAATTATGGTGAGTGATGACTCATTTTCCCTATCCTTTGTTATTTAGTAGGGTATATACAAGATATTTCAGATGAAATGGACAAGGGAGACTAAATTGATAGTGAAACACTAGGTCTTTAATGACTTTTGACAGAGTTAGCCATAAAATGATGCTAAAAAAGTTAAAAACTAATGGAGTGGATGAAAATGTGATTTGTGGTAGAAGAATTCTTGACAGTATTGCAGTATGAAAGAAGTGGAAGTGAAAATGAGAGTGCCACAGAGTAATGTATTGGAACCACTGTCATTCCTTATGCTAATGAAGGAACCACTGTCATTCCTTATGCTAATGAATGATGCTTTGTTTGCAGGTGACATAATGCTATATAAAAGAATCAAAATAGTAGAAGACCGTGAACAGATGCAGGGTGATCTGTACAGTATATCTAGTTGGGTAGTTCAACATGAGATGAAGCTTATTAGGTACACAGATAAACAATTCAAGATTGATTATGATTATAAGGTGAAGAAAGAATTGTGTGTTCAAGACTTGAAATATAAATATCTTGACGTAACATTTGATAACAAACTCTATTGGGGAGGACACATTGGACAGGTAGTAGGAAAAGGCTTTAAAAGCTTTTACTGTTATAGAGAGTGATGAGTGGTTATACTAAATAAGTAAAGGAATTGGGTTACAAAACTTTGGTCAGATCATTGCTGGAATATGGTAGTGTAGTATGGGACACACATCTTGGGTATCAAATACAGGAGTTGGAGGGGGTGCAGAGAATGGCTGTTAGATTTGTCTCTGGAAATTACCACAGAACACAATCAGTAATGAATTCAGAAATGGGATTAATTGGAAGACAGGAGGAGACTGTTCAGAGTATAAGGTGTATATTGGTGATGAGGTGCGGAAAAATATTACTGGAAGAGTTAGGAGTAGTGCATAGAAGGGAAAAGATGACCATGACCAACAAGCTGGCATTTGATACCAGGCATGAGAGTGTGGGAATATTTTCTTTTGTGGGTAAGGGAGTTGGCGATTGGAAAAAGTTACCAAGAGAATTCATGAATAATTTACCAAAAATGATAAAAGAATATAAAGTTGAAATTAGTAGAGGGAAAAAGTGAGAAAAGGAAAGGTTAAGAATCGGTGTTTATGGAAATTGCTACCAGAGCTAGCATTCCACTGTAATTAAATTAAAATAAAATATTAAATAATCTCCAATTGTTTATCAAATTATTTCATTGTACTTTCAAAACAGATGAAAAATGATTGACCCAATATTATTGAAAATAATCAATAATCATTACACCATACCTGATGTTTCATAAGAGGTGGCATATTTCTTGCGAAATATACATATAAGCCACGTAACACCCATGAAATAGAATGAAGTGTCTCTGAGAAATGGACGTCCCAATATGTAGAGTGGTTTCATTAAACAAATAGTTCCAGCAACAACAGTTGTGAGCAACATCCCTGATCCTAAAAATAAGTCAGATTTTTTTTTCAGTAAACACATACCATATAACCAATCTTTGGCAATAGTCTCTTTTTTATGGAACATTAAATGATAACATTCAACTGGAAAACAAAAATTTTAAAATTAAATGATGTGATTATTTTTTTAAAAAATATTTTATTTTACTATTAAAATCATTATTACTTTTAATTGTTATGTTATGACTAGAATTAATACCAAGTATGGTCTTGAGCCAGTAGTCGAACTTTATACGGTCATCGGCGCCCCATCAGATTGAGGGCAGGCGTGAAGCCATTTTAGGTTAAGCGGCCTTTATAGGTAGCGCTTGAAGCTCATCACCAAATGCGGTCAAGCCCATGGTTGGTAGGCAAATATATAGGCCGACCAAGCCGTTGGGGAGGGTAAAGTTTTTATTGATCAGTTCGAGTTCAACTGACGAGACTGGGATCGAGCTCAGGGACCAGCGAGCCTCTGCACCCTCTGTCACCACCAAATGTAAGCAGACCATCCAGCTCTAATGGGCCATAATCTATTGTGAAGGTCCATCTGGTAACCTTTCTGTTCATATACTATTACTCTCTGTGAGAGCATTCGTAAATATACTTCCTTGCGCTCAGCCCTTTGTCATTACTAGTTCTAGCATAAGCTCCACAGAAGCAGGGATACTCATATAACAGTAAGCTAGTTTGATCTATCAATCCATCATCCAATAACCGCTCAGGGATTTTGGGTCTATGGTAGCCTGCTAGCTTCTAGCATAGGGACGTTAGCTAGGCGCATCTAACCGGGTTGGATCGCTATGGTTACTATACTGCCAGCGGGGGAGTGCTAAGGCAACACTGCTGGCCAAAGTCTGTAGAGGTGGCCTGAGATCCTATGTTGGAACAGGACCATAACAGTTAATAGCTGTAAAGAAGCTTACAAAATATTGATCAGATTCCTACATAGACTTGATGTACATGAATCATAAAAATTAGAACATTGAGGTTGAGTAAGTGATCAGAGAGACTCTTATGTACATACAAATTACATTTAAATATTTAAAACAAGAAGTTCTAATCAATAAATGTAAAAGAGTAATCAAAAATTGCTTTGTGTCAAGTGCTTTCAATATAACAGATGCTATTTATGATCTAAAATTTTAAACTAGTCAGTAGATTTTACATACTGAGATTTGCTCATTTAATTTCACATTAGTAGGTTTACTTTTGTTACCGTAATGGATTGTACCCAGTTCTTCTTTTATATATTGTAATCAGCAATTTGTATTTGTTACTGGTAATCACTCATAATTATCTTAACTGCTATGCACTGTATGGATAGTCAAATATGCAATTATGTTCACAACACTAGGAAATAAAGAAGGTAAGGGGATCCTCTTGGCCTGGGGTTGGAAACGGCCCCTAAAGGTGAATGAATCAGAAATGATCATCAGCATGTGGATGCAGAAGGCAACGGGAAGCTATTGCATTAAAGACTCTAATGCTTTGAATTTCATATAGTACGATGGCTTCTTCCCGGCAGAAATATTTCCCCAATAGTCCCCCAATTGGATATCTAAGAGTGGACTGCTCAGGGAGGAGTTATTAGAATGGATAGACACATTCTATGAATCACAGAATAGAATGTGAGAAGTCTGAAGAGGGCAGGTAGATTACAAAACTTAAAAAGAGATGGATTCACTTATGTTAGATGTTGTTGGGATTACTGGCGATTAAGTGGAAGGATGGACAGGATTTCTGGTCTGGTCAGAATAATTAACACAAAAGTTGTCATTGTAGTTACTGGTGTTGGATTTGTAATGAAAAAGAGAATGGGGAAACAGGTGAGTTATTATGAACAGTTATGATGATATTTTTGCCCCTTAAGGGTTGAATTTGGAAAAAATTCTTTCTTAAAATATGATGTGACCAAATTGGATACTTTAATAATTAAAACAATACCTAATTTATCATTTTAAGTTAGGTATCAAGGGAGATAAATGCCTCCTGGCACAAAAATGCGTTGTAGAAATATTAATACTTTTGCCCTTTAAGGGTTGAATTTTGAATAATTCCTTTCTTAAAATGTGGTGTAACCATGGGGTGTAACAGAACCAAAGAACTTATGAAGACCTCAGTCTTTAAAAAGACACCTCATTTATTAATTTTGCTTATTTATCAAGGGAGTTGAATGACTCAAGATACAGAAATACTGATATTTTTTGCCTTTAAGGGTTAAATTCAGAAAAAAAAAATCAATTTTTAAAACTTGATTTGACCATAGTGGAAACCTTAATTTTTAGAATGATACCTGATTTATCTCTTTTGGTTAGATATTAATGAAGATAAATGGCTCATGATAAAAAAAATGCATTGTAGAACCATTGATACTTTTCCCCTTTAAAGGGTTGAATTCCAAAAAAAATCTTTCTTAATATATGATATCGCCAAAGGAGAAACATTAGGCCTACTCTTAAACTCCTACTTCATTTATCGATTTTGGTTAGATATACAGGGAGATAAAGGGCTCCAGACACAAAAAACGCATTTTAGAAATATTGATATCTTTGCACTTTAAGGATCTAACTTAATTACGAACAATTCCTTTCTTAAAATATAATGTGACAACGGCGGAGGCCCTAATCTTTAAAATGATTCCTCATTTATCGATATCAGTTAGATGTGAACGGAGATAAATAGGTCGTGACACAAAAATGCGTTGTAGAAATATTGATACTTTTGCCCTTTAAGGGTCGAATTCTGAAAAATTCCTGTCTTAATATATGAAGTCACCAAAGCGTAGATCTTAATCTTTGCTAATGATACTTCATTAAACGATTTCTGGTAGGTATCCAAGGAGATAAATGACTCAAAACCCAGAAAAAACACACCTTATAGAAATAATTTATATGATGGCTATGACTAGATTGTCATATAACCTAAATTTTGTTAATAAATTATCCAAATTAGTTTAAAAGGTAGCGAGCTAGTACATGTCCAGTAGAAAAACATGTTTAGAACCATTTTCTTACAGATTTCATGTGATAAGTAGAAGTAACCAGTCAGATTCGATCACTATGATTTGTAAACATTGGTCATATAAAGAGATTCACTGATTTTCAAATAGAAAACAATATTCAAGTTCAGGAATAGTCATAAGGATTAAAACGAGGTGGGATATTTTATAGATATAAAAAGTACAGATGCGATATTTGATTTTGAAGTTGAATTCCCCATGTGTTGGAAACATGAAAATTAAACAGTTAAATAATTTTCAAGCTCTACTTTTCAAGCTACAGAAAAGATTTATAGCTTAAAACATGCATTGATTTTCTAAGCACATAATGCAAAAATTATGGTATGTTAAAGTTAAGTAACGTTTTGGTAAGTTTTTGTAGGAATATGATGAATTTTGGAGGAAGACTTAGTTTTCACGTAATATTATTCGGCTGAATACAGGTTTGGGAGTGTATTTAAAAGTAGAATTTTTTCTGAGCATAATAAACAATTTTTTGTAAAGATCCATACAGTACTTTGGCCAGAATTTTATCAATAATTATGAGAAATGGCTGTAGTCACTTGTGAAATTTAAAGTTAGATAAAGTAGGAAAATTGAGACCATTGGATGAAGATTAGTTAGCGGCTACACGATTTCGTATTGTATAGTAATTGTTTGTAGAAATGTTTAAAACATATTTTAGTTCCATAGTATCAGTACTTTAAGAGATATAGGAAATAGATGAAAAAAACTTGTAAACAAGCCTGTTTATACACCAAAAGATCGAGAAGAATTAGTAGATTATTTTAAACTAAGAATCAACACCATATCTGGCACACTGAACAAATGAGAAAAAAATTAGGGTTTACCACTTCAATAATTTTTTACAGCCAAACTACTAAAGCTAGACCGAGCGTGGTGGGTGAGCGGTTAAAGCTCTGCCTCGCATTCTGTTCGAATCCCCGTCCCAGGCATCCAGATTTGGGTTTTCCGTGGTTTCGCCAAATCACTCCAGGCGAATGCTTCCTTCAAAAAGGCCATGGCCGAATTCCTTCCCGTCCCTTGCCCCAGACCCATCCCACCTATAATGACCTCGCTGTCGACGAGGCGTAAAGCCCCAAAAAAAAAACTAAAGCTAGGGATTGATTTTAAAAAACTAAGGTTTCTTGATAGAAAGATCCCTACAGATGTTGCAAAATCCTCTAAACCAGTGTTTCCCAACGTGGGGCCCTCGCCCCACAGGGGGGCAATTTGGTTTTTTTAGGAGGGCAATTTAGAAATTGACTTGATACGACTTTACCGCTTTCTCTTTGGGTTATTTAAACGCAATGCCAGATATGGTTACAAAATATAGCAAAAAAGCAAATTCTTAAAAAGATCACATTAAATTGCCATAATAAATGTTTATTATAAATCTTTTGAATTTGAATTTTAGTATTTCATTATATGTTTTTTAATTTTACTTACTGTGTTTTATGATAATATTAGAGTGTTTTCTTTCAAAAACCATCCTATATCAGTTTCTTTAATAACAAATATTTTTTTTATTAAAAATTATGTATGGGGGGCAAAAAAATGTTTAAGGTGGGACATGACCCAAAAAAGTTTGGGAAACACTGCTCTAAACCCTCTATAAATAGACCCTCGAAAATCATGGTGGGGGCAGTGTTTTTAAAGCACTCGTGGAGAGAGATCACGCTCGGCTACAGCCAATTTGGCGTTATGTGTGGTGGACTGTCAAAAAGTTAGGTGGGAATGATGCGAGGCAAGGCAGCCTTCTTGAATCATCTAACCAATTGCGCTGAAGCTTATGTATTCTGGATGCAACTGAACTTTCTTCAATTAGGGGTTACTTGTCGCCAGGTTTATACCTAAAATATTTTAATTAAGGAACAAAGTCCGATGCTGTAGATTGATCACCAAATATTGTAAAAATTTTGAAAGAATAAATTGTTTGGATATAACAAGAAGATTTACGGTGAACATTATTTGAAACCTACCTTCACCTACTTAGGTTATCAGTTGGCTGGTGACCGAATGACAATCTATCCTTCGGCCACAATAATGGTCAAAGTTCAGTGCAAGCTATTATGCTCTAACCCCAGCACAAAGTTGTCCTCTGACAAGATGTGCGATGTAGGAAGATAAAAATTAAATTTTGGCTGAAGAAAAGATGTATAAACATAAAAGCTACTGATGGGGGCTGTTTTAAGCTCAGAAGATAGAGCTAATAGATGGAAGAAATCCGTTGAGAAATTTTATAATGGGGATTACTTGAACAACACCTGAATGGAAAAGGAAGGCAATGTCAACATTCATGATAATGTTCTGAGGAAAGAATGATTTGAAATCAAGTAAGGCAGTTGGAATTTTAATATTTAATTAAGTTTTTACCTTAGACCATTGAATACATTCGTTTTAAGTGAAGGATTTAATAGCTATTTGCAGAATATTGAACAGTAAGCAAAAAACATTTTGTTTATCATAATCAACTATTTGAACTTATTTCTACAAAAATTTTGGACAAAAAACACAAAAGGGTTAGTAATCTTCCTTTAAGTTTTAAATTTTGGTAAAAATAATTTGTAATTTTGCAGAGAACGTATAGTAGTAGATGGGTGAAGAGAGTTCTATACTCGGTGTAAACCAATAGGAACAATAGACCTTATTAGCATAACAAAGGTGGCACGTGTCATCCCCCACAATCTCAACCACCGTTTCCGGTTTCCACATGAATGCACATTAATGACTTCCGCCCACCCTCCCCTAAAGAAATCCATTAGCCATTTAGGTTTCTGTGCATGTGTGGTTCCCCACACCCCAGCGCACGTTGCGCCCACGCGTCTCCTGCACCCCACTGCAGGTGTCGCCACACGTGGCTCCCAGTCGTCGCCCGCATGACTCGCCCCTATGGCGCCTGCAGATTGCCGCCCGCATGAGTCACCAATCACGCGTTCTGCAGCGTCCCCTCATCCCAGCGCACGCGGTCCGGCACCTGTCGTTCCCCTCACCCCAGCGCAGGCGTCACCCGCCCGCAGCTGCCGCCTGCATGAGTCACCAATCACTCGTTTTGCGCATCTCCCTCCACCCCTCCAACGTGTCACTGCCGTCCTTATGACTCATGAACGTGTGAGATACCCTTCAGTCTCCCTCCTCACCATGTCACGCCAACTACTGCTTTTCGCGTCAGTGTACCAGCTTAACGCCGGCGATTCCAAGAGGCTGACTTTGGGCTTGTAATCCCAACGTGATTTTGAGGCTGATGTAGTAGTTGAAAAAGCGGGCTACAACAAGATTACACTCTCGTTTGAGGAATGGTGAGTGCTAATCAGGAAGTCCAACATGTTCACTGGTGGCGGCCAGACCAATATTCTACTCGGCGAGCATGCTGTTTCCTGCCGGATGGTGTCGGGGGCGAAAACGTTATGCCAACGGCATCTTCCTCGCATATTCTACATGGCAGAACATCATCGACGCAATGCCTGCAGTGGCCGCATCGTTGTCCGTCAGGAAATTGTGGAGCTACAACGCTTCCACATACTAGAAGCTATTTGTGACCGAGTTGGCGGACAAAGTGCTGCGTGACTATTACATGGCGGCAGTGTCATAGTTAATCGATATGCACATCGACAACGTTCATCCTAGTCATGTGTCATACAGTACTCCAATTGACTTTGTGCAACTAACAAACGAAATCATCGCATATAAAAATTTGATTTTGTTTGATTTTGTTTAATGATGTCAAGAACATTGTAACCAAGATGTATGTGGTTGATAAATAAAAATACATGAATTTTAATTTAATTGTTTTTATTTCACTAACCATTGGGCAATTAAACCTACATTTACCACAGCACACATAGCATTACGAAATAAATGTGCTTTACAAGGTTTTATCATATTATTTTTCTTGAGTTCTCGTAGTGGAGGACATCCTAAGTCTTTTGTGTTGTAGCAGACCTTCTTCCTGATAATCCTCTGGAACCATTGTGCCTTCTCCCGTCCTTTCACGTAAATAACTGAATTGTCTTCATTGGTGATTGCATGTAGAGTAGTACATAGTTTACTGAAAGTCACTCCTTCAGTGTTCCAGGGTATTCGATGGTAATTATATATCAACCTAGTAACTGATGGTTCATGTCCTACACGTTTTGGTGACAATACACTTATGCAATGTGTAGCTATAATGTTGTCAGATCGTATTACACATACAGCAACTTCTTTGAAAACGAAGACACCGACCATCGTCTTGAATCCTTGTGCGTCCAGGAAGATGGTCGGCATGATAATGCGTGGTGGTGAATGGTGCTATCCTGTTTTATGTGAGCTTCCGCACCACACCAGTTAGAGGTACGTATTCTACAACACGATCATGGAGGATCAGACAGTATACAGATGTGTTGGCAGGGAAATTCTCACTGCTATCAAATTCCATATGTATATTTACAGGTCCTGTCTTAACTGTTTCATTTTGTTGTGAACAGTCAATTACAACTAGAGGTACAGTTGCAACACATTCTTCATGTTTTAGTAGTGGTGAGGGACGATCATGTCCATAGTAAGACTGTTTGAATCTTGCATACTTGCTTACTTGTTCTGTTTTTCTTAAAGTCTAAATTCATGTTCTCGTACAGGAACGCTACTTCATTTACGAACACTTTGGCATTACGGAGATGGCAGTGATCGAATTCGGCTGCGCTTTTTTCCATGTAACGTTTCCTGTTTGTTTGAAAACACAGAACTACAGTCCTAGGTTTCTCCAGTTGCGTTGTTGTCTTCAAAGTCCAGACTTGTGTCTGGATATTGAAGCAGGTCCCAACTTCTGAAGTGAATTTTTATTGGCTCCCTACTTTCCACAATCTTAAAGCAAAGCCAGTTTTTCTCTGTCACCTACTTTCACGTGCGGCATCACACACGCGATATTATTTAGGCTGAATTTGCTATTTTGAGGATTTGCATTGGCTTGTATGTATGAATTTGTGTCATTCCTAGCACGAATCAATACTAGTTCTTGTTTCACATTAGCAAGTACCCTTTTATAATCTTCACAAAAGGCTAAAAGCATACTAAAAGGTATACATACATCAAAGTGCTCCATGCTGCATTGTTCAGCACCCCAATTTGTTGTGGATCGCCACAAATTAGTGCCTTGATTGTGCTGGTGATGCCACCGTTTCTATTTCGGTCAATTTCATGTCCATTAATTTTTAGCCAAATTTCCTCAAACAGGAATGCAATAGCATTGATTGTGAGAAGTGAATTTGTCGCTGCAGTTCCATCTTCTTCGACTAATCTACCTTTAATATGCAGGTAACTTTCGGCTGGCACTGTATACATATCGTGGTTCTTAATAGGTATCCGAATCTCATCGTTGTTATTAAATGTGGATGGCGTATTTGGTTGATGACGCAAAAACTGTTTACGAGTCACCGACTCCTCAAATTCCACATTAGAAGTTATATCAAGTAGCTCATCCATTTTTTACTGTATAGCCTAACAACTGTAGGAAGAGCACGTTAGCAGGAGATAACCGTTTCACTGTCGGTTCATGACAGTGTTTGTCGCTTCTTGTTATAACGAGTGCCCATTCTTTATATGTAGTCTCAGAGTAATGGTTTCTCCTCTGAAATCAACCAATTCGCCGTCCTGATCGACAACTCTAATGTGAATATTGTTGAGCGTATTCACAGTGATGGGGAGATAGGCGACATTTGCTGCTACTTCCACAATCTTGCACCCTGGCAGGACCGTTGGAAAAAAACTAGTCTAGTGTATGTCCCAACTTATCATTGATGTAATTTCCTGTACATACACTGCACTCTATACTTATGGCGTTAACTTTGAATATCTGCATGGTATAGTCTGAAGTATGAAATCAAGCTTTTAACACACGTTTCGAAAAACCGAGAAGCGATCCAATTGAGTTTGCAACAAAATCTTCTCGGGTGTCCAGCCAGATGGTGGTGTAAAAACACGACGTTTCGACAGCTGACTCTGCTGTATTCATCAGGTATCTTGTGGTTGTTCTCAGCTGACTGTCTCTGCCTCGACTGGCATATCCGCCCGTCGAACGTCCTTTATACCTTCAGCTGGAAAGCCCGCTCGTTCTGGTGAATGCGGTAAAGTGTATATCGGTTAGACCATCAGAACGATCGAAGAGCGCTTTATCGAACACAGACGACACCTGAGGCTGCGATAGCCGAGCATACCTTCGACGAAGAACACAGGATAGAGTTCAATAAAACGGCAGTGCTGGCCAGGCCCTCTTCCTTCTGGGACTCGGTCATAAACGAGGCGTTGGAGATCCGGGTTAATGACAACAACATAAATAGGGACGGCGGGCTCATTCTGAGCGAAGCCTGGATACCTGTCATTAGTGATCTCTGACGAGATAGTAGCAGATCCTCACCGGCAAATGACACCAGTCGGGCACCACAGCGGACCGCGGATTAAGCCACCAGTCACGGCCAATCAGTAGTGGACACAACAGTATCTCGGACCGCCAGCACATCCGGGCGGGAAGGAGCAAGTGGCGCCAGTGGTGGCCGCAGCGGGCCGCGTATAATGCCAACGCTCTCAACCGACCAGAGTGAATAACAACAGGAAGTATATTAAAATACGATATTTAATATAAATAAAATACGAGAAGGATACATAAAATACGAGAAAGTGTTTACCATCAGTAAAGTGAAATTAAAAACTCATGTTACTTATTTACTTAAAGACTATCAAAGCGAAGATATTGCAGGAGCATTTTATCAGCAAGAATTACAGTTAACAAAACTTACAAGTACGTTTTTGGTTGAGCGAGTGATAAAGAGAAGGAAAAAAATGATCTTGGTGAAGTAGCTAGGTTTTGACAAATCACATAACACATGCATTCATAAAAAAGATTTATTGAGAAAAATGTAAAAATATTGTACAGTATATTTTTAATAAAGTTATAAACATTTAAAATTTGTGGTTTTTTGTTACAATGTGTTCTTTCCACTGTATTTACAAACTAACACGAATAAGCGGTATACTTCTCCTTCATTCACACTTTTATATTCATATTTATTCAGGAACAGACACGTGCTCCCATGGTAGGGTCCCTATCCCGTCGGGGAAAATATATCGCTTATCATCCAACCTAGAAAAACCCAGCTTGGATACTTCAACAGTTGTTATGTGATGGAGGCTGGACTGGAACCTGTGTTGTACATGATGTTTCACTGGATCCCCTTTCAAACAGTTAACATAGTCCTCCTCCATCTTTGACGATCTTGTGACCGATTCAGCTAAATGTGTAGCCCTTCTAGTAGTTTGACTAGTATATAAGCGGAATGCATACAGTTTCGAACGCAAATCCGCAAACTCAACAATCAAGAAGCCATTCGCTTCATCTTTCATAACACCAACAACCTTCTCGTTGTATGGTTCTATTCCGAAACGCACCCTCTGCCACCCACAATTTTGTGAATTGCAGAGTATATATGTAGATGTAGATGTAGATGTAGAAACGATTGTCAGTCTTATATCCAGATGTGTCGAATTCCTCCTTGTTGTCATTTATTACTTTATATGGATCGCGGTCATTCACCAAATAGATGAAACTGTCGGTGTCCATATAAAGCAGTTTCGGGCATTTAAACTGAGGAATTGCGAATTCATAATGAAACCGGTACATTCTCAGTTTAGATAGGTCGATAATCCACATTCCGACATAGACAAGCTAATTAAAAGGTATCCTCACTTTCGGCATCTCCAGAGCCAAAAAGTCTTTGCTGAAAACTGTCATATGTTTAAAGTGTGGTGATGCTACGTGTTTGCGTGCACCGTGGCGGCCCATCCAACCTGTACACAATTTCACGTCGCGGTGTTTACGAATGTTCTCCATTGTTTTACCGAGTATTGAATTGTTCATCAATTTATGAAAATCTCTCTTGAAATCAGATGTGGCTAAACGGTGCTTACTCGTATTGAGAGAGAGATGTACTCCTTCAACCACGGTGACTGGTCGAGGATTAAACGCGTTGTATCTTGCCCAACTTCAACCCCAAGCCTACACATTGCTGGAGAACTCGGTAATGGAGAACATACCGAATCTTGTTCTCCAGAGTAGTCATCAGCTTGGGTGTGGTAGAACCAGGGGCGGCTTCATGGTCTGGACATGGCGGTAGGTATGCTAGGAAGTCGTGTTTATCTTGGGGAATCGTGAAGTCTACCTCTAGAACGAAACCCCTAGGCGAGTCGGCTGCAATACTTTTGAAGTCTATACTACCAATCTGTTAAGCTGTCAACCACTGGAACCCACCAGAGGGTAGATGCTCAGACAAGACCCAAACGTACAGATTGTTTACATCGAAATACATGATGAAATTTTTAGGTGCGTCGTGGTTGTACTCCGACATGTACTGGTTGTTCACCTTAGCGTAACGATGGACGCACTGGCAACGACCTCCACGAATTCCACGTTTGAAAAAAAGCAGCATGTCAATGTCTGTCAGAAGGTCCAGCACGACACGAGTGTTTTTTAACATGGGCTGCCACGATAGGCCTGGAGCTGTGAAGTAGTGAGCGGGGTCCATGGTGTAAGTCTCTATATATACAGTCCTAAATTTTTCAAACAGATCCGCGAGCAACCCCACATCTGTTTGCATGTACAGACTTGCATATTCTTCTAAGGTTTGGATCTGTAAAACCAGCTATATTTGTGTCGCGTGTTCGTAATCATCGTCCGAAATTTCGGAATCAGTCAACGAACTGTAAAATTTTGATTTTGGAGGGAGCGTGGTCTCTGAAAGCTTGCCCCATGAATCCATATACTCATAGGGGAAAACTCCTTTTCGCTTAACCAATTGGAACTGCTTGGGTTCAACGAAATGCGCATGAGTAATACGCATGTCACCCACCTCAAGTGTTCCAACCAGTTTATCTAATGAGTCCTGCGTAAAACGATAAGAGTCCAGAAACCTTAAAGTAATTGAAGTACCTTGAACCTTTATGGAAAACGAAATATAAGGTTCCGTATTGATCGGTAGGATCTCTATCCCATCACCGTCGAGGTTTGATAAAGCCCTAACTATAAAGTACGCATCATACCCAGATAGGTTATGGAAAAAGCTCGTAGTTTCTTGGATCTTTGAAATTTTTTGAATTTATAATTGTGCCGGAATATATTCTATTACAGAAAGCACTTATAATGACTTCTAACATTAATTGTATTTCACTCGACTCACCTTGTTCAAAGTCGACATAACCGACCCAGTAGCGTTTTGAGCATGCATGCTCAGTGAGTCAGTTGTGCGGGTTGTTTTTGGTTGTGGTTCCAGACGTGTTGAGGCGAACTGATGTGGCCCGTGGCTGGTTGATGCGACGGGTTGAGGTCAGTAAACTGAATCCGTGCTAGTTGAGGCGACGGGTTGCGTTCCAGTAAATTGGCTCATGGCTGGTTGAGACGACCGGTTGTGGCCAATAAACTGGCTCCCGGCTGGTTAAGACGACCGGTTGTGGCCAGTAAACTGGATCCCGGCTGGATGTGGGGACTGGTTGTGACTGGTAAACTGGATCCCGGCTGGTTGAGGTGGGACGGCTTGCGGCCCACGGCTGGTTGATGCGAACGGTTGTGGCCATCGGCTGGTTGAGGCGACAGGTTGCGGCCAGTAAACTGGATCCTGGCTGGATGATGCAACGGGTTGTGACCAATATACTGGCTTCTGACTTGTTGAGGTGACCGGTTGCGGCCATCGGCTGGTCGAGGTGACCGGCAAAAATGTTGGCATTGTCGGTTGTGGCCAGTAAACTGGCTCCCGGCTGGTTGAGACGACAGGTTGTCGCCAGTAAACTGGCTGCCGGCTGGTTGAGACGACTGGTTGTGGCCAGGCGACAGTTTGTGGAAGCTGGTTAGACGCTTCCCAAGTCCTCCATATAGGTGCTGTTGGTTGAGGTGATAGCCTGCGGTCAGTGGGTGCCTCTTTACCGTCAACCTTTCGTCGCTTTGGTGACAAATCGTCATCGCAAATCACTTCATGTGGTTCTGAAACAAAGATAAACGAATTGAACAAGTCCTAGTTTCACTGAAGCAATTATAAAGTATTTAGCTTTTAAAACTGTATAATGAAAATACTCACATTCAATAGGGGAACCCATCGAGTCCTACAGCTCGAAGATATAATCACCAACCAATAAAAAATAAATTGAAGTTATTAAAACTGTTAATAAATATTCATTTCCATCTGTACTTTTAACAGCGATATTGTAAAGTATTCAAACTTGTCGCGGTTATGCTGGTGGTTCGGTTACAATACTTACTGTGAACCTTTAAAGCTTCCGCGCACTTACTAGATTCTGGTTCTTTCTCTGACGGCCGCCAACCAACCTTACGTTGGTAAATGAAATGAAAATGCACCTTCTTATTTGAAACACATGCATTTAATACTTAATAAGATAATCTCGCTCCAACTCCCAACCTTTATGAAAGTTCGCTATCGGTACTTCGGTCCTTTAAGACTACAGGTAATGTCTCCGATAAATTTAGACAGAATAACACGCACTCTTCTCATTCATACTTCAACACCCTTACTAGTTCACAGACCATACCTATGGCTCACCACGAAAACGATTCATATAAAATTCTGCAAATATTTTCTTCATTACTTAATTTCCTTTATATCACCAAAGAAATCACCTTCTACGAAATTAATGCTCCATCATAATGACTGAGAGAGAACACGCGTTCTCGTCGACTGAACTAACTGTTCACCTTCACGACGGACTCACCTACTCCACGGCCAACGGCAGACTGACTGCCCAGAAGCCTAGGTGCGTCTTTCTCCCAAGCGCACCATGCTTCCGAATTTGGGGTTTACACCCCACCCCCGAGTTCACGGACCCGGCAGATGCTGACGTCACTAGACGACGACCAGTTTCAACCCATGCTTTAAAACTGGGTCCTACCTCCATAAACCCACGGACTTGGCGGATGCTGACATCACCAGACAACCACGCAAACCGCCAATATTTAAAACTTCTCAAATTATCTTCCAAAGTAATGGGGAAATGCCATTAACCCATTACAAACTCACAACCAATAGGTGAACGCATCAAATCATCCAGCATGTGGTTATAATCATTGCTATTAATCAGCGATGTTACGTTGGTGTCCTGTGATGAAGAAATGGGAAACTAGAAAACTGGTGAACGTGTTGCTGCTTCTAGGAGATCAGGAACACTGAGAGAGAATGGTGATGTATCCCCCTCTTTTATAAGGTGGCAGATGCGCAGAACGCGTGATTGGTGACTCATGCAGGCGGTAGCTGCGGGCGGGCGACGCATGCGCTGTGGTGAGGGGAACGACACATGCCGGGGCGCGTGCACTGGGATGAGGGGACGCTGCAGAACGCGTGATTGGTGACGCATGCGGGCGGCAGCTGCGGGCGCCATAGGGGTGAGTCATGCGGGAGACGCGTGGGAGCCACGTGTGACGACATGTGCAGTGAAGTGCGGGAAACGCGTGGGCGCCACGTGTGCTGGGGTGAAGGGAACGACATGTGCCGGAAACCGGAAATGGAAAATGGATTTCCTTAGGGGACGCTAATTGCTTAGGGGTGGGCGGGCGGAAGTCGTTCATTTGCATTAATGCGGAAACTGGAAACGGTGGCTGAGGGGTTGGGGGACGACACGTGCCGCCTTTGTTATGCTAATTAGGTCTATTGTTCCTATTGGTTTACACCGAGTATAGAACTCTCTTCACCCACCCACTTATACTAAAAAAAAAAAAAAAAGACACACAGACAATAAATTGAACCGAGGTGGAAACGAAACTGTTAAATATTTATCACGAACATACAAAAACGTTTAGCGGACGGCCATTTTGTCACTTTTAGTGAACCATCTTTGGTGCTGGTATACTCTCAGTATTGTCATATGTTTTTTCTTTCAAGCTTTGGTTTTTAATGTATATTATAACACATTTATTACGAACTGAATTCCGGCTTGATACCTGAGATGTTATTCCGTTTCATGTATGCAATTGAAGAAGTCTATTCGTGATCTTACCGACAGTACGACTTAAAAAAAAAAAAAAATTAAGGTTAAGTACAGAATTATATTTCATACTTCCTAACTATAAGGTGCATCATTTTTAGCGCTTTTAAAGTAAAAGCACGCAAAGCTTTTTGCTTTTGTTTCTGAAAAGAAGTGTTTGTGATCTACATAAAAAGCAAACAGTAAATTTTGCACTGCCGTGTACGAATTAGGAAACTCTTTGGAGTTTGCGAATGTATAATGGCAATTCCTAAAGGAAATATTCATTTTTGCCGGATAAAAACTATCCTATATCATTTCGCACACAATTTACTAACTTCATACCAAATTTCATTTAAATCTGTTGAGCAATTAAGGCGTGATTGAGGCCACAAGTACATCCAAACTTTCTTATTTATATTGATATCGATAAGGTGCTCGGAAAGTGTAGTGCAATTCTCTTTTTTTAGGCGAAGCCATTTAGCGCATGCGCACGAATGTGGGGAGAGTATAAAAACATACACTGATGTGTGGTGTTGTGTTGTGTTAGTCACAATGGAATCGTATCCGGGGAAACATCGCGCCATTTTGTGTGTGTGCTGCTCAACGTTCATATCGTTCGGAATATCGAATACATATTGCACCAATTGAATTAGAAAGTGAACTGCCGACGCGCCCTAAGCAACAACAACAACATAGAAAGTGAATCAGAATATATGTAAACACCAAGTCTATGATAAAAATTCAAATCACACCTCGCCCATGAAGTCTTAGAGATGATTTGAAAAAGTGCGCGAGTCTGTATGCCAAAATCCATAGTTCTTAGTTCGCAATCGAGGTCAAGAACTCAACATCAATAAATCGCTTTTTCAGTTAATTTTGAAGGAAGATTTGCATCTCAAAGCATACAAAATTCAGTTAGTTCAAGAAATCAAAGATTGTGAACACATTAATCGCCTTGTTTGCCAATAAAAAACTAAAGCAATTCCACAACTTCGAGGACATTCAGTTTAATGATGAAGCAATCTTCCAATTGAACGATCATGTCAATAAACAGAATTGTCGCTAATGGTAAGACAAAAATATTAAAAGAAAGCACCAGAAAACTTTCCACAGCCAGTATGGGCTTCAATTCCCGTAGAGGCATCATTGGTCCTTATTTTTATGAAGACTGAAGGGCACAAGCACCCATTGTAAAAACGGACCATTATTGTAAAATGTTATAAATTTTTTTGGCTCCAGCTTTCACCAAATTTCAAGGATTTAGTTACAGTACATCTTACCAGTCAATTAAAGCTGTGAATGAGTTATTCCCTAATAAAGTAATTCCACGGATAGGCAACATCAACTGGCCAGCGAGGAATCTTTCAGTCTGCCTGATCATTTTATATGGGAATACATTAAAAGTAAAGTACATGACAGTAAACTGACAAATCTAGTACAATTGAATCACAATATTACGTTGGAGCTTCAATTACTTTCAAGAGCAATGTGTCAACGCATCGATGCCTTCGTTAGATACAAGAGGAATCTCAGCAGCGAAACAGTCAATATTTGAACAATATGATTATTGCCAAATAATTTTTCAATTATTTTCAATAACCAAGAAATAAACACTTTCCTTCTTTGCATATTTTTGTTTTATACAAAATCAAATACTTGCTACTCTGACTGGACGGAGATCACCTATTACGGAAATTTTACGAACTGCAAATGTTGCTGGACCCAAGTGCTCACCACCCAATTTAAATTATGATCAAAATGCAAACCTAGAATTTTCACACTCTCAACCTCTTGAATGAACAGGCCTTCAAATTTTTAGGTAAAGTGTGGTGTTAACATGTGTGATGTAATGAATTGCATATATTGAGCTTTATAAAATTTTAAAGACAAGCCATTAATTTTAAACCAATCTTTATATATAATGATGAATGTATGTTTGTTTGTTTGTTTGTTCTTCATACAAATCCACAGTTTTCATCCGATCTCGATGAAACTTTGCAAACTTATCCTTTGAAACAAGAAGAAAAATACTGTCTACATTTGGTTGAAAAATTATCTGTATAAATAACACATTTTGTCTCATAACTTCGAAATATGGCGATAGACAGACACGTTGGATGTGGACGTCTCCAGGCCGTGTTTCCGTGTAGTGAACTGGCAGCTCAGTGGCTAAAGAGCTTGCTGACGAACGTCATGGTCTCCGGTTCAAGTCTCGGTGTAGGCTAAAATTTTTAAAAATTGTTTTTCATCGTATGAGTCAGGCCTGGGCCGTCGGTTATTCGGATTGAATTTTAAACTGTAGATATCACAAAGGTAGGGGTGCAATCTGAGGCAATTCGCAGGTAGTCTTGCAATACAGTAGATGTACACTTTTTTTACGTTATATTGATCCATCAGGGGTGATTCGTAGTCAGTGTGTGCGTAATCTGCAGTAGGAATACTATAAATGCGGAAGTAAGTCTCTGTCTTATGTTACATTTTGACAATTAAATGCCTATACCGTTATTGACGGAATTTGACGAGAAAATCTGTAGGGAGGGCACTGGACTTTGTTTGTTCTTCATACAAATCAACAGTTTTCGGGATTACTGGAGATCGCGATTCCGCCAGGAGTTGTCATCATAATACTGCAGTGGTCAAACGCAAGACTCCACTATAAATTCTCCCCTAAGTACATTTAACGGTTTCATACTGGTCCAGGCTGTATTACAACCTAATTTGTGCTTGAAAATAATGGTCCAGGCTGTATTACAACGGAATTACTGCTTGATAATAATACGTCTTGCGACTGACTACATCAGTATTCCAACGATATTACTATATGATGTTGTAGCGGAATCGCGATCTCCAGTAGACCCCAGTTTTCATCCTATCTCGATGAAACTTTGCACACTTATCCTTTGAAACAAGGAGATAAATACCGTCTACATTTGGTTGAAAAATTTTCTGTATAAATAATACATGTTGTCTCATAATTGAAAAATTTCCTGTCGAATCGAAGTTGTCCGGTTCAAATAGTGCAATTAGGATCAGAGATATTCGTAATTAAAATGAAAGAAATGATGCTGAAATAATCTTAACATGAATTGTGTCAATACTCTGCAATATTCCACGATAATCGGCAATACTCCGAGCGCCCCAGCGGACATGTCTCTACTCCGGCCGAGCGGAGCTCAGCCCATGTAGCTCTCTAGCCGCTTCGCCAGGCAGTTGGCGCTTTAGCTCAGCGGTACCGCGCTCGCCTGTCAAGCGTGCAGCACGGGTTCGAATCTCGTCCCCGCAACTACGATTATTTAAGTCACTTTTCTTCAACTTTCCAGTGTGTTCTGGACCATCTATCTATTCTTTGGTAAAACAAGAATAATTTCGAATATTCTAGCAGAGTGTTCTAGAAGTTTCCATTCATACCCACCTTTATCCTTTCCCTTGCGAGAGGGTATATATTAGCGGGTCCATTGGAGCTCGCGTCAGTTAACAGTAATGCACAGATCATATCACTGCAACGGAATCGGAGAAAATACAAACAATGCCACCGAAAAAAATGAAATCAGTAGGACAAGTAAATCCGAAAGTTAAACAAACAAAACGGATGCGGGCATCTGAAACACCTGAACAGCGCGATGCTCGCCTTGAACAAGTTCGGATCAGGACTTCCACGTCCCGTGCTGTTGAAACGACAGAACAAAGAGAAGCTCGCGTCGAACAAGAGCGAATTAGAGTTTCCACAGCGAGGGCAGCAGAAACACTTGAGCAAAAGGAAGCTCGCGTCGAACAAGAGCGAATTAGAGTTTCCACAGCGAGGGCTGCGGAAACACCTGAGCAAAGGGAAGCTCGCGTCGAACAAGAACGAATCAGAGTTTCCACAGCGAGGGCAGCAGAAACACTTGAGCAAAAGGAAGCTCGCGTCGAACAAGAGGGAATTAGAGTTTCCACAGCGAGGGCAGCGGAAACACTTGAGCAAAGGGAAGCTCGCGTCGAACAAGAACGAATTAGAGTTTCCACAGCGAGGGCAGCAGAAACACTTGAGCAAAAGGAAGCTCGCGTCGCACAAGAGCGAATTAGAGTTTCCACAGCGAGGGCAGCGGAAACACTTGAGCAAAAGGAAGCTCGCGTTGAACAAGAGCGAATTAGAGTTCCACAGCGAGGGCTGCGGAAACACCGGAGCAAAGGGAAGCTCGCGTCGAGGAATCTCGAGTGAGGATAAATCAGGCGAGAGAGAGTTTCCGACAGGGTAACCTGCGATTGGGGGCGTTTACTTATGATCCTCAGTTCGGTTACCATACACATCCAAATGTTCTAATTGGGAAGATGGACGCAGTATGCGGTTATTGTCAAGCAAAAAAATTCCTAGGCGAACCAGCTGGAATGTGTTGCTTGAACGGGAGAGTCAATTTGACACCTCTTCAAGAGCCACCTCCTCCACTGAGTTCGTACATTTCTGGAAATAACCCCGAATCGAAGCATTTTTAGAAAAACATCCGGAAGTACAACTCTGCCTTCCAGATGACTTCGTTTGGGGCAAACGTGATCGTCGGAGATGGATTCATGCCCACATTCAAGGTAGAGGGCCAAATTTACCATCGTGTAGGCTCTGTTCTTCCACTTCCCGATGAAGACCCAAAATTCTTGCAAATTTATTTCATGGGCGATGAAGAATTGCAAGCTGATCGACGGTGTGAAACGATACCCAAAACTCGACGAGAGATTGTTTTAAATCTGCAAAGACTGTTGCATTCACGGAATTACTTAGTTAGGCTGTTCAAGACAGCTTTGGAGAGGATGCCTACGGATGAATACAAGGTGGTGATAAGAGCTGACACACGTCCGCGAGGAGAACATGAACGGCGGTTTTTATGCGCCCACAATCAACGAAGTCGCCATTGTCATTTCCAGACAAGACTGTGATAGGCGAGATATCGTCTTACAGAGGAGGAGCGAAGGTTTACAGCGTATATCTGAAACGCACCGTTCATATGACGCTTTACAGTACCCGCTTGGGAAGGAGAGGATGGCTACCATTTCAACGTCATGCAAACAGATCCCTGCACTGGACAAACCACTCAGAAGAAAGTATCGTCGATGGATTTCTATGCTTATCGCATCATGATACGCGACAATTCTTCAAACCACATACTCAAGTACCGAGATCTTTTTCATCAATTTGTGGTCGACATGTACGCAAAAGTGGAAAGTGAGCGCCTTCTCTTTATCAGGCTAAATCAGAAACAGCTTCGAGCTGATGACTATATTCATCTGCGAGACGAAATCGCCAGTGACAGAAACGTTGCAGACATTGGCAGAATGGTTATACTGCCAGCGACGTTTACCGGGAGTCCAAGGCATACTGCACGAGTACGTACAAGACGCAATGGCATATGTACGAACACACGGCCGTCCGGATCTATTTATCACATTTACATGTAATTCAGCGTGGGAGGACATCACTGAAAACCTGTTCCCCGGCCAAAGTGCAACAGACCGACATGACATCATAGCAAGAGTGTTCAAACAGAAACTGGCAAAACTTATTGATGTCATTAAAAATTGTCATATTTTTGGGGAAGTTATATGTTGGATGTATTCTGTCGAGTGGCAGAAAAGATGGCTTCCCCACGCGCACATCTTAGTTTGGCTTAAGGAGAAAATTCGACCTATCGACATCGACATGGTCATATCAAGCGGAGCTACCTGACCCTGACAAAGATCCTTTACTCTTCGACGTTGTATCGAAAAATATGATTCATGGACCATGTGGGCCGTTCAATTCTCATTCCCCGTGCATGAAAGACGGAAAATGCACGAAAAGGTACCCGCGGCCGTTTGTGAATGAAACACAAACCGGGAATGACGGTTACCCTCTGTACAGACGACGCAGCTCCGACAACAGAGGATTAAAAACAAAAGTCATGGTTAAGGTCGATAATCAGGTTCACTGAAGTTGAAATAGACAATAGGTGGGTGGTACCGTACTCCCCAATCCTGTCAACAATGTTTCAGGCCCACATAAATGTAGAATACTGCAGCTCGGTGAAATCCATAAAATACATTTGTAAGTACGTCAACAAGGGCAGTGACATGGCTGTTTTTGGCCTCGAGGAATCCCAATGCGGGGGACGAGGTAATGCAATATCAACTGGGAAGGTACATTAACAGCAATGAAGCTATCTGGCGAATTCTCAATTTCCCAATCCACGAACGCTATCCGACGGTCTTCCACCTAAGTGTTCATCTAGAAAATGGACAACGAGTTTATTTCACCGAAGCTACAGCACGCGAAAGAGCACTGCAGCCGCAAAACACAACCTTAACAGCATTCTTCAAACTCTGCGAAGAAGATCCTTTTGTCCGAAACGTTATTATACGCGGAGGTGCCGAAATACTACACGTGGCAAACATCCACAAGAACATTCTGCAGACGAAAACGGGGTGCGCGAATGACCGAAAATCCAGGCGTATTTGTGACTGACGCCATTGGACGTGTATACACCGTCCATCCCACCAACGCGGAATGTTACTTCTTGCGAATGCTCTTGCACACTGTCCGAGGACCAAAATCGTTCGCAGATTTGAAAACTGTCAACGGCGAAATCTGCGAAACGTACCGTGAGGCGTGTCAAAGGAGAGGTCTATTGGAAGATGACCAGCACTGGGATACTACGTTAGCCGAGGCATCCATCAATACCTTTCCGCAGCAGCTGAGAGATCTTTTCGCCATAATCATAACGACCTGCGCTCCATCTAATCCAAGAAATCTATGGGAAAAATACAAAGAGAATCTCAGTGAGGATATTTTAAGAGCCGCACGCAGAACTCAGCCGTCCATAAACTACTGCGCTGCAATATTTAACCAAGCACTTATCAGTTTGGAAAACAAGTGTGATTTGATCGCACAGGGAAAACCCTTATTCAGCTTGGCCTTGACGCGCCTGATCGCGATGGTCAAGAAGTGCTTGATAGAGATGTTTGGAGAGAAAATAACTACGATACCGTTGAACTCCAAACGTTCAGTTGAGCAGAACAAGCCCCGCTTAGTTCATGATCAACGACAGGCTTTTGATGCAATCATACGTCTTATTGACAGCCAAGAAGGAGGTATGTTTTTCTTAGATGCACCAGGAGGGACAGGAAAAACGTTTCTCATCAACTTGCTACTTGCAGAAGTTCGTCGGCGGGGTGAAATCGCATTGGCGTTAGCTTCATCCGGGATAGCATCGACGTTGTTGGTTGGTGGACGGACGGCACATTCTGCTCTTAAGCTGCCATTAGATCTTCATCACATCGAGACCCCAGTTTGCAATATCAGTAAGTCCTCAGGTCAAGGCCATTTATTAAAACGTTGCAAGTTCATCGTGTGGGATTAGTGTACAATGGCTCACAAACGCGCTCTGGAGGCGTTGGATCGGACGATGCGCGACATAAGCGCAAACAATCAGCTCATGGTGGGAGCAACGGTAGTGCTTGCTGAGACTTCCGCCAGACACTACCAGTCATTCCTCGATCAACACCAGCAGATGAACTCAATGCTTGCATCAAGGCGTCATCGCTTTGGCGACATGTCCAAACTAAAACCCTGAAAACAAACATGCGAGTCCATTTGCAAGGAGACATAGGTGCCGAGGTATTCGCACAGCAGCTGCTTCTACTAGGAGAGGGCAAGTTTCCAGAGGCTCCATCTACGGGACTCATTTCGTTTCCGCCGGATTTCTGCACGGTTCTGCCATCAGTGGACGACCTGATTGACACAGTTTTCTCAAACATAGGTGAAACCTTCAAAGACCATCAAGTGGCCTTGTGAGAGAGCGATTCTTGCCCCGAAAAACGACAGTGTCAACCAAGTGAACGACATCATTCAGGCAAAGGTTCCAGGATCAATCGTAACCTACACCTCCATCGACAACGTGGTGGACATTGAAAAACTGTATTTTACCCCACGGAATTTCTGAATTCATTGGAACCGCCTGGAATGCCTACACACAAACTACATTTGAAAATTGGCTCCCCAATAATTCTTTTGCGCAACATTGACCCTCCAGGCTGTGCAACGGGACGAGACTTTCCGTTAAAACATTGCTTCCGAATGTCATTGAAGCAACAATAATTACCGGAAACGCTAAGGGAGATGTCGTTTTTATACCACGTATTCCTATGATACCCGGCACCAATGATTTGCCCTGTGATTTTAAAAGATTGCAATTCCCCGTTCGACTTGCTTTTGCCATGACTATCAATAAGGCTCAGGGACAATCGCTAAACGTCGTCGGCATAAACCTGGATACACCGTGCTTTTCATATGGTCAGCTATACGTAGCCTGCTCAAGGGTTGGGACGCCAAGTCAACTTTGGATTTACGCACCACAGGGAAAAACTAAAAATGTCGTGTATCAGCAAGCTTTTACACGTGTTATATAAATAACCGTAACATCCGAGATCAGGCTAACCGACATATTGTGATGACAAGGCACATGCACTCTTTATCGCGGATTATACGAAATGTAAGCGCCAAAGCATTTGCAGCCCTTTGAAAGGCTACCTGCGCCACTCTGTTCCAAACTCGACTCTCGGGCCAACAAAACCCTTCGTGGGGGTCACCCTCGCTCTCGGCGACAAAATCACCACCAAACAAACAACCAATGGAAGGGTAGGTAATTTTCTTGTTCTTTGTTCCCGCATAAAAAAACATTTCGTCTGGTTTAAATAAGAGACCCTGCTTTTCCTTCCTAACCAAACTCACTCAGCATACGGATATTGTCGACGACACGTCTCTCCAACTCCGCTTCGCTCCTGCTGCGCTGCCTTCGCCTTGAAAAGGATATTCCCATCCTCAGTACTTTCGCTTTTCTGGGATTGGATCGAACTTTGCAGAATTGTGTATAAGTTTCTACACAGTTCAACAAGGTTCCAGAAAGTTTACAGTTAGACAATTTTGTACAAATTATGGAGCTTTCTGCCACATTCTACAAATTATATTCGGATTTCTTTACGTCACTACGCCAGCGCTGTGGATATTTCGTAGGCAAGCCTCGCTTTCCAAGCGGCTGGGATGGCTATTCAGGAACCAGTCTTATTTCTTGCAAATTTAACCATACACACCTTCTAAAAAATAAAAACTTATATAATATTTCATTCACGTGACCAAAATCGGGCGAAGCCCGCTAAGCTAGCGGGCAAGTCCGCTAGTTATTAATAATATCAAAGACATAATTTGAAATATGTTTGGTAGAGAAATCGAGTATTTTTAATTCCTATGTTCGTGTCATCTGCAAATTAGACAAATTTTGGGTTTTTAGATGTAAAACAGGATTGATTGTTTATATATATTAAAAATAAAAATGCCCCCAATATACAACCCTGAGGTTCTCCACATCTGATAAATCCCCACTCAGAAAGCAGTGAACCACACAATGCAGCATTAAAATGCTCCACTAACACTTTCTATTTAGAAGGTAACAATTAAGTTTAGTAGCAATGTCATCTGTACCATAGTAGAAAAATTTATGATAATTACAGTCAAATGCCTTGTACCAGTCACAGAAAATTCCTATTAGATTTAATTTACAATTTATTTCTTCTAAAATATTGTCAGCGAACGAAAATATAGCTTATACCATTGAATGACCCTTCTGAAAACAAAATTGTGATTCAGTTATACTGTTTGTATTTTTAAGGTGTAGGTAAACTTTTTTGTACATTGCTTTTCCAAAAACTTGGGAGAAGTCTGTTAGTAATTCGATGCAACTGACTTATAGATTGGTTTAACTACAGCACACATAAGCCTTTCTGGAAAGGTCCCTTAAAGTAAGATACATTAAAAAAGTAACTTAGTACGAGGTCTGTCCCAAAAGTATCCGACCTTCCTTTATGTTTACCGTCTGGTGTTATTCTGCGTCATCAAGCTGGTGGCATCCTTCGAAGGATTCCCCATTTGATTGAATAATACGCTCCCAATGGCCTTTCTACTATTGGAAGCAGTCCTGGAACTCGTTTTTCGGTATCGTCTTTTGAACGATCGTCGTATTAATTTCGAGTGTTTCTATTTCGTCAAATGGTGTCCTGTCAGCAGCATTTTTAATGTTGGGAACAGCCAAAAGTTTCAGGGAGCTACGTAGGACTGTACGGAGGCTAACAGAGCTGCACGACTTTGTGCTTTGCCAAATATTGCTGCACCAGGTTCTATGCATGCACTGTCGCGTTGTCGTGGTAAAGAAGCCAGTCACCGCTCGACCAAAGCTGATGCCATTTTCTTCTAATTGTGTAGCGCAATCTTTTCATAACTTCAAGATAATATTCTTTGTTAATCATCTGACCAATAGGAGCTTATTTGTGGTGCACAACACACTCATAATCAGAAAAAAATCAGCAACGACGTGACATTGCTATTACTTTGGCGCGCTTTTTTGGGTCGTGGCTCCGACGACAGCTTCCATTGCGAAGACTGTGGTTTTGTTTTGGGATCATAACCATAAACCCACGATTCCTCACCAGTTATAATCTTTTTAATCAGATTGTCATCATTATTGACCATTTCCATTGTACTGAGTGATTTAAAGGCGAAGGTTTTCTTGGTTCACCGTTAGCAATTTCGGAATAAATTTCGCACTCACGCCAACAATTTGCAAATTTTTAATTTAATTCTACCAAACATTAGTTTTCGGTATTCCAAGATCACATTCTAGTTCTCTCACAGCCAATCGACGATCTTCGTTGATCGCAAGTCGCACACGTTTGATATTATCTGGTGTTTTTGTCGTCGAAGGCCACCCCGAGCTTGGGTTAATGTCAACAGATGTGCGATCATTATTATATTATTTATGTTTCGCTCATACACTCGTCCCCAAATGCGTCTTCATTATTTCGATGGTCTCCGCACAACTCTTTTCGAATTAAAAAGTAAAATTGAATACAATCGTTGCTCCTATCTTTCCGTTACTTTTTACGATAGCAAGATGCGACGAACGAACAACTTTGTAAACAAAAGCATGCTGCACGCGAATTAAGGCTTCCCGACGACAACAGCGGCAACTATGAAGCTTCAGCCGCTCAATACACTAGGCCGCCTGGCGGCGTAACCATCCGCGCCACTGGTGACTCTGTTGGCGACGCGTGCAGCTGGCGCAACCCGCCAGCCACTCGCTTCCATTCTCGCACAGCCGATCAGTCTGTTTGCTGTTATACTTGCATTGTACGCGAATTGTGTAGTTCCCCGTGCAGTGAACTACAGAATGTCACTGTGGAAATGACAGTGTAGAGCAGACAAAAGCATTTCTCATTTTCGTATCTTTCACGGTAATCTCAACCTTTAATAAGGAAAATAATTCAAAGAAAGACGATTTAGACATTCATTAGTAATTAAAAAACTTGTTGTCGTCTGAATACAGTTCATCAATTAGAGTATAGATTCCCTTAGCGTTAGAATATGATGTACATGCATCTCTATCTCCCTTCGCCTTTCCTTTTTCATTTTAATTATTTTTTAAATTAATTATCAATTTAATTGCAATGGAGCTAACACTACGGTGGCAATTTCCCTAGTTATCTAATTATCCCTTTATATATATAAATAAATTTTTCATAGGTTTTTTTTTTTTTTTTTTTTTTACTTATGGCTTTATGCCCCGTCGAGGTCATCAGAGGTGGGATGGGACTGGGGACAAATAACGGGTAGGAAGTCGGCAATGGTCTTTTGAAGGAAGCATACTGGCAATCGCCGGCAGTGATTTGGGGAAACCATGGAAAACCCAAATCTAGATGCTCGGACGGGGATTCCAACCGCCGTCCTCCCGAATACTAGGCCAGAGCGCTAACCGCTCAACCACCACTCTCGGTTCATAATTGGAATGTTAAATCACTCCATCGTTTACTTTTCCGATTTAAAAATTTTAATTTTAAATACCTTAAGTATTTTTGGTAAATTATTCATCACTACACTTGGTAATTTGTTCCAATCCCTGACACCATTACCAACAAAAGAAAATTTTCCCACTCCCTTACGCATGAAATCGAGCGCAAACTTGTCTTGGTCGCCCCCGGGTGGATCCAGTGGGGGTGGGGGGGGGAGGCTATGGGGCTCAAGCTCCCCCCTCCCCCAAAAAGTATCTAGGTGCACCATTTTTTTAGCTCTACCAATTCGAGACCCGAGGAGGCTATAAATACTACCCTTTATCCGACTCAAGCCCCTCCCAAACCAAAATCCTGGATCCGCCCCTGTGATCGCCTATCCCCTTCCATGCACTATTCCTAATTCTTTGACCAATATCCATCCAAGCCCCATCACCAACATACATTTTCAGCACTAACTTCACCCTCCTCCTTTCCTCCAATGAATCCCAATCCAGCTCCATCATCATATCAATTACTAACTGGGTCCTACGATAATTTTTACAAACAAATCTAGCTGCTCTTTTTTGCACACCTTCTAATTCCTATATTTGATAACCCAAATGTGGGACCCAAACTATACCACCATTTTCAACCAATGATCTGACCAAAGGTTTGTAACCCAAATCCCTAACTTCTCTGGTACAGCCTCTCATCACCCTCTCCAGTAAATGAAGGATTTTGCAACTTTTTTCTACCACCTGTCCAATGTGCTCTGCCCAATTGACTTTTTTTTTTATCAAATGTTATGCCAAGATATTTACACTTCAAGCTTTTAACAAACAATTCTGACCCCACCCTATAATCATACTTAATTATTTTTTTTATCTGGGTACTTTATAAGCTGACTCTTCTTGGCAATTATCTTCATTCCATGATGACCTACCCATTTAGATATTCTATCCAGATCACCTTGCAGCTGTTCAAAGTCTTCACCTGTTTTGATCGTATTGTATACCATTATATCATCTGCAAAATGCCTAGATTTTGACCATAATCCATCAACACAGTCATTCATTAGAATAATGAACAGCAATGGTCCTAATACACTACCCTGTGGCACTCCCATATTTACTTCCACCTCTTTTGATAATGTATTTCCTAACGCTTTGCTTTCTGGCTTTTAAGAATTCATCGATCCAACAAATAACTTTTTCATCCAGTCCAATATATTTCAGTTTATTTAAAACTATTTTATGGCTCGCTCTGTCAAATGCCTTAGAAATATCTAGTGCCACACTACCAACTTGGCCTACCTTGTCCAATTTATCTGAAATAAATTGCATATAGCCCACCATCTGAGATTCACATGATAATCCTTGCCCAAAGCCATGTTGTCGATTTGAAAACCAATTTCTTTCTTCACAGACATTTCTGATAGAGTTGTATATCAATCACTCCATCATCTGCCTTTCACTAATTGGTCTGTAATTTTCAACACTATTTGTAACCCCTCCTTTATGAACCGGTACTACTATTGCACTTTCCAATCCTCTGGTAAGCAGCAAACTCATTTTAAATAAAATTTCAAGATAAGGTACAATATCGTATCCCACAATCTTTAAAAATCTGCAGCAATATTACCTAAACCAGTCCCTTTAAGTTATTCTTGTGAACAGAGTAACACTAATAAATTTATCCCTGTTGCACCCAAAGAAGTTTCACTTCAAGAATCTACATTAAAATCACCACGTAAGACTTTGTTAGCTACGAGCAAAGTTTCCAGAATATTCTCTGTTTAGAGTTACTGTTATGAAATTTTCATTGCTAAAATTTAGCCGTGTAGCAACGGTTTCAATGTTGATCAAGACAATATTTGCTAGTATATATACCAACAAAACTTTAATTATTTCTAATATAAATGACAACTCCTCCTTTCTCCAAGTTAGTTCTACAATTATGGAACTTTGAAACTGTGTCTAAAAAAGTATTTATTTCCTGTCATAAATCACCATATAAGCTACTTTTAACGTGGCCCCAATGTGGCGATCCTGATCAATTAAAGTTATGAATAGTACGAATTTTTTTCAATAATGAGCCATAACTTCACTACACCATAAATTATCTCTTATGGCGACCGTTTCGAAAAGAGAGTACGATTTAAATCAGCAGGTGAAATACATTCATTGAACTTTCCTTTTTCCGAACTCCCGGAAATGTGGAAACAAGCAAGTGTCGGATAATTAGCATCGGCGCCACCTTGAGTTATTTAATATCTTGCATACAATATAGCAGTCAACAATTCCATACATATAAGCTTCGACGATTATCAAACGAAACAAGAAGAGATGAGAGATATTCCACTCGATGGCACTGTATTGCTTACCTCCAGAACTGCTGACTGACAAGTCAGATTCTTGGTGGTTTAATTAATACAGTAATTAAGTAGTCCACCATAAATTTCAGTTTGACATTTGTTTATTTTTATCAAGAACACGATGTCAACGATAAAGCTTATATGCCTTCATACAATCCAAAGATTGCATAATAACGCAGTCTTTATCAGTCGCAAATTGAAGCTGTCTCAACTACTACTGTCCTTCTGCTGATTTCTTTATATAGGATCTATCGAAATTTCTAGAACTCTTCAAAAGCTTCCGCCAGATATTTCTCGAACATTAACAATTACTTAAACAATTGAAACATATTAAAAACAATCAGTATTAATACATAATCATTTAACATCATTACAAAATGGTCAGAAATGGAAATTAAAGATAAACACAAAATTATTGACAGAAGTCATTTTAAACTGTCGTAAATTGTCCTTTAGACATCGTAACTTGCATTAATACCTGGAATTACCAACATTTAAGCAATTCTCTGGCATAATTCTGTTCTTAAACATATTAAATGGTCTTCAAATAATTTGTTTCCATAAACAAAGTCTATATACACTGATTTACAGTTAATTGTGAAGCAAACATTCCGATCTTATTCAAGAAAACTTTAGCTCACTACAAATACTTCGTAAAATACAATTCTATTTACAGTTCAGGTATGAGGGCTGTTACAAAGTTAGGCAGACAACCAAAGAAGCAGCTAATTTAGTAAACTGAAAATCAAGACATCGCAAGGCGGCTACATCCAGATCGGAGAAATTGAAATATTCACTCCTACTAAAACGTTTATTCCTTTTCCTGCCTATTTAAATACTTTCTTAAATCATTTGTTGAATATCTAAAACAGATTTATTCTTGTTATAATTTAAGCGATTATAACGTAAAATCTGTCAAAATCAATTCAAAATTATTATATGCAGTTTAGTAAGTCGCTGAAAGAAAATATTCTGTAGAAAATCTTAATGGAATCGAAAGATAGCTGGTTACCCAACGACTCATAAAATTTTTAGACTTTTCTTTTACTCCATCATTTTCACAACTTTTGACAAAGAAACTTAAAAAACAAATCTGACTCTCCCTTCTTTCCAAAACTACTTCTCCCAAAATTCTTTTAATTTTCGTCTGGATTGTAATTTTTCCAAAATAATTAAAGACTAATGAGACTTCACTACATCTATCTACGCTGTGCTTTCAGTTATATCTTTAAGGTAATTCTGTGGTCTAATGTAATATTTCGTTTTAAAAGCAAGGTATAATTCTTTGAACTGTCAATACACACAGAGTACTGCAAACAATAAATTATATAAGCGTGTTTAATGTTGCTAAATAATCTTATGCTTCTCATGTTGATGCTATTTATAAATAATAATTGTCTGTTTTCGAAATTCTTGTTTATAATAAATTTGTATTGTTCTATTATCATTATCTCTTTCTACTTGCTGATATTTTCGACTAATCAATAATTATTAAAATTATTTAATAATTTTCCATTCATCACGTAATTTGTTTTGAGCTCTCCACTGTTTCCTTGGTCGCGCTGTAGATGTGTACGTGTACCATTTCCTTTTGTTCGCGGAAAAAAACTGTAGAACAGTGATATGTTATAGGAGCAGGATTGGGATTCATATGAAGACAGGGGAAAGGTGAGGAGAGTGCTGGGAGAGTTCAAAATTCCAGGGCATAAGAGAGTGGAAAACTTTCTTTTGTTGGTAATGGAGAGACCGGAATAAATTACCAGCGAAAGTGCTGAACAATTTACCAAAAAAACACTGAAAGAATTTTAATGTAAAATTCGTAAATGGAAAAGTATGTGGGAAGAGAAGGTAAAAAAAACACAAAATAGATCTGTGGGAAAATTTCCTCCTGAGCATAAGCTCCATTCCAATTAAATCAAAGCAAATTAAATTAAATAGGGGAGAGCGGGGGAAATACACGCATGCGGGTAATCACACGCAGGCTGAATTACGCATTTTGAATGGCGCGGGCTTTGCCCAGTTGGTGCTAAACCCTTCTGGCAGGCGTAACAACTACAGTGCCACCCACTCCATACATTTTCTGATTGCGTTGTGGCAATAGTAAAGTGAGGTTTATTTTCAATGTGTTTGATGTAACTATTGTCAGTTATATTTTGCAAGGTAAGTGCTACCATAAGTTGCTTTAATGAAATTTTTTTGCATATCAACTACTAGCCCTAGATGTAACCTTTCATTTAGTTGTAGATCTGTCAAGGTATTTGAACTAAGAGCCGAGTTCTGTTTAGCTTAGTCCTCGATCTCACTTTGGGGTATTGGCACGCGGCTCTTCAAGTGCGTGGTATTCCCCCTTCATAATAAAACTAGTTGGTTATATTTTCAATTCCAGCGAGTTTTTTTATACTTCAGATTACTAGATATTATAAAAGAAAAACACCAGAAAGTAAAATGGACCCAAGAGGAGATTCATAAGGGTCTTGATGCCACAAAATCAGGAAGAAAAATAAGAGAAGTATGGGATTGTCGAAAGTACTCTGCGTACAAGAATGAAAATGAAAAATACCAAGGGAAAGATGGAGATCTAGGTTACCAATGTGTTTTGGGTATTAGGTGGAGCCATGAAGTATGTAATGGCTGGAACATTTCAAAACATTACAACTGTGATGTTTGTATACAAGAAAATGCAATCTTTTCACGCCAATAAAAAAAAGTTTACAAAACATCATTATTTTCTTCAATAATGTACTGTTTAGTACACGTAACTAATAAAATAATCGAACAGAAAATAAAAATAGCATGTATTGTCCATTTTTATGCATTGTTTGTATTGCGTTTTATTACTGCATATGATGCGTGTCATTACCCTACGGGGTGGAGAATACAACGCATTTGGACTTTTTTTATTTTAATCATAAAAATTAAGGTAAAGTTCATAATCATATTCCATCATGTGGAATATGTCGAGAAATGTCCATACTAAGGTATACATTTGTTTTTGTAGCTATATAATGAACAATTTAAATCGATTTTTCCTTGAGTGCGTGTATTACCCCCACTCTCCCCTATGTGTTCCAAATTATTTAGAAACAAAACTAGTATTTTTGTTACAATAACCAAATATTTATGACATCTAAACCTAATGAAGATTCACATTTTACCAAATAATTCAGCAAAAACCAGTTCAGGATGCCCTCTTACTCCTGTCATGCATGTGAAGATTTCAGCTGATCCATTACCAAAAGCTAGTATAGTGACACCAGCAACACTTTCTGACATATTCGCAATTTTTGCTATTTCGTCGCAGCAAGGACAGAAACTGAAAAAATAAGAAAATATTTCAACTGTGGGTATTTATTATAATCATAGTGTTTACATGGTGTTTTATTACAAATAAACAATAATTATTCGAAATTAATAAACACTTACAAGTCATCAGCAGTGGTTGCAATCACAACAAACAGCATCGCCATTATGAATACCTATCAAAACGAAGAAGAAAAATTTCATGAGAGTAAATAAGTTTAAGAAACTTGCTTATTGACAACATTCCCACAGTTACTTATGAAGTATCCACCAACAACTGTTTTGTATTTAAATATTTACTTGCTGACATGTTTCGCCCTTATGGTGGCTGTGTATTATTGCAGTACATAGATCTCTTGTTAGTGTTGTAGCAGAGTTACAATAAATACGAATATTATGGACAGTTGCACAAACACACAGTATTTACAACCTTGTGAATCTGAACTTTAATAGTACATTTCAGTACACAAATAGCGCTTATATTGCTGTGACAGCTCAAAGTGCATTTCATACCCAAAGGCTATCATTTGTGGGAGAAGACATGATAGCAGGTACCCTGAAACTAGTCACCCCGTCCTGCACAATCCACGTATCCAGCGAAACTGCCACAGACGACCAGCTTGGTTGCTATGAAGCGTCTGTGGGTACACCCATGCCGTGCGAGAATCCTCCCACTCCCTCGCCACGCGGAAGTGACGTAGCAATGACGATACGTTTAACTGCTTTGGTATTGTCTTTGGTATTGAGTTGCAGCGCCATTACATTATGTGTTTGTACTTTGTTTTCATTGTCTCTGTTTGTTTTTGTCATGGAGGAACCTCCATGGTTTTTGTGTGTGATGGAGTGTGTTTATAAGAATTTAACGCTGAAAGAGTTACTCCTTCAAGACGGAGCACGTAATCTGTCGAAGTGCACGAAACAAGAACTAATGAGCAGGTGAGAATTCACAAGATCAAAGCGAATAATTTACTACACACGTTCCAAAATGCATATTATTTCATAAAATCTATATGTGAAGCCGTTAAACGTATGTAAAATGTAGAAATTTGTTTGAAATATGGCTTAGCCCTCTTGTCGGTTTTTCTCTACTCGCTTCTTGAACCGCTTGAAATCATTTCTAAATATCTATAAATGTCTGATTTTAGGCCAAAGTCTTTTATTCCTGTTTTTTTTTATGTTTTGCGTTGCATTTACAGGTTACAGAGGATAGAACAACTCCCAAACCTCAATAAAACATTATTTCAATTTGAGGTAGTGCTTCCGGAGGCAGTGTACTAATTTCCCGAAGATGGGTTTAATGAGATGTGTGCCGAATGAGATTATATTCATTGAAGCTTTGTGTTCGGCTGCAACTACAAAGAATATGGATTATAGGGTGAAAATGGTGCTCAGTAGAGAATCCAGAGAAATTTATCAGGCTATATGCCATCCATGTCCAGCTGGATCTGGGTGGTCTGTAACATCTAAACATGTTACTGCAGTAAGCTACAGCTTAGAACATTATCACTTGTGTGGCGAATCCAGGGAGCTTGTTTCCAAGATTAACCAGCCACAGGTAAGAGCTTGTTAAATTGAGCTTGTAGTATTAATTACTGTAATTTGCCTAAATGTGCATTATGTAAGTTTGAGAGTGTGAAATTTCTAGTTTTGTATATTGATCATAATTTAATTTGGAAAGTACATGTTTCTGACTTACTAAAGCGATTGGGAGCAGCCACATTTGCAATTCGTACAATTTCAGATTTAGGTAATCTCCGTATGAGGCAGCTAGTTTATTTTGCTTATTTTCATTCCCTATTGTCATATGGAATAATATTCTGGAGCAATTCTACCCATAGAGACAAAGTGTTCAGAGCCCAAAAGCGTGTAATAAGAATTATGTGTGGGGTTAGCAATAGAACTTCATGTAGAGAGCTGTTCAAGAAGTTAGGGATTTTAACATTAGCATCTGAGTATATATTCACATTAATGTCCTTTGTAGTCACAAATTATACTTTGTTTGAAACAAATAGTAAAATACACAATTATGGCACGAGAAGTAAAATGATCTTCACAAGACTTAAAAGTCATTGTCATTTGTTCAAAAGGGGGTCCAATATTCAGGGATACATATCTTCAATATGCTCCCAACACATATTAAATGTCTAGTAGATGATAAGAATAAATTCAGGAAAAAATTGAAAGAATTTTTAATTGACAACTCCTTCTACTCTGACGAAGAATTTATTTCTAAGGTATCTAAAAAATAACTGCCAGTATCTTGTGTAAATATAGTTCACATAATTAATTTACGGGTCTACTGGAGATCGCGATTCCGCTACAACAACATATAGTAATATCGTTGGAATACTGATGTAGTCAGTCGCAAGACGTATTATTATCAAGCAGTAATTCCGTTGTAATACAGCCTGGACCATTATTTTCAAGCACAAATTATGTTGTAATACAGCCTGGACCAGTATGAAACCGTTAAATGTACTTGGGGAATAATTTATAGTGGAGACTTGCGTTTGACCACTGCCAGTTATTATGATGACAACTCCTGGCGGAATCGCGATCTCCAGTAGTTCCCTAATTTACCATGTATGCTATGACTGTACATCTCGTGGTGTATGTATTTAGTTTGTTATGGAATTTTTTTTTTAATGTACCCTATATGCTATGACTGTTCATCTTCTGGTATATGTATTATTTTGTAATGGAAGTGTTTAATGTACCATGTATACTATGTATCTAGTGGTGTACTATTATTTTGTTATGCAACTGTTAATCTGTAAATTGACAACTTCCACATCCCACAGAGCCAGTCTCTTATATTGGGATCAATGGAAAATGAATGTATTGTATTGTATTTACTTTAATTTGCAGCAGTGGCCAATCAAAGTAGTTTGAGAAGAAATTTCAAAGGTATGCTGCTTGCCATGGAGCCACAAAGCCCATTTACTTGCCCTTTCATGGCACAACTCCTCCTGCAGTGATTCTGGACCATCAAACTGTACACTGGAAAGGGACCAAGCCAACAGTGTTGAATGGAATTCAGCCCAGACAAAAATGATAACAGGATCAATGGTCTATTAAATATTGGGAACTGTGGAAGCAGGTAGTGTACTAAGTATGAACTGACATAATAATAAATATTTTAGCAGATTTCTTACTTACATAATTGTTGATCTAACTTTTATGTACTCATTTTAGAAACATTGTAAACTTGTTGCAACAAGTAATTTCTGTGAAGGTTATGGTGTGATTTTTTTGCCTTTATTTTGATTTTGTTATTACAGTCTCAGCCACTGAGCCAAACTGTTATTTTGTGCTATATTTTTGTGGTGTGAATAGATATAGTCATCTTCTGATTTTTTTTTTTTTTAAATGCTATTTACTTTTCCAACAGGTGTAATCATGTGGACTCTTCCAAAGTAAGGATGGGTGGATACTTTGGTGCTACTTCAGATAGCATTACTGAGGATGGAAAGACCATAGTTGAGCTTAAATGTCCATACAGTGTGTGATGATTTGACAAACCATCACTATGCCTTTCTGTGCCCCCAAATGGAAAAGTGATGTACAAAAGATATTATGCGCAAATGCAGGCACAGCTGGTAGTGACTGGAATTGAAGATATGATTTTGTTATTTGGACAACAAAGGGAATTGTTGAGCAGTGTGTTCTTTTAAATAGATCCTATAAGAATCATTTGATGAATGCTGTTACCCTCTACTATCATGGGTTATTTTTGCCTCTTCTACAAGCCCAAGGTTCAAATTCTTGAAGATTGTCATAATTGTCTTTTTCACAACATATTTGTGAAAACATTATCATCATCATTAATAATTATTAATTCATAAATTGCGATGGAACGAATGCTCTGGTGGCAATCTCCCTACACGCCCATCCTTCTCCCTTCCTCCTCCAACACCCTTTTGCCCTCAACCAATTTTTACTATGATGCAATAACAAGTTTATTTTTGAAATGGTTGATTTTTATGAAAGAGCTATATTTTATTTATTTATTTTTAAATATGTTTACCCTAATTTATATAATCACTATATCAAGATTATTAATTTTGTTATGTTAAGCTATTGAGAAGACTGCCATTTTAGTCTAATATTTATAGTAATATTCATTTAAATTGCAATGGAGTGCATGTTCTGGTGTCAATTTCCCTACCACCCATCGTCCCCCTTCCCTGCCCACACCTACATCTGCCCTCGCCAAATTTTAACTTTAAATTCTTTAAAGCTTTTGGTAAATTATTCATCATTTCTCTTGGTAACTTATTCCAATCCCTGACACCCTTACCCAAAAAAGAGAATCTTCCTACACCCTTGGCGTGAAATCGAGTGCCAGCTTGTTGTCATGGTCATCTTCTCTCTTCCATGCATTACGTTTAGTTCTTACACCATTATCTTTCCATGATTCATCACCAATATAGGACTTGTACACTCCCATGACCCTCTTCACCCTCCTCCTGTCTTGCAATGAATCCCATTCCAGCTCTTTTATCATATCTGTAACTAATTGCATTCTGTGGTAATTTCCAGAAACAAATCTATCAGCCCTTTTTAGTACCCTCTCTAATTCCTGTATTTGATACTCAAATGTGGGTCCCATACTACAATACCATATTCGAGCAATGGTCTGACCAAAGTTTTGTAAACCAATTCCTTTACATCTCTTGTAGAGCCCCTCATCACTCTCCAACAAGTGCAGAATTTTGAAATCTTTTCCTACTACCTGACCAATGTGTGCTGCCCAGTTAAGCTTGTTATCAAATGTAATGCCAAGATATTTACATTTCATGTCTTCAACAAGCAATTCTTTCACCACCGTATAATCATAATCAACCTTTAGTTTTTTATTTGTGTAGGTATCTAATAACCTGGCTCTTAATCAACACAATTATCCATTAGAATAATGAATAGCAATGAATCCAATACACTATTGTGGGACTCCCATTTAAACTTCCACTTCTTTTGATACTGCATTTTCTACCCTAACTTTGTTTTCTACTTTTTAAAAATTCTTCTACCCAGCAAATCACTTTCTCATCCACTTCAATAGTTCTATTGTCTATTTATGGCACACTCTGTCAAACGCCTTTGACAGATCTAGTGCTACACTATCAATTTGGTCTCCCTTGTCCATTTCATCTAAAATATCTTGCATATATCCCACCAACTAAGATTCGCATGAATATCCTTCCCTGTACCCATGTTGCCTACTTGAAAACCACTTACGTTCCTCACATATATTTCTGATGTGGTTGCATATCAATCTTTACATTAATTTACCTACCACTGATGTCAAACTGATTGGCCCCTAATTTTTACTCTATTTCTCACCCCTCATTTATGTACCAGCACTACTATCATACTTTTCCAGTCCTATGGTAAGCAGCAAGTATCCAGACTCAGTTTAAATAATATTTCAAGATAAGGTACAATGTCACTCCAGCTATCTTTAAGATATCTGTAGTAATATTATCTACACCAGCCCCTTTATGTTTTTTCAGCTTTCTTATTTCCTTCGTAATGTACTCTGAATGAATGTTATGGAATTGTTTAATGTACCATGTATGCTATGACTGTACATCTACTGGTGTACTTATTATTTTGTTATGCAACTGTTTAGCTGTAAATTGACTACTTTCCACATCCCACAGAGCCAGTCTCTTATATTGGGATCAATGGAAAATGAATGTATTGTATTATATTCAATTTTTTTGATCTGTTCATTTTAATTGTGTTGTTAAGCTTGTTCTCCGAGTTAGATCATGCCATTTCTGATTCATTCTCGTTAATGCTCTCTCTACACCAAACCCTCATTATGGCACAAATCTTGTTTGTCTTTATGGAAGGAACATTTTGTACATGTTCTTTGTGATAATATTGTGTCCTATTCATGTGATCTCAATTTTAAAATTTTATTATTGTTTATAAAAATAGATGATTTGTTTCTCTATTAAGTAGTAATTTTAAAAGTTGACAACTCCCTCAGAACCTGAATCTTTTTGCATAGTCACTAACTTGAGTGGATGGATTTGATATTTATTTTAAATATTGGTTAATCATTTTGTATTGCTTAATTATATAGCCTAAATGGTTGTGTTTATTATTTTGTGTGAACATTGCTGCAGAGCGCAATTAGTAACTGATATCATAATAGAGCTAGATTTTTTTAAACATTGGAAGACAGCAGAGGTTTCAAGAGAGTACTGGGAGTGTACAAGGTATGAGGTGTTGAAAGATATTGGTGAAAGAATTTAGAGTAAAGCATGGAAGGGAAAATATGATCATGACCACAAGCTGGCACTTAATTTCTGTAAAATTTTCTTTCGCACATAAGGGATCAGAGATTGGAATAAATTACCAAGGTAAATGATGATTAATTTACCAAAAATGCTCACAGAATTTAAAATTAAATCTGTAAATAGCTTCTTATCAAAATATGCTTGTCCTAGGGTACTTGTTATACTTTATTATACAATAATTTCTGTAACAACTTATTTCTGAGATTTTATAATTTTTGTACAACAGAAAAAAAGAGGTAACTGTAAATACATAAATACTCCATATTGTAAACCACAATTGTTTTAATTGGTAATTGAAGTTGTGAAAAAACCTGTAAATAATAGTTGATGTAGTTTTTAATACATAACTGTGTTTCAAGCATTCATAAAAGAAATTGGAACTGAGGAAACTTGAATTTTTCTTTTTATAAAGGCTCATATACAATTAAAAACCTAAAGTTTAAAATGTTAGAAACAGTGGTGGAAATCAAACTGCTATTTGTTTGACGTTACAAATGTTGAAAATAATGTAAAATATCTTATTTGCAAGAGGACATGTCTATGTTGGCATTGCTTGAGGTAAAATAGCGTATATCACTTTTTTCACCACAGTATGCAGATTTGCGATAACCCTGCTAGTCATTTGGACCTTATGACACTCTGAAAGGTGTAATTTTAAGAGTGGCTCCTTTTGCTTCCAAAAAATCAAACATTAAAAACCCTTGTCAATAACAATAAAATGTCCTCCTTTTAAAAGCTCAAGGAAGCCTGATAACTCTACCATTTGAGGATCAGTTGTTGCTCCACCATATAAATGGGAACAATATAAAGCTACTCCAAACTCACTAATACCTACTAGTGCTTTGAGAGTATGAATACCTTTGTAATGTGAGTATGTTCCTTGACCATGGTCAGGGTAACCACTACTTTGTATTGGAATCTCAGTACAATCAATAACAATGTTTTATTCTCCATCCACCTTTTTGTACATTGCCTAAAAATTTAATTCTTTGAAAGCATTATACACACAGGTGGGAACAGTTAACCGAAAAGTTAACTTCGTTAATGGTTAATCCACTACTTAAAAAGTTAACTTCAATAATCGTTAAAGCGTTACATTTTTGCAAAATTAGCGCAAGTTAAGTTAACCATTAAAAGTCAACCATCCAAGAGTGGAACAGATGCTTATGTGTTGTAATAGGTATTACTGCAAGCAATACCAAGGTGCTATGTACCATGAAGTGAATCAATAATATATCTACCAAATGTCATTCTGGAAATGGAGTTTTTACTGGGGTTCAGCGTTTTCACCAGATTCTCAAATGTATCGGATTCTTCAGCATGTAGTGGAATCTTGTTGTCAACAAAAAGGATTGCAGTACATCGCCCCACATCAGCTTGTAATATGATGGTCCCGGTAGCTATGATACCAAATTTTTTTTGTTGACGTAAACTTTTATTAGCAGATTGCGATGAAAACCAATCAATCCTGCTGCTATGTATATCAGAAGAAGCCACAGCACTTGAAGGCTTTGAATTATTTTTCTTTTTTTCCCAATTAGTTGGCTCTGTTTTTACTTTTTCTTCAAACAATTCATACCTATTTGGATATATGCAAAGGCTAGATATGTGTGCCTTGATTGTAGAAAGTTTAGGAAAACGCAGTTTGAATGAATAAATCAAATGTTTCAGTCTAGATTTAAGTGCAACATAAACGCATAAATGTGGCCTAGGATTTTTAATATTCTAGTTGCTGTTGTTAGCATTGCTGCTTTCACTAACTGATTGAAGAGCTAAAGTTTCAATTACGTAATCATGTAACGAATGTCAAGATTAACTTATTTCACTAACAAATACCAAACCAGTTACAACTAAAAAAGATAGATTTTCAAAACCTTCTTTCCTAGTATAAAATAGCATGGTAGCAGTAATGGCAAAAAGAACTAGGAAATAAAATTCAAATACCCGTCTGGCATTGAGATCTCGATTTAAAATGTTTCCAGGCAAACTCCAGGATGACTGCTGCAAGAAGCAATGGCTGCATTTGTTGCTGTTCTTGTCCCGAAATCTCCTCCGTCATTAATAAGGTCGACGGCAATGAAGCGTAAAGCCATAATAATTAAGAATAGTTAAAGTATAAAACAGAAGAGTGTATGTGCGTTTTAAAGAGGAGAAATTATATTTTTAACATACTATCAATCCATATCACCATAACTGAAATTCTTAAATGTGGAGAAAGTTCTTTCTTTGTAGTAAAAATAATGTACTTCATAGAAGGTAGATCCTTCATTCGTCCTTCACGAAACCACATTACAGCCTAATATACTTTTTATTGACATCTCAATAATATAATTTGGTTATTTTTAAAACATTATTCGTTATTGGGTCGGTTCAGCAGTCATAGAAAATTCTCATTCCCTTTATTTGTAGCACTCATTGTATGTAGCATTTAACATTAATTTACAGACCGAAACGGTAGTTATAACATACTGTTATCATTTTGTAAGCGATTCCAACCTAGTAGTCAGGGGGGGGGTCTAGGGGGCTCAAGCCCCCCCCCCAAAAGCATCTAAGTCCACCCCCGACATTGTATTTTTGGAGACTTTTTTTTTGTTTTGTTTAGCTTTACGGATTCGATGCCCGAGGAGGCTATAAAGACTACCCCATGGCCGACTCAAGCCCCCCCCCCCAAAAAAAACCAAGATCAACTGAAGGCAAGCCCTCTGAAACAAAATTCTCTCAAGTCAAGCCCCCTCCCCCAAACCAAAGTCAGCTTAAGGCCCCCTCCCGCACAAAAAAAAAAAAAAAAATCCTGGATCCGCCCCTGCTAGTAGTATTCCTGTCAAAACATTTAACAGTTACCAAATTTCTATTTTACATTATGTAGTCAAGATTCCAATGAAGGAAGATGTAAATCCATCTTGGGTATGACGAGAGAGATGTCCGAAGTCAAAATGAAACGAAATATACAGGCGAGTTGCGCTATAGGTCTATTTCATTGTTACGCTAAAATAGATTGAAATTACTTGCTTTACGTGTCCCATATATGTATCATAGAAACCGCTGGAGTAGATAACGTATATTGGATGTCAACACGGCAGTATGGAAAATATTTATCGACAAGACAGGTTCATAAAATAGAAACATGCTCAAAAAGTAATTTTTTTCACTTTTGCTCCAAGTAGTACAATTACTTGACAGTAATTACATAAAAGCTTTCATTGGGAAGCAAACCTGACCGGTAGCGTGGTTTGCGTCCTCGCGAATACGGGCGAGTTGCTGTATAGATCCATTTAATCGTTACGCTAAAATAGGTTGAAATTACTTGCTTTTCGTGTCCCATATGAGTGTCATAGAAACCTCTGGGGTAAATAACGTTTATTCTAAGTCAACACACGGCAGTACAGAAAAAGAAAAATTAACGGCTAGTGTACTTATTTCGTTTTTCCTTAACTGCGAGTTCCATTTTTTTTTTTCGTGTTTTGAATTGATTGTACCTATTTGCTGGTGGTGGTATCTAGTGATGGAATTATGAAGTACTGAAGAAGAGTTATTCACTTGTCTAATTTGCAACCAAAGATGTTACACGTATCGTCAATGTGACGTCACTTCCTCATGCCGTGGAGTGGGAGGATTTTTCGGCTCGGCATCGGGTGTACCCACAGACGCACGTCTTCAGCGTTCCATCGTCGCTTAGCCTCAGTAATTGGATTCGAAGCTTCGCTTAGTTGGTAACCACAATTCCGCTTGGTAAAAGTTGAAGCAACTCGAATTTAAATTCTTCAGTGTGAAAGCACAATCACATATGCTTGCGGTACGCACCAGCACCTTGATGTATTCAAATTCCAAGCCATTTCACAGTTCAAGGCTATGTTATCTTTATATATTTAAAAATCTCGAGTCGCGATGTTTGCCCGAGATGAACTCCGAAACTACTTAACTGATTTTGATTAAATTTGGCTTACTGTGTGTAATTTGGATAGTGTTTATCTCGATTATTGACCTTAATATTAATTATTGCAAATGAAATGTTTGTTCGATTTTTGTCATAGGACAATGGTTTGTACTTATTTGTAAATGCCGTAAGTTTGAGCGTTCTGGTGGCCCAGTGATTAAGGCGTCCGACTAGGAACCCAAGGTCGCTGGTTCGAATCCCTGTGCCGGCGAGGATTTTTATGAGCACTTAACTCAGCCTTCACCACCGGCTCAGGGGTGGAATGCGCAGCCAATAGAAACCCTGTCACCAGGTCGTTACGACTGCACGAAATCATTTTATAGGTCTCTAACAGATGGCGATGTATTAATTTATCGACACAACACTTGGTTATCAAGGTTGGGTAAGCATCCAGTAGATGGCGTTGTGTTTCGATTTATTTATGTTACAGTCAATTACACGTGAAATGTGTTTACGTATGACATAAGCCAGTTTCGTGAATTTTTCGTATTGCATAATTTTTATAATTGTGCTGTGTATTGTGTTGTGTATCGTTTGTGTGTTATTGTATTTAACGGCAAAGTAATTACACACATGAATATAACATTGAAGAAAACGTTACGATAAATTCAAAAACGTGTAAGCATTTGTTGCTTGCTTCTCATTTTTCTTCTTCTTTTCATTATGGCCAGCTAGGGACCACGTGTCAATTTCAATTCTTCCCCTGTTTTTTTTTTTCTTTCTTTCTTCCTCTCCAGTACTCCATTATTGCACTGTGTTTTCTCTTTCTCTCTTCAGACCATTTTGCACCCGTTTTCTTCTCCTCTCTACCTTAGAATCCTGCCATATTCGAAATCTGAGTTCGAAAATATTTTCTTTCCATACTGTTCACTGATATTATTTCGTTTCAAATCTTTCTTAATCTCTTGAATCCCAAAAAATATTTTAATATCTTTTTTGTTAGCCTGGTGTCATCCATGCGATAGATGTGTCGAAAAAATATCATTCGCCTTTCTTCCGACTGATTCTTTTATTTTTTTCAATGTTATGATTTATTTCCTCGTAAGTTCTTATCTTCCATTGTAATGTATTTTTCAATGGACCCGAAATTCTCCTTATAATTCTTCATTCCAATACTCCAAGCTTATCCAATTTCTAATTTAATAGCGAACGGTCTGGTGGCTCAGTGGTTAAGCCGTGCGACAGGAGATCGAAAGGTCCTAGGTTTGAATCACTGTCTCGGCGGAGATTTTCATAGGCATTTAACCCGATTTTCACCACTGACACAGCTTGCTGTGTAATGTGAAGTACGCCAGAACGCTTCCGTGGTCGGGATTCCATGTAAAACTGTAGGTCTCCGGTACCCGGCACAGTTGCCGCGTTAGGTTAAGGCGGCGACGACAGGGGTGGAATGAGCAGCTGATAGATGACTTGTCATCAGGTCATTACGACCACACGGAATTATAGTTATTATTATTTAATATCAGGCATTTACCTTGCATAGAGGCATTCCGGTTTCAGCACCGTATTATAGTGTCTTATTTTAAGGATTTTAGAAAGGCACTTTTTGTTGTAATTCAACTATTTTTATTTTAATTGTTGCAATTATAAATTTCAGTGAAATGCCGCCAATAAAATGCAACAATGCGTGTAGCAGAGAGGCACGACGCAAACGTGTTGAGAGGGTTCATCAATCAGCAGAAAAAATCGCGGCAAGTAACGAAGCTCAAAGAACCAGGACAGCAGACCGTCGTATGCAAGAATCTCAAGAACAGCGTGATGAACATCTGCGACAGAATATATCGAGAACAAGAGCGGCACGAGAACAGCACGTCGCTACATTTAGAGAAAGAAAACGAGAGAGACAGCAAATCAGCTGTGCATTAGCACCTGTACCATTTGTTCATCTTGCGTTCGACTATGCACCAGACATTGATTACTCTGCACATTCTAAAATTGCAATCGGTGCATTGGACAAAGTATGCAAATACTGTCAGGCGTTGAAATTCCGCAATGAAGCAGCCGGCATGTGGTGTGCATCAAGAAAATTGTATTATTACCACTTCCCACTCCCCCAGAACCTTTGCAATTACTTCTTGCTGGCGAATCAAACGATTCGAAATTGTTTCTGCGCAAGACACGCAAATTCAATTCCTGTTTCCAGATGACGTCTTTTGGAGCAACTAAAATTTGCGATCTCAAGTCTGATGGACGTCATTTTGAAACTACATTCAAAATACAAGGCCAGGTGTACCATAAGATAGGGTCGTTGATGCCGATGCCTAATGATGTCCCGAAGTTTCTACAAATCTATTTTATGGGGAGTTGTGAAGAACGCGTGACAACTCGGTGCCAGTATAATTTCATTGAACAAGCAGAAGAGGAAGGAATTGTGGTATTGTTGGAAACATTTTTGAAAAATAATAATCAACTTATTCAATTGTTTAAAAGAGTGTCGCCACAATTAAAAAATGACAACTATCAAATTGTCTATCAAAGCTGACAAATTACCATCAGGAGTACAAGTTGGCTTTAGAGCCATCAAAATCGCATGTCCAGATGGCACCGTTAGTTTAACTTTGGATCTACACCGTTTCGTATGACACACTCCAGTATCCACTGATATTCTGGCAAGGGCAGGATAAATATCACATCAATATCAAACAGTATGATCCAGTTACTGGTAAACTTAATATTCAACTATTTAAGTCCTTATTTTATTAATACAGTAGAACCGCGGTATTCCGAACAGAGGCCGGATTATCGCGGTCCCACTATATTAATTTCTTATTCTTCTAATTTTTTTTTACTATTTAATTTCTTATTTTTTCAGGTAATGAAACAAATAAAAAAAGTTACTTCAATGAAGTATTACGCCCAACGATTGATGAGTAGACGTAATCAGGTTAACTATATCCTTCGATATCATCAACTGTACCATCAATACGTCGTGGAAATGTACGCTAAGATTGAAAACGAACGTTTGCTATTTATCCGATACAACCAGCAGTGGCGTAGCTAGGTCAACAAGGGCCCCGGTGCAAAAAATTTAGTTTGGGCCCTCAAGCCGGGCGGGCGACCTTTTTTTTGCTTCGTGTGATGCCCCGTGAGCTGAGGATGGGGGCCCTTGAGTTGTCCTTAGGGGCCCCGTGAGCAGTGGTTGGGGGCCCCCTGAGCGAGCAGCGAGGGCCCTTAGTAGGGTTCTTCCTGTGTCTCAGGGGACCCTTTAGACGACGGTAGAGCTAATAAAAAAAAAAAGGTAGCCAGTTTGCCGAGAGGGCTCGTGGGCCCTCTAAACTGCGCTTGGGGGCCCCCAGAGATGCGCTTTGGGGTCCCTTGAGGTATGCTTGGGGCCCCCTGAGCGTAGGGGCCCCGGTGCTGCACTGCACCGCCTAGCCCCATAGTAGCTACGGCCCTGACAACCAGGCTAAATTACGATCGGAGGAATACATCCACTTACGAGATGCTATTATCGGCTATATAGATGAAAATCTAAATGCCAATTATATCGGTAATGGATTTATTTTACCTTCAAGCTACATCCGCAGTCCACGGAACATGCAAGAATATATACAAGATGCAATCACTTACGTACGCCATTATTTTTTTTATTACATTTACATTTAATCCAAATTGGGAGGAAATACAAACTTTTCTATTGCCAGGTCAACAATCAATGCATCGTCATGATATCACGGCACGTGTGTTCAAACAAAAATTATTATCATTGATTGATTTAATCGTAAAACATTCGGTTATCGGTAACACATGTTGCTATATGTATTCGATTGAATGGCAAAAGCGTGATTTGCCTCGTTCTCACATTTCGATTTGGCTTAAAGTTGAAATCCGACCAGATGAAATTGATCAAATAATTTCTGCCGAAATTCCGGACCCGGTAATTGATCAAGAATTGTTTGATTTTGTTACCAGTCACATGGTCCACGGAATGTGCGATACTTTTAACATGACATCGCCATGTATGGAGATGGAAAATGTAAGAAGCGTTTCCCAAAGGAATATACGAATGATACTATTACGGATATCGACTGTTATCCGTTGCATCGCCGCAGAACTTTGAGAATGGAGGCCACACATTTATGATGTGGAATGTCAAATTCTAGAAACCAAGTTGAAATTGACAATCAGTGGGTGGTACCATACTCATCATTGCTTTCAAAAACGTATAAGGCTCATAATAATGTGGAGTTTTGCAGTTCTGTAAAATCCATTAAGTATATTTGCAATTTGGCCGTAATTTAAGTAAAAAAATGTAAATAAGAATGCCGAAATAGCATGATACCAGATAGGTAGATACATCAGCAGCAACGAAGCTATCTGGCATATTCTTAGTTTTCCCATACATGAAAGAGACCCTTCTATCCAGCATCTTGCAATACATCTTGATAACGGTCTACGTGTAAATTTCACCGAACAAAATATTCTACAAAGAGGACTTGAACCACCAATAACGACATTAACTAAATTTTTCACATTGTGTCAAAATCTGATATGTTCGGCCTATTCGCAAAAACATTATTATATACCGATGTTCCAAGCTGTTTTACATGGAACAAATTAGGTAAAAAATGGAGCCACGTATACAAGGAGAACCACATCCTTTAATCGACGGCATATTAATGTCAAGACATTAGGACGACTCTACACAGTACATCCTAAACATGTGGATGCTTCTTTTTGCGTTTGTTGTTGGTGAATGTTCCAGGATCAACATCTCTCAAATTTTTACGAACAGTTAATGGTTGAGTGTTCAATACGTATCAAGATGCATGTCGCGAGTTGCAGTTGCTGGTGGACGGCAATCACTGGGACCTGACACTTGTTGATGCAGCGTTGACATCGACGCCGAATAGTATTCGTCAACTGTTTCAATTATTTTGACAACATGTTATTCAACACAGTCATCGATTTTGTGGGAAAAATATAAAAACAGTAGGACTAAAGACATTCTACACCGAGTCAAACAAACAAACCTATGCCCAAATCTAGATTTCACACCAGAGATGTATAATGAAGCATTAGTGTTAATCGAAGATTTATGTATTTTAATTTCAAATTTACCACTTAATCATTATTATATGCTATCACCTGATCGCCTAGCCATCGACTTAGTTAACAGTAATCTGCAACGAGAACAACAGTATAACAATGTGGACTTAGCTACAATAATTGCGAATAATGAGCCATTACTGACAGCAGAACAAAAGAATATTTATAATCGGATTTTGCTGACTGTTGATGCTGAACAAGGCCGTTTTTTTTTCCTTGGACGCACCATGTGGAAACGGTAAGACATTCTTACTATCGTTGATCCTTGCGAAGGTACGATCGCAACATAAAATTGCATTGGCAATTGCATTGTCAGGCATTGCTGCCCATTGTTAGATGGTGGGCGAACCGCACATTCAGTATTTAAGCTGCCACTAGACATTCATAACTAACCCAACGCAATGTGTAACATTAAAAAAAAAAAAAAAAAAAAAAAAAAAAAACGGATTGGCTGAAGTGTTCAAAGAGTTAAATTATAAATTGGGATGAGTGTACTATGGATCGTAAACATTCGCCAAAGCATTTCATAGAACTATGCAAGATTTGAAAGGCAACTATAAACTTTTTGGTGGTACTATCCTTCTACTGTCTGATGACTTCCAACAGACATTACCAGTGATTGCTCGCTCTTTTTTGCCGATGAGATTAACGCATGTTTAAAATAATCGTTTTTATGGCGGAATGTCGAAACACTTCCATTTACGATGAACATACGAATACAATTGCAAAATGGTCCTCGGCACAAGTATTTTGTAAGCAATAGCTGGATATTGTAAATGATGAAATAGAACTGCATCGTAATACACAATACATCAAATTGCCAGACAAATTCTGCACTGTTGTTCACTCAAAAAATGAACTAATTGAGAGTGTGTTTCCGGATATATCAAATAATTACTCAGATCTTAATTGGCTCAGTAATCGCGCTATTTTGGCAGAAAAAAAATGAAATGTCAACGAAATTAACT
>JARYHS010013630.1:206302541-206352526 GCA_031002005.1 Vandiemenella viatica | reverse complement strand
ACTTCCCGTTAGCAGTAGCCACTTCGACTCCGACGGCTTCCATATGCTGAAGGGGTGGTAGGACTATTTCATGATGTGGAATGCTGTTCTTAATTAAAACCGCGACTACACCTCAAACGGTGGGTCTGTCACGGCATAACAACTTAAGATGGCTACTGCAGTTCGCAGACAGGGTTTCAAAAAGGTCTCTGACACCAGACACACATCAACATCTTGGTCTCGAAGAAACCGCCTAAACTCAAGCAGTTGGCTGATAATGCTATTAGCATTCCAAACAGAGTATGATAGGGAATGTAATAGTGGCTGTCTATCCATTGTGGTTGCAGTGTGGACATTTTGGCACTGCCAGAGCATTGATAACGGCGCTAGTCATTTTCTCTAGTAACTCGGTAAGGTGGCACATCATCTTTAGGGCAGACGCCAGCTTCTTTGTTAGACTATCCAGTTTGACTTGTGCTTCAAGGTCTGATTCATCTGTGATTCTTCGCTGATGGGAGGTTACGTGGTGACCGGTGGGATTCGTTGCTTATGAGGCGTTCAGATGGACAAAGAACCTGTCGGCCCTAGAGGACGCCCCGTTCTTTGTTGGAACTGGAGCCGTCTTCTTTCGCTGACGGATGATGTTGCACTGCTGCGTTCTTATATCCAGCCCTCTCTTCCGTCTGCGGCGCGACTGGGACGTAGACATCTTCTTCACCTTGCCATTGGGGGCCAGAAATTGCCCTATTGCGGAAAGGTTGTCCTGGTGACCTGGAGATGGAGTCTGGTCTTGACGCGCCTTACTATTTGTTGTTGGTGTACGGTCTGATGTCTTTTCCTGTTCAGTTGATAGTTCTATAAGTCCGTCTCTGGCTCTCTTGAAGGCCAGGAAGTCCTTATAACTGGACACGTGTCCACCTCCTCAGTTGGATCATTGGTGGAGTCTCATCCCTTCTGTGAAGTGCATTTGGTAGAGTCGTGTTGGCCTCCGCACTTGACGCAGACTGGACGCATTTTACAATTCTTGGATTTGCAACCGAAACGCTGGCAGTTGTTACATTTCGCAGGTCTGGGCATTGACCGAAGTTTCTCAATCTTCGCTTTGAGGTGGCAGATTCTCTCCACCCCAAAGATTGCTCTGTTTTCCTGGCAGTCCACAAGGATCACCAAGAATAGGCGCATTAATATGTTTCTACCAGGACGGCGAAGTTGGGTCACCGTAAAGCCCATCTCTGACAATTCTTCCTTCAGTTCTTCAGTGGGAAATGTTCTTGGGATGCCCCTGAAGACTACTTTGAGTAGCGGAAGAGCTCCAGTAGGAAAGGTGTAAGATGGAATGTTACTGCCTTTCATCATCCCTGTACCGGCTATGGTGAAAGTGAACTTGATCTTATCACCACCGACAGGTTTGGTAGTGAAGGGACTCTTCACTACAGCTTCAACCATATCTTGAAGCGTCTTATTGTTGTGCTCAAATAGCACCACAATAGGGAGGACGTGTGCAGATCTCTGTATTTATGCGAATAGCGTTCTGGCCTCGCATTCGGGAGGACGGCGGTTCGAATCCCCGTCCGGGCATCCAGATTTGGGTTTTCCATGGTTTCCCAAATCACTCCAGGCAAATACCGGGATGCTTCCTTCAAAAGGCCATGGCCGAATTCCTTCCCATTCCTTGCCCCCATCCTCTAAAGACCTCGCTGTTGAGAGACATAAAGCTGTTAAAAAAAAAAAAAAAACTCTGTATTTATGACGCTGGTTCAGTTTCGGACTGCTGGGGTTGTGGTTTCTGGTTTCCACGGTATTGGAGTCAAGCGCTGGTGGAATTTTAAAAGTTTGCCAGGAAGCATGAAGTCCTCCACATCGGCTCACCTCTGGTGTTGGTGGGTGGTGGGTAAATCCTCTTCGTCTCTCACAACAGTTGAGCTTCCAGAGCTACATGGTTTAAACACAGGTGGTTTGGCAGTCTCTTGGTCCGACACCCCTTTCCTCTTTTTCGGCGTCTTCTTGTGTTTGCAGGTAAGATTTCTCTCTAGCTGTTTGGTGAAGACTCTGGTGGTGGCGGTCGGGCCGTGTGCAGTAGGGCTTCGCGCTGGGAGATCTCTTCTTGGGTGTTTTGAAGTCTCTGCAGCAAGAGGCAAGGTGCGCCTCTTAGCTGCGCGTGGTTCGTCATGTCAATGTGAGGGCCGGGGTGTCAGCATGTTACTGATCATGGATGTGTCTATCCCCATGTCCAGGTTCTGGCAGGTCGATTCCGCCTCTGTGTCTTCTGGTGAAGGCGAGCACGGAGAGTCGCTGTAGGTGACGGACGCCGGAGCGCGGGAAGTGCTACTCGATTCAGACATCTTCTGAGGTAAATGCATGTCTAAGGGGAGTATTACTCTGGTCGCTTGTTGTCACCGTTAGGTTTGCCAGGACCAGAGATATCCCTAACACTCGCGCCATGGGGTTCCACTCCCCCGGAAGTTTGCCGTGTGGCGGTAAGTCGCTGTAAACCTAGAGAAGGTAGGGCCAAGGCAAACAACAAAGAAGAAGTTCCTCACTCTATTCTTCGCTGAACGTATTATGCTCACAGATGGCATTTAAAATTATATATTGTGTATGGTGTTCTTTAGTGTTGTGTAGGTACAATGTTGCAGTCGGTAGTGACACAACTGTTTATTTATTGTTGTGAACTGAAGACCGGTTAATTTTGCAATGGATATATACGGTGTATCTTTAGCAAAAAACGAAGAGTTGAGAGGAAATTAACCATGAAGAACCTCATTCCTAAAAACAGATGGAAAGCACAAAATACAATTGCCACTCCTAGTCCTATGGAAACAGGTTTTGGTGAAACGGTAATGTTAGTAATCCTTCTGATATTTGATAAATCGGAGAACTGATAAAGCAAGTTATTTTTAGATGTATATCTATAAGAAAAATAACAGGACCCGATGCAGTGAACTGGTTCAAGTGATATAAGTAGTTGCACTATTCAGTCGAGAAAGATGTTGCTTTTTACTATTCTTGCCAGCAATTTTTACCTCATGGTATTCCACAGGATTCAGACACTGGAAAAATGCCACTGATTAAATCACTGCTTTTCCAAAACACAAAAAATACATTTCTAATACACAGGACAAATTACATAAAATATATACTTATACAAGTAGCAGTGTTGAAACATTGTTATGTAGAAAAAGCATTACAAAAATAGGTCTTGTGTGAAGTCTATTATTTAAGTAATATAAAATTTCTAGTAGTCAATGAATTGGGTTGGAAATCATATTTTGGAGGAAGGAAAAAAAAAAGCAAGGATTATTTCGGATTTTTTTTAAAAAAAAAAAAAAACACCTGCATGAAACATCTTAATTTGAAGGAGGACGCTCAGTCATGTACCACAAAACGAAACAAATCGTTCACCTGAAATTCAAATTCAAATAATTCAAGCAAGTGCGAAGTTTCCATCGTTAAAGATATTGAGTAATATGACGTGACCTAATTTACTGTAATAGAAGATTGGACGGGACTTAAAAATAACAGCAAAAGTACTGAATAACATTACGTTACATTACGGATAGATTCGTCAATGAGGCGTTGCTGACAGTTACAACTACTGGAAAACCTTGAAGCAGCCACTTTCACAGAATTAACATCAAATACGCTTAAGGAAAATAACATCGAAGTGTCCAGTAAGCCATAACGGTGCAAGTGTAAAGTATGGGAAAAGTTTCGTGAGATGCGACCAGAACAGAAAATAAATTTTGATTACTTTAGATGAAATTAAAAATGACAGATTTAATGTTGAAAATGTCACTAAGAGTGTTGGCATTAAAAGTCATACTCGATTTGAAATTCTGAATTGCCGTAGTTGTGGCAAAAAAAAAAAAAAAAATCTTATCCATGCTTCAGCCTGCAGGCGCAGCTTTACAAGCCCAAAGTGCAGGATAGAAAGATCCAATATCAATCGTAAAGTGCGTCCAAAATGGAAAAAATAACAGATCAGATGAAATGCATCATCAACTTTTAGAAGAAACTAAGTCTAAGACAAGCGGCAAGTCCGAAATAGGACCCAGATCTAGAAGAGGCTCCAGAGACAAGTCAAAAAATCAAATTGTATGGATGTTTACTAGATGATGGTCCCTCCTCTCCGTCCGCGAGACAAAATATAGACGACCAGGATGCTCAAGCCATTTAAATCTGATTATTTTGAAACACTGGACATATTAATTGCTGAGTTACAAAGAAGATTTTTGGACAACGACTATCTACTTAACTCATTAGCGAGCCTCAATGAGTTGGATGTAGACAAAATGAAACATTGAAAAATTTAGGTAATTGGTGAGAAAATTAAACAAAACTATGTTGCTGTTTGTAAAATATTAGTGTTATTTATTTATGTCCAATTCACAATTTCAAGTTTGAATATATTTTTATGCCACATGGTGTCATCGCGAGGATAAAACGGAAAACACAATGCAAGTTTTGTACAGCAGCGTGAGACGTTCAGAGATACATATGAACCTTTTGCATCTGTAGTGACCATAGAATGTAGTATTTCTACGTGCGAATCTGCGTTTTCAACTTTGACTGCAATCGACAGGCTTCAGAGGCTGTCAATGGGTCATGAAAGAATGGCAGGCATGGTATTTCTGGTCTTTGAAAATAAAAGAACGAAATCAATTGATCTGAATGAGATCCTTTGCATTTTTTATTATATGGCCAATCAAAGAATTCATCTGGTTTAAGGAAGGGATTTTTATTATTGTATTGAATATAATATGTTTGTAGAAATAATATAAACCTGAATAAATGAATGTTTTGCTCCAGACAATTATGTACTACCTCACTCACTCACAATCACAAGTACGGCAAAAATTTATTCATCAGATTAGATCAAGTAAAATTTTAACTTCCGCCCTATCTGTAATCGTTCGCTGCCCTACCTTAAATTCAACTCTAGCTACGGCCCAGAAACTCCATGCTACTTCCACACACAAAGACCAGTGATCTGTGCTTGGTAGTGGTGGCTGAAAAGTGAAATATATGAAAACACACGTCTATATATATATATATAACATTGTAAAAAAAATCAAATGAATATCACAAAAACTTGTGTTTGATAGGGAAAAAACTTTCAAGAAAAATACTTCTAGAATCTCATGTTTTTGTTCTTGCGGAAGAAAAATGTTCATTTTTGAGGACCAGTGTTATTTTAGCCATGCTGGAACCCCAAAAAAAGCCACACAACAACTGGGGTAAAATAGACCAATCTCACTAATAAAGACTCTGTAGCACCTAATAAAAAATATATTACAATGATGGTTGGAAAGAAATAACTATGTACCAACTACCCAGTCCGGTTTCAGAAAAAGAAAGAACAACTTAGATAACTTATCGATTCTAACAACATATCAACATAACATCCCGTTCAGGCAGAAACAATAGCTCAACTTAATATTCTTGGAATGCGAATATTTTACTATCTTCTAACTACAATAATATTTACAGGACTTTAATCACCTATATTAAAGATGGAAATATATTTGAGATTTCCTTGTAGGCTACATATTGTAAATTTTTTGGAAGACACTAACAGAAAGAAGAAACAGGCTGGCGGGTCATATTTTGACACATGCGGGATTGGTTAATTTGTTATTGGAGGGAACAGTCGAAGGAAAGAATTATAAAGGAAGATAGAGATTACAATATACACAGCAGATAACTGAGGACGCCGGTTGTGTTATGTTGAGATGAAGAGGTTAGCGCAAGATAGGAAGGATTGGAGCATTGCATCAAACCAGAGACTGATGACAGCAAAAAAAAATTGTAAAACTGATCTCTTTAAACGGCTTTGACCTTTCTCTTTTAACGCATGTGCATCCTTTTGTATTGAGTAATGTCTATTTCAACGCATAATTGTATCTAGCTTTGTGTGTATCTATTTCGATTGTATGATGATTAATTTTAACACATGACTGGTTATAAGTATGAAGGCAGGAACTATCTTCCTATTAGTTAGTTGAAAACGATATTGTACACACCATTGTAAACTTTCGTAAAACTCTGGCTGTATGGCCTATAAGGCTAACGGCCATTAAAGTAAATAAATAAACTTTAAATTACATGCCATGATGATTTTATGCAAAGACTTAATCAGTAAGTCACGCGTTCGAGTGGAATATTTTCGCGGCTGTCTTTAAAATATGGCTAAAGGCTCGTACGCACTACGGTCCAGTACAGTACACAAGTAGCGTGGTATTTTTCCAGATGAACAGTCTGCAACGCAATCAAATGAATGAGCTGTTACAGCTTATGTTAATCGCTATTTTAGAAGAGGTGGATGATGAAGTTTATGCGATAAAGGGGAAAAACGCAATGGGTACGAAAATGAGATGAACTAGGAGCTGCAAATTGTCTTCTGAAGGAATCGCCATTAGAAGATCCCTAAGAATAGATTGAGAATGACCAAAAGTTGTGTTAATGAAATTTCAGCGTGAAGATACCTATTTAAGAACTGCAATTCCAGCAATTACAAAATTACTGGCAGTTTTCTACTTTTTTGCCACCTGATGTAGTTTAAGAACACTCACACCTCGTATTTATACACGAAAATCATCTATTTCCTAAGTCATCACAGTCTGACGGAATCTATAAAACATTAAAGGAATTGAAGTAATGTTTCGTAGAGATGCATCCAGCAAACTGAATCATTTTACTGAAGAAATGTAAACTGTTTCAGTACCCGCACCTAAATTTTTTTTTTTTTTTTAACTTCTGCGAGTAGATCATTATAAAAAGTTTTTTTATCGCGTTATGTAGTACTTCAAATAACAATAATAATAATATCTTATTATATGATCTAGAATTCTAGATGCTATTATAATAAAAAAAATTATAAAGTGTGCACTAAGCAGATGTTTTCAATTTTCACCAATTCCAGGTATGTTTATTGTATTTTGTTTGTTTTTATATTGCGATGACTTAATATTCTGCAAACATTCATGTTCTACATACTTGGAAACAAATTTTAAAATTGTTTCTTCCCTCCAGCGAAATGACATTTTTGCGGCAGCTAATCAACTCGACAATAGGTTCAGACTTGTTTAGCCAATGAGCGAGTGGGCAGTGACACGTGGTAGGGGATTCTACTCGCTCGATTTAATAGAACAAAACGGATCGACTCGATTAAACTACTCGACTAATTTTCATTGTTTACACACGTTTAGTTATTAAACCACTTGCCACTCGACAAAATTTTAAACTAAATTAAATTGCAATGAAGTGCATGCTCAGATGGCAATTACCCTAAACACATGCCCCGGTGGCAATTTCCTTAAACACCCATCTTCCCCCTTATCTGCATCCACCTACATTTACCCTTTACAAATTTTAACTTTAAATTCTTTCAACATTTTTGGCAAATTATTCATCATATCTCCCTGACACCCTTTCATAAAAAAGAGAATTCCTACTCCCTTGTGCCTGAAATCGATTGCCAGCTTGTGGTCATGGTCATCTTTTCCCTTCCATGCATTACTTTCAATTCTTACACCAATATCTTTCCATGCCTCATCACCCATATACGCCTTGTACATTCCCATGACCCTCTTCACCCTCCTTCTGTGTTCCAATGAGTCCCATTCCAACTCTTTTATCATATCTGTTACTGATTTCGTTCTGCGATAATATCCAGAAACAAATCCAGCAGCCCTTCTTTGCACCTTGTCGAACTCCTGTATTTGATACTCAAAATGCGGGTCACATACTACACTACCATATTCAAGCAATGGTCTGACTAAAGTTTTGTAACCCAATTCCTTTAATTCCCTCATACATCCCTAATCGCCCTCCCCAACAAATGCAGAATTTTGAAACCTTTGCCTACTACCTGACCAATGTGATCTGCCCAGTTAAGCTTGTAATCAAATGTAATGGCAAGATATTTACATTTCAAGTCTTCAATAAGCAATTCTTTACCCACCTTATAATCATAATAAACCTTTAGTTTTTTATTTGTGTATCTAATAAGCTGACTCGTCTTTGTATTTATCTTCATCCCATGTTTACCAACCCAACTAGATATCCTGTCCAGATCACCCTGCAACTGTTTACAATCCTCTATCATATTGATTCTTTTAGATAGCATTATTTAATCTGCAAACAATCTAATTTCAGATAGTAAACAATCAACACAATTATTCATTAGAATAATGAATAGCAATGGTCCCAATACACTACCCTGCGGCTCTCCCATTTTTACTTCCACTTCTTTTGATACTACATTTCCTACCTTAACTTTCTGTTTTCTACCTTTTAAAAATTCTTCTATTCAGCAAATCACTTTCTTATCCATTTCAATAGTTTTTACCGTATTTACTACCATTTTATGGCTTACTCTGTCAAACGCCTTTGACAGGTCTAGTGCTGCACTATCAATTTGGCCTCCCTTGTCCATTTCATCTGAAATATGTTGCTTATATCCAACCAACTGAGATTCGCATGAATATCCTTGCCTGAACCCATGTTGCCTGCTTGAAAACCACTTATGTTCCTCACATATATTTCTGATGTGGTTGCATATCAATCTCTCCATTAATGCACCTACCACTGACGTCAAGCTAATTGGCTTATAATTTTCGACTCTATTTATCACCCCTCCTTTATGTACCGTCACTACTATTGCACTTTCCGATCCTCTGGTAAGCAGCAAGTATCAAGACTCAATTTAAATAATATTTCAAGATATGGTACAATGTCACATCCAACTATTTTTAAATAAGAAAAGAAAGGGAAATTAACCCACCACATACCAAAGCGGACGAATGCGATGAGAGGGAACACTTATGCTGACAAACAACTACACAATATTTCGGCATCTGCCTTGTTCACAAGTAGAAAAACGGGCCATTAGGCTCGGAACGTGCGTACACAACGAACGTTACCTAATGACTCATTTATTAGTTAACGTTCGTTGTGTACACGTTTCCCTTTCTTTTCTTATTTATATCGCCTAGAAGCCGCTTCCATTTACCTTAGTTGCACCAACTATTTTTAAGAAATATGTAGTAATAATATCTACACCAGACCCAGTTTTTTCAGCTTTCTTATTTCCTTCATGATTTCAACAGGATGGATTTCAAATTTTTTACTTCTAATTGTGTTGTTAAGCTCGTTCCCCAAAGTAGACCCCCCACCCCCCCCACCCCCGTTCTTGATTCATTGTCCCTAATGCAGTTACTTAAAATGTCTGCCTTTTTCAAATCCTCAGTAACTTCTTCTCCCCATCCTTATCTATAAGTGTCTTTACACCCTCCCTTCCCCTCCGTTTCCTGATATAGCCATAGTAATTTCTAGATGCATCAGTCAATGGTCCTCCTGTACTGACAATACTGTTCATAAACCAATCTTTAGCCACTTTCTTTGCTGTTATTAAGTCCTTGTTTAGTTGTTTTAAATATTCCCTACCACCCTGCTGTCTCTTAACTCTGTTATGTTCTTTTCTTACCAACCTCTTTAACCTCCTCACTTCCCTATTATAGTACATAGGTTCTATACTTCTCTTTATTTTCTGCCTTGGAATAAATTTTTCTTCCCCCATTGTTATTATCTCCTTGAACTCTTCCCACCTTGACTCAACTGTACTTGTGCCTTCCTACCATTTTCTGAATTGTCCTCTGAAATATATCTTCAAATTTGAAACCTGTGCCTTTTTATAAGTGTACCTATTTCCCCCTTCAATTTTGGCTGCTGATTTACTGAATCCTCTAATATCCATCAGAACTGCTTCATGATCACTTATTCCTTCAGTTACTTCACACCCCCCAAGGTTTTCATCGGGCTTAATTATTAATATATCCAGAATATTTTGTCCCCTAGTGTTATGCTCAACCACTTGTGTAAGTCCTCCTTCCCTTATTAAGATATTTGCAAATCTTTGTTCCCTTGTTTCCTTCCCAGATTACACCTGGTAAATTTCAATCCCCACCGATGATGATCATTCTATTCTCACCTCTGAAATCTGAGTATGAATTTAATTTCTCCCCAAGAGCCTCATCCTATTCTGTCATTCTTCAACTGCGGTAAACAGCCAACACTCTGATTTTTTCTAATTTAATACCCCAGAACTCTACACCAATTAACACATGGTCTTAATCTATGAACGCCAGTGAACTGTGGTAGTTTTTGCTAACTAGTAGGAAAACTCCTCCTCCAACTGCACCTCTATTTCTGCGGTACTCTCTATAACCATCAGTAAAAACCTCACTGTCTAGTACTTCTTCTTTTAACCAACTCTCCACCCCAATTATTACTTGTGGTTCGTGTATCTCTATTAAGTTTGCGAATTCAATTTCTTTGTTCATTATACTTCTACAGTTTACCATTAATACCCTTACTACTGGCTTTACATTTCATAATTTATCTCCTCCTTCCCAGTTTTACCAGTCAGTTATTGTTTCAGCCACTTCATCTATTTCTTTAACATCTGTGACTTTTCCCATCATGAATCTGCAATCAGTATCACTTTGATAATCTATTTTTGTCCCTGCACCAGCAGCCCCTATCCTAAAAAAGGCAGTCTCTACCCCATCATCACTGGAAATGGGCTCCCTCACTGCTTTAGCTAACAACTCAGAAAGTACTCCCTTCCTCCTTCTATTTAGGTGTAGGCCATGCCTAGTGAAACCCCGCCTACCAATGGTGTTCACAGGCACAACCTCCAACGCAGAACTAATGCCTTTCCCAAGTAGCACTTCCGTTTCCACATTAACCCGCCTCACAGCATAGTTCAATTGTGGCCGGTCATGGCGACTTAGGACCTGCATGAGCTCCACCCTGGTATGCTGTGCCTCCTTCACCATCTTCCTCAGGTCACTCTCTATACTATAACCCGCGTTTCTATTATATTACTTATATCAGTTTGATTACTATAAGTAATATTATGCTTCCTATATAAGAATAATTTTGGTAAATCTAAAAATAATTATATTCTAAAGTCAATAACAAATCACATATTACAGCAAAACTGTACGCTGACGATACCTCGATGAGAGGCGAAACGCGTCCGGAAAATAAAAACAATATCCAACAGTTTTAATGGCGTATTATTAAACAACAAATACTAATAAGTCTTATAAAGTTTATAACATATTTTTAACGTTTTTTACTAAATATGATAGGCGCTATACTCGACTAACTGTTGAATTGTTACATATATTTAATTTGATTGACGTTTTATGAATAATGGCTAGGTAACTAAACTACTTAAGAAACAATGAATAAAACTTAAGCTAATGAATTTCGAAACAAACTTAAGATGGAAGGTCGATACTATTTAGTGCTATTGTGGATAACAACTAATTTGTTACTTATGAAAGTTTTTAAAAAAGAAAGGTAGGAAGTTTTTATTATATATACATATATTAGATGGCAATTAAACACAATTAAATTTCAGGCAGAACAGGTTAATTATTAGAACGTACACTCTGTTATGTTCTCTTCCTACCAACATCTTTAACCGCCTCAGCTCCCTTTTACAGTATACAGGTTCTCTACTTCTTTTTATTTTTTGTTTTGGAATAAATTTTTCTTCCCACTTCCTTATTATCTCCTTGAACTCTTCCCACCTTGACTTTACTGTACGTGTGCCGTCCTTCCATTTACTGAAACGGTCTCTGAAATATCTATTCAAATTCGAAAACTGTGCCTTTTTATAATTGTACCTATTTCCCCCTTCAATTTTGGCTACTGGTTTACTGAATCCTTTAATATCCATCAGAACTGCTTCATGATCACTTATTCCTTCGGTTACTTGACACACCACAAGGTTATTATCAGGCTTTACTAAGAATATATCCAAAATATGTTGTGTCCTAGTGTTCCGCTCTACCACTTGTGTAAATCCTCCTTTCCTTATTAATTACTAGCCTAGTGCGAACAAGCCATAATAGATAGACTTGTGAATAAATTCCTTTGTTTTGAACATGTACAGAGGACGGATGAGGAAGGATACGAAGATTGGAGGTTAAAGTTTAGGGTGGGAGGAAAGAAAACAGGATGTAGACCCAGAGCATTATGACAAATTCTTAATTTTTTTAAATTTGGTTTAATTCCGGTGGAGCTAATGTAAATTTCCTTAGACAGATATTTTCGCATATTACGAATTTTTATTTTAAATTCTTTCGCTGTTCTAGTTAAAGTCAGTGAAGAGTATATAAAGAGGAAATATGGATTGGAATAAAAAATTGGTAAACGGAGAGCGATGAAAGAGTTGCAAGCGTTCCTCGATCCGGCTTGAGCCAAGTAAGGATTGATGAGGAGAACATTTTCACTGAGGCAATAAAATTTATTCTGTAAGTATGCAAAATTAGGAATAAAGCCTAGAATCAAATGGATTTTGTAGCAGCACGTTGGCTGCCATGAAAAATTGCAACATCGCTAATGCCCTTCGTTACTTACTTGAAATTGTAGCCATTTTAAGTGTAGAGTAAAATATTTTCAATTTTTCACAACCTTCAGAAATTAAATGCAAAAAGTATTTAAAAAACCAATGTCACTTATGTTTAGTCTCGTTACACGAGATCTCTTTTCTTTCTTTGAAGTGTAGCGACAACGCGAAGAACACATCAGGACACATATTCAAATTTGAAGTGACACCTTTGGGGACTGCACCACTTTATTTTCCGCAATGTGTGATCGCAAAACGTGAAGAGGAAATGTTTATGAAGCAACTGATGTAAATTTCAACAGGTTAGTACCAGTTTCTCGAAGGTCAATGAAGTGGTGCATTCCCCACACTTTTTAATCTGGAACAATTTTCACAGATACCCGGCAGCGTAAATTAAAAATATGTTCTGAAATTCTCATACCTTACACTTCACTACGGAATAGCAGTTAAATTCTGATTCACGTTGGTTAGACATTTGTACATGTGGAATTACTTTAATACACAAGAAATCATTGCGCTAATGAAAGAAAAGAAAATTAAAAGTTAATAATACAATCATTGTTCCTTAACATGGAATGTTATCATTCTGTTCCAGTATGCATTACTATTATATGACGACGTGTAACGCGATTTAATTTGACCCTTAATAGCTACCCACAACTACTGATAGTACAAATGTGCAACATTTATATACCGATCAAAAATTGAAACTGAGGTGGAATCAATTATTTAACTTTGAAAAACTGAAGACATAACATGCTGAGTGAAATTGGATGTCAAGGAAAATATGAACCATCGTACCTTTTAATTTTTTCTGCAGTATACACTGCAACTCGGAAAAGATTATCTTAAGACTGTGGGAAACATGAGTTTACCCAGCAGTGCTCGATGGGAAAATTAAACTGCCTTGTATTCCATGTTTTGTTGTCCAGCGATAACATTTTTTATCAGTGTTGAACACTTCATGAATCATTTAATTCGTACATACCTTTTCCACAGTATGATTCAAATGTTCATTTATATTGTCGTTTTATCTCTTTATTACACCACTGTACAATGTATTATTTTCGATTCATTTACTTTGTATGTCTTACGTAAATTCTCTGTCCTTTATTCTTTGATAGTGAAAACATCAAAATTCCGCTGGGTTCCAGAATTCACTGATATCCTATGTACAGAGACTTTCACAGTAGTTATCTATTTGCATATTTGAGAGCAATATAAACCTAAATAATGCAAAATCAGTCATAAATAGAATTTTTCCTTGAAAGTCTCCTTGTTATGGATGCTCTCCTAATAGTTACCCACAATAAGCTTAACAAGAAAGTAATTATACTTTTCTATGATAAGGTCTATAGCTAGTGATGATTGTAAATTTTATATGCAAAAACTTAAGAAAATAATTTAATAAATCATATCTGAAATGCGACTAATAGATATTTCACGAAAAATATCAGAATACTATTGCTATTATTATAAATTTTTAATTGCGATGGAGCTAACACTCAGGTGGCAGTTACCTTAGTAATCTAATTACATTTTTTTTTAAATTATCTTTTACAATTGGAGTGTTAAATTCCTCTCCTATTTAAATTTCCGTTTTACAAATATTAAATTCAATAAGCATTTTTGGGAAATTATTCATCATTTCACTTAGTAATTTGTTCAAATGCCTGACACCCTTACAAACCACTCCCTTATACATGAAATAGAGTGCCAGCTTCTGATCATGGTCATCTTTTCCATTCCATGCACTATTCCTAATTCTTTGACCAATAACCCTCCAACACCCAACAGTAGCATAGCTAGGTAAAAAGGGCCCTGGTGCAAAATAAATAAATACTACGGCCCTCAGATGGGCGATCCCTGAACCAGTTATTTTCCATGTTCCTAATAAGCTGACTCTTCTTGGCATTTAGCTTCATTCCATGCTGACCAAACCATTTAGATATTCTATTCAGGTCACCCTACAGCTGTTTGCCTGTTTTGATCCTATTGCATAACATTTCATCATCTGCAAACAACCTATTTTCTTACTGTAACCCATCAACACAATTCACCCAATACACTACCATGGGTCACACCCATGTTTACTTCCACCTGTTTGATAGTCAATTGCTTTAGAAGTATCTAGTTCCACACTATCAACTTGGCCTCCCTTGTCCAATTCATCTGAAATATCTTGAACAGAGGCCGCCATCTGAGATTCACATGAATAGCCTTGCCTAATTTGCAAATCTGCAAACCAGTTTATTTCCTCACAAACATTTCTGAAATAGTTTCACATCAATCTATCAATTATTTTGTCTATCACTGATGTCAAACTAACTGGCCTGTAATTTTCAACCCTATCTGTAACCCCTCCTTTATGAACATGTACTAATATTGCTCTTTACCAATCCTCTGGTAAGCAGCAAGACTTCTGACTCATATTAAGTAAAACTTCAAGTTAAGGCACAATATCAGATTCCATAATCTTTCATACATCTGTAGTAATATTATCTACTCCAGTCCCTTTACGTGATTTTAGCTTTCTAAGTTCATAAGTTCCTGAGAATATATTTCAAATTTTGTAGTTTCCTCATTTATACATTTTGGGAAGACTCTCCTGTGATTTATTCCCTGCCATTGGAGGATAATATAGTCCCTAGTGGCCTTATTAAACCAGTCACTCAATATCTCTGCCATTTTAAAATCCTCAGTGACTTCAACTTGATTCTTATCCATAGTAAATAGTCTGAACACCTTCTCTTCCTTTCAGTTTTCCAATATAGTCATAGATGTTTCTAGATACACCATTCAGCGGTCTTCCTGCACCAATAATATTCTTCATAAACCCATCCTATGTTTCTCTCTTTGCTCTTATTAATTGTCACCTCCCTATTGTAATATGTAGATTCTGTACTTCTCTTATTTTCTGCTTTGGAATAAAAATTTCCACACCCATTTTTTATCATCCCCTTTAGCTCTTCCCACTTGTGAAATTCCATTTCCTGAACATTTCCCTGAAGTTCTCTTCAGTTCTAAAATCTGTGTCTTTTTATAATTATACCTATTTCTCCCTTCTTTTTTGGCCAGTAGTCTAGTAAATCCTCTGATATCCATCAGTACTGCATTGTGATCACTAATTCCTTCAGTTACTTGACACCCTACAAGATTTTCATCAGGCTTTATTAGAAAGATACCTATCCAACATGTTTGGTTCTCTCATATTTTGCTTTACCACATGTGTAAAACTACCTTCCCTTACTGAGGTATTTACAAATCTCTGTTCTCTTGTGTTATTAATCTTATTTCCTATCTGGTTAACAGATGGAACATTTAAATCCCCTCCAATAATGACCATTCTATGCTCACCTCTAACCGTGAATATGAATTTAGTTTCTCTCCAGGAACCGCATCTCCATCATTCATTCTTCCACTACAATACACAGCCAATAGCCTGATATTTTTCTTTCTTATTACCATAAAAATCTACCGCTAGTAGCTCAAGGTCATGAGAATACTAGAGATTTATAGTAATCTTTGTAAACCAGTATGAATACCCCTCCACAAATTGGCCCTCTGTCTCTGCAGTACACTCTGTAACCTTCTGGGAAAACCTAATTATCTAGTACTCATTCTTTTAACCAATACTCAAACCCTATAATCACATGTGATTCATGTATCTCTATTATTAAGTTTGCAAATTCTATTACCTTGTTCATTATACTTCTATAGTTCACCAATAATACCCTCATTTTTAGCTTTGTGGTATTTTCAGCATTAACTTCAGTCTTTCCACTTTGTAATCAATTAAAAGGTACAGTGCCATTAGGCACTAAGTGATCCCACGGTGTGTGTGAATATTGCCGATGCGTCGTGTCAACGAACAGAAACGTGACGGAACTAAAGCGTCCAGATTTACACGCACCTTGGGGGGTGCTGACAACGTCCTTCTCAACGTGGACATAAAGCGGATTTATAACCCCCATAAATAACTGAGACCCGCTTTCTATTTTCGCACGTTTCGGAAAGTTCCCGCCGAAAACTGGCGCGGACTAGCAAAAATAAACCTTAGTGACGTTTCCTAGTAAATGAGTGCTATATGAGAGTAGGGGAAGACGATCCAGCCAATAGAGAAGCCGCCTCAATTTATTGCCGTGTTGGTGTTTTTTCTTGTCTGTTCTGGGCCAATGTGATGCTGGTCCTTTGGCGCGGATTGCGGTGATTCGCCAAGGGCCCGACCCGACATCGCATTACGACAAGTACAGAGTCTTGCTCGGGGGAGAAGAACGGACGACGAGACACTCTGGTTCTGATCTTCATCGAGTACAGCCGTTCAACGACGCCGGAGCTGGGGACACTGCATTCACGCGGTGCGGTCGAGGAAGCTGGACGACCTCATGTGGTGCGGGTCTTGCCTGGTCGCTGACCTGGGCTGTGAACAATGGTAAAAGCTACGACCCGGACGGAAGCTCATGCAATCGTTCCACCCAGTAATGACCCTGAGATTTTGCTCTAACTGTTTGACATTCAATGATATGTAATTGTTAACCTCAGAATAAAAACAAACTTCGTGTTTGCCTAATTTCACAATAATAAATTGTACACCCAATTTTCAATTTTCCTATTCATTACAATAATATTTCATGTGATTAGCTGAAGATTAAGTATGATTTTTGATATTCCAAATTGATAATTTTGCTAATGATAAAACAGTATGACCCAAAAGTAAACGTCCCCAAGGTAGACGTTACAACATGGCACTCTTTAACGTGGAGCTATCGAAATATGAATGATTGCAAGAGTTTCTATGGAGCATTGATATTAAATAAATGATGAAATTTTATTTCAGTGGAAACGAGATGAGCCAGCAGAAAATTTTATTTTATGTTATATGTGATATGTTAATGCTATGCCATTGAATTATTTTATTTTAGTCCTGCAACGGAGATGGATGCAGTTTGAAAATCATACTATATGATGTATTGTGTTGATACATGTTCAAATCGACGTTGAAAAATGATTTTGTTTATCAATGGTGGAAATATGATGTGACGATTGTCTTTCATTTGATATGTTGTTGTGTTGTTTAAATATGATTTGGTTTTCTTTCGATTGTGATGTGGTTTTGTCGAATTTTGGTAGTGAATGGTAATGGATCTGTTGAGACGATTTCTCGAGACTGGTGTGTAATGGTAAGATTGTTTCGTCGATTCAGCGTTGAAAAATGGCATGTTTGATTTTTGAATGTCTTCTATGGCAGGTGTTTTTTCTAAATTTTGTGTAATGAGCACTCAATTTTTTGTTTTTCGTGTGTTGGTGATCCTAGAACTTGTCAAATGTGTTGTGTTCGTCTTGTTTGTTATTTGTGGGATAATCCGTCGTGAGATATCGGGAATCAAAATATTACTGTTGTCGATCAGATTTAATGGGACGTTGATCTAAAAATTATCTTCCTTTTGAAGTTAAATAAAGTCAGTCGGAATTTCGTCACTTTTGAGTCATACTACAAACTTTGAAAAGAAAAATGGAGCGTTTTGTTTGTTTGTTTCTCGCACTTTTATTTATTTCCGACGTTCCAGATGATATTCCCGTGAGACCCTATCGCATTTTGGTTGTAGCTTTCATGACTGTTATCGGGTATATATACAAAAAAGGATTTTGCCTGAGTGTTGATTGCACAGCTTCGTACTTTATGGTAAAATTTAATTATGGGCTTGAAATTCCAAAATCCGGTTGAAAATCAAACTGGAAGCTATCTCAGTACATGGGATCCAATGGTAATTGTGCAATCATGGCAAATAACAGAGTGGAATATTTGGAATTGCGAAACGATAGCACAGTGACGCCACCGAGTCAGTCAGACAATATAGACGCGGATGTTCCGGAATGTGACATTAAGGACAATAAACACCAACAGAACGTTGATAGTGATCAGTTCCTGCAAGAATCAGTACTTGTAATATTAAAAAAGGTATTAACAGAACAAATAGAACAGATTCACTCTAAAATTGGCGCTCAACAAGCTCAAATTCGCGAACAAAACACACAGATTCACAAAAAATTTTAAAGCACTAAGTGGTCAGTTAGAAACCCAGTTTGATAGTTTTTGTACAGAAACTAACAATAAATTTGAAGACTTTCGAACAAACATACAACAAGAAATGTCTGTAGTTCAGTGCACATCGAGTCAACTGATTACAAGATGTGATAAACTGGAAGAAGATAATTCAAAACACGAAACACGTATTTTACACACTGAACAGGTAGTTTCAGAGTTGCTGACTAGCACGGATCAAACATTTTCAACAGTCAATGAAAGAATGAGGGATTTTGATAGATTCACTAAATTTATTACTAGAGCTATACAAAGAATTCGCATCAAGTTCAGAAGACTTTTCGGGGCTGACATTATCGAAAAATGTAAGGAAATTGAAGCGAAAGTCGATGAGAGAAGGGTATCAATTGGTTCTGAAGCAATAACATACAATCAAGAGGAATTGGCACTGCCAAAATTCGAAGTTCGACGGAAAAATTAATCCACGGAGATTTATAAATGATTTAGAGTATTATTTTGATCTAAAGAACACCCCGGAAGCTCTAAAGACACATGTAGCCAGATTAGCTCTTGGTCCAGAGGAGAAAGACTGGAGTACAGTGTTCTGCCCACCAGAGTTTACGTACCCACAATTTAAAAGTGTATTTTTAAGTACATTCTGTCGAAAGACGAACAAATACAAACCCGAAGACGGATATGCCGGGGCCAATTTGATGCAAGCAAAGGTAATTCAATGTTTGGATATGCAATGAGATTATCAGTATTGTCAGGATATTTAGATGAGCCTATGAGTGACATGGAACTAAATGCCGCGCTCATTACGCATTTCCCTCCAGAAATGCAATTAAATTTGAACCCAGCCGTGATCACCACGCGAAAAGCAATTTTTGGACACATTAAGATACTTCGATCAGATGAAAAAAAGCCAATACCACGATGGTCTCGCAAGGGCTGATCGAAATCCTTATAGTCAAAACCAACACTTGAAACATAAACAAGGTCAAAGAAGAGATTTTAACAGGCAGTGGTATCCAAAGGAGAATAACCAGCGTCGGTACCAAAATAAACACATACGTGAAAAACGTCAGACCAGAATGCCACGTAAATTGATTGCAGATAACACAAAGGCAGGCTCAGTCCAGAATCAGGAATATACTATCGACATGCATGCCTGCAGTAAGATTGAAATAGGGAATTTTTCGTGAAGATTTAAGGAATATGCCTGAGGAGGTAGTAAATTAGATAAAAATAGTATTGTTTTTGTAGTTTGTGTAGTTTTTGTTGCAAGTATACTCATTAGTTTTACAGAAGACAAACAGTATTAACGGGCGTAATTGAAAGCGAGTTAATTATGCCTCTACAGTATTGAACGATGGGACAAGAGATTTGTAAATTATTGATGCCTGAGCTACGAGAGTTTGCTGGACTCGTTTGGAGAAAGTTTAACAGAGGGTAGCGGAATTCTAGAATGCTACCTGCGTCCAGGGGCGGCTATTGTATTTCACTGGACGAGCAACCCTCGGTCAAAGAGACGTGCTTTGATGAATGGAACCTGTCCACCCTCAAAAGATGGTAGCAACGATTTGCTATTTGTATTGGTACATGTGTTTCGGGTGAGAAGACCATTTTGTACAGTAAAATTCTTGTTCTACTTAAGACTAAAGAAGAATTGCCGTCATAATTACGGTAACCCACAGTGAACGTTGTGGATTACTGTGAAAAAAATACTGTAAAACTAGATAAATATTCGTTGCTTTGAAAAATAAGAAAAATGAGTGGTTTGCATCAAAGAAAATATACTTTATACATCATTAAAAGGGGGAGACCCACGAATAATCACTTTCGTCAAGTCATAGAAGTAAATATGCGGAAAAGTGTGTAAATAAGCCGTTATCTGTGGGATATGGTAAAAGAAGAAAAAGTAATTTGGTCCGATAGACAAATTCAAGATTTTAGAAGAAAATGAGAAGATTATAATATGAGGTGATTAACGATCGCTATGTGAAGTCGGATGAGAGTAAAAGCTAACAATTAGACACTGTGACGATTAATGGAATTAAATTAATATAAAATGACTTTGCGGATTCATAGAATGAAAAGTTGGATTTTGTTGGGTTGTTACAAATCAAGAAATGATTAAAATAAAGATATATAGGAGAGCATCAATTTATATGTTATTGTCTAGACCTGTGAAGAAATAAAATGGAATAATTTGAAGAAGTACTTACGAGTTACGCGGTGAATCATTAAAAAAAGGGATGATGAATTAAAAGATGTTTCACGGAAAAAGGAAAAATGCGGTTGTCTGAGTTGTCCTAGGAACTCAAAATAAAGAAGGGAACGCGCGAAGAAAGCGTGTTAGATGCAATTGTTGAGAAATTCTCAAAGAAAAACGAAGGGTTTATGATTTCAGGAAGAAATCGATTGTTTACCACGGTTTAACGATTATAAAACGTACCAGGTCGTGAAAGAAATGGAGATGCTTTTAAATATGAACACCCACATTCCGTTAGAAGAGGAGATAAATTGTATGAATTTACACAAACTGGAAAGATAAGTGTCGGTTAGCACGAAAATGCGCGCTGGTCTATGAAGAAATGAAAAGATAAAGATTAATGTAGAATGGAAGAGCAATTTCATAACGTCGATGACGATTGTTCATCGGACAATACCAAAATAAAGCACGTGAAAAGTAATGGATTATTAAAAAAAATAGAAATGTTCCTTTTCCCTAAGCAGCCTAAAGTTCTGTCTGAGGTAGAAAATGATGTCCCGAGATAATCTGTTGTCGAAATGAAGAATTAAGCTAACAAATTAGTAAATGTTTAAGTCATTTGTTTATAATTTAAGACCTTGTACATAAATGCAATATAAGTAAATTATATTTAGTTTGACGGAATGTAGCCGAAACTGAACTGTAAGCGGGTGTGAAGTAACAGTTAGCTCAACACACAATAGGCAGCTGGGTATTCTGTTGTGAGACCGAGTCTTATACCTGCCCCTTTGAAAGGGAAAGCGTTCGCGGAATCGCAGTGGGGTTTGTTTACTCGAGTCAGCTGGCCTGTCAAATATGACCAGAGACGCTGTTAATGCCTCTGATGTTATGGAAAACATTCAATAAAATCTATTTTAAATAAATAAATGGAAAAAGATACCAGTCTGGGAAATTATTTCAACAGAGGTTGTTAAAAAAGGAGGCTGTAATAAAATTTTGTAATTAATTACAAGCATTTGGATTTAAAATGCTAGTATTTAAAATGCTAGTTCATGTCATGTATTGATTTGACAAATATAACTGTTAGGATACTTTTGTGATGAAAAAGTGAATTAATAAGTAATTATAAGAATAATTGTTAAAAATTATAGATAATAAATAATTTTGCATATTATAATAATAAAATGATGTAATTTTATTTTAATTGAATATTTTTTTAAAAAAAGGGCAATCTAAGAAAGATTTAAATTAGTTGTATAGAGAATAAGATATGTCACATGCTACTCATAAGATATGTAATATGTAGTTATAAGACATGCTGGATTGTCTCGCGAGTTCACTGAGGAATCAAGTAGGGCACAAGAGTAATTCGTAAAGTACAAAGCTATCACATGTTGTATTAAAATAGAGAACTGAAGATGGGTATATCTTAAGAAGTTTGATAATGTAACTATTAACAAAGATCACAAACAGTTAGAGAATATTAGAACGAACTAATCTCACTCACAAGGAACATTAACCCAATGAGAAATAAGTGAAGTTATAGTGAAAAACTGAATTGAAAATTATCCCATAGAATAATTTTCAATTGTACGGGTGATGGGGTAGTTGTAATCAATTAAAAGGTACAGTGCCATTAGGCACTAAGTGATCCCACGGTGTGTGTGAATATTGCCGATGCGTCGTGTCAACGAACAGAAACGTGACGGAACTAAAGCGTCCAGATTTACACGCACCTTGGGGGGTGCTGACAACGTCCTTCTCAACGTGGACATAAAGCGGATTTATAACCCCCATAAATAACTGAGACCCGCTTTCTATTTTCGCACGTTTCGGAAAGTTCCCGCCGAAAACTGGCGCGGACTAGCAAAAATAAACCTTAGTGACGTTTCCTAGTAAATGAGTGCTATATGAGAGTAGGGGAAGACGATCCAGCCAATAGAGAAGCCGCCTCAATTTATTGCCGTGTTGGTGTTTTTTCTTGTCTGTTCTGGGCCAATGTGATGCTGGTCCTTTGGCGCGGATTGCGGTGATTCGCCAAGGGCCCGACCCGACATCGCATTACGACAAGTACAGAGTCTTGCTCGGGGGAGAAGAACGGACGACGAGACACTCTGGTTCTGATCTTCATCGAGTACAGCCATTCAACGACGCCGGAGCTGGGGACACTGCATTCACGCGGTGCGGTCGAGGAAGCTGGACGACCTCATGTGGTGCGGGTCTTGCCTGGTCGCTGACCTGGGCTGTGAACAATGGTAAAAGCTACGACCCGGACGGAAGCTCATGCAATCGTTCCACCCAGTAATGACCCTGAGATTTTGCTCTAACTGTTTGACATTCAATGATATGTAATTGTTAACCTCAGAATAAAAACAAACTTCGTGTTTGCCTAATTTCACAATAATAAATTGTACACCCAATTTTCAATTTTCCTATTCATTACAATAATATTTCATGTGATTAGCTGAAGATTAAGTATGATTTTTGATATTCCAAATTGATAATTTTGCTAATGATAAAACAGTATGACCCAAAAGTAAACGTCCCCAAGGTAGACGTTACAACTTGTACCCCATTTTGTTATTATTTCATTAGCTTCATATGTTTCTTAAGCATTTGTGCATTTAAAATCGGTATCCCATTGATAATTTATTTTTATCCCCTCACCAGCAGCCCCTGACATAAAATCCACAGTTCTGACCCCATCAGGTGGAAGTGGGCTCCCTTACAGCTTTAGCTAACAACAATTTAGAAAGAACTCCCTCCTGTTTAGGTGCAGGCCATGCCTAGTAAAACTCCACCTACCAATGGTGTTCACAGGACAACCCCCACAACGGAACAAATGCCTCTTCTACGTACCATATCCGTTTCCATGTTTAGGCACTTCACAGTTCACTGTGGCCGATCAAGGCTACTCAGACCCTTTATGAGTTCCACTCTGCTATGCTGCGCCTCCTTCACTGCCTTCATCAGGTCACTCTATATGCAATAACTTGTATTCTTATCAATACTATCATCTATACCTCCCACTATCACTACTCTATAATCTTTATTGAAATTGCTACAAAGTGATCCTATATTCTCCATTACCTGCCCTATTGTTGCACTGGGTTTGAAAAGCTTGTGACCTGGTAGCCTAAGCCTAATCGACCCTGCAGAAGAGGCCCTACACCTCTCCAATGGCTACTACCTAGCAGCAGACCCTATTTCTTCCCATTTTTTCTTCTATGCCAAATTCCTACTATTAGGGGATGGTGAATATTGGGTGCTCTTTATAGGTGATACTAGCATATCAATGGAAAAACCCATAAAGAAAATTAACATGTGCTAAAAATTTAATACTCAATGTAGAAAAGACACAGTTACTTTAATTTGTTACAAAAAATAAAACAAAAGACAGCTATATTGTGATATCAGAAGGAAAATCAATCAACGAAAGCAGTATCACAAAATTCTTGGGTGTACATATTGATAAATTGAACTGGAGTAACACATTCAACAACTTCTTTTTTAAAAAACTGAATTCTGCAACATTTTCATTGAGAATAATATCCAGAATAACTAATATAGAAACAAGAAAGTTGTTACATTTTGCATATTTTCACTCTATGCTCACTTATGGCATCTCATTCTGAGGAAACTCTTCACACGCACAGAGGTTATTTAAATCTCAAAAGTGTGCTCTAAGAATTATTTGTGGAGCATGCCCATGGACGTCATGTAGAAATCTACATGTACTTACAATGACCACAAGCTGGCACTCGATTTCAGGCACAAGGGTGTAGGAAGATTTTCTTTTTTAGGTAAGGGTGTCAGGGATTGGAATGAGTTACCAAGAGGAATGATGAATAACTTACCGAAAACATTAAAAGAATTTAAATTTAAAATTTGTAGAGGGCAAATGTAAGTGGGTGCAGGATAGGACGGTATGTATACTCCCCACTATCATTTGTAGAGGAAAATCATGAATACTTCAAACTTCATGCTGACATGTAGAGCCATAATACTAGGAATAAATATAACACTCTCAAGGATTACAAGTCACTGTCAATTGTGCAGAAAGGGACAACAAAAAGACAACATTTACATTTAATGTTTTACCACAGAAAATAAAATCTTATCTACAAAAATCTAACTTCTATAAATCCAAACTGAAAGAGTTTTTACTTCAGAGCCCATTTTACTCTATGAAAGAATTTTCTTCTTGGAATTTCGTAACTAAGATTGACTGAAAAAATTCTATATACGAGGGAATACCCCCAAAACAAAAATTATTATTTTTTATTAGCTAATTATTGTCAAATTTTTGTACAAAACACGTTATCCCTTTCAAAATACTCTCCATTACAATTAATACATTTGTCCCACCGGTGCTTCCACTGTTCAAATTATTTTCTGTAGTCATTTTTAGAAATGGCCTACAGCCCCTCCTTCGTTTTTTCTTGAACTCTTCAATGTTGTCAAATCGATGATCTTACATACCCTTTTAATGCGTGGAAATACGAAAAAGTCGCACGGAACCAGGTCAGGCGAGTAAGGAGCGTGGGGCAACGGAACCATGCCATTTTTAGCCACAAACTGCCTAACAGAAACTGTGTGTGTAGGTGCATTCTCCTGGTGGAGGAACCAGTCTCCTGTCAGCCACAAGCGGGTCTTTTTTGAAGAACATGTATAATTTTCCTAAAGCTTTAAAATAAAAGGTTTGATTGACAGTCAGATGTGGGGGAAACAATTCTGAACAACTACGCCCTTGGCATCAAAAAAAGCAAATGAGCATAGTAGATGACTGAAGGGGATTCTATGTAAATTAAAAAGCCATCAATCATCATTAAGGTTGACAGCTGCTTCCGGTTTTCGCATGAATGCACATTAACGACTTAAGGCCGCCACACACGTGCGGGAACCCAAGGGATTTGGACGGAATGGTCACGGCCTTGCGGGATCCCGCCTCGTGTGTGGGCACTTCCTTGAGGCCATGGCCGCACCCCAGTGCGGCCACGGCCTCACCGAAAAACAATTCTTATTTCCTCGAAGGCCGGGAGGGAGGGTGAGAATCTCAGCGTGTGTGTCCTGCGGTCAGTCGGCCTTCGAGGATTTCTTGTGAGTGCCTGCATGTGTTGCGATTTTGTTTCTCTGTTTTGTTTCTAATGTTCCGTTTCGTGATGTTCCGTGTTTATAAATATATATGATAGTGAGCCCTGTCTATAGGAATTGAAGTACCAGGAATACAACGACACAAACAAACCAGAAGCTACCTACGCCAAGCTGGCATAAATATTGAAGGAGATTGAACCAAATGCAAAAAAATAAAAAGAATCAATACTTACAAAAATCAGCAACATTAAACCATCATTAAATGAATCTTTGCGAAGTGATGTGCTGAAGAACATTAAAAAAAAAAACCGGCTGCAAGAAGATCACTTTGACGTTGTTAGCAAAACCGTTGCCATAAAATTACGTGGCCTTCCGACCAATCAAATGCTAATAGCAGAAAAAAATAATTAATGACACCCTGTTTCAAGTCGAAATGGGCTGTTTAGGAATGTCTTACAGTGAGCAACGGTTACCTACTTCTGGCCTGTACTATTCTGCAGGCAGCAGTTCTGGATTTTTTTTTATTTTTTTTTTTTATCCAGGAACCTCATCGAATAGTCTCAGCCCACAACCTTTTAAAGCAACACCCACAGGATCATTATAAACCACCAGCAGATTTTGATAAATTACCTCAAAACAACGACAAAGCAGCAATTGTTCTATCAAATTATAATGCAAATGATGTCATGTGATTTGATTTTGAGTTTACATCACATGATCAACTATATTAATGACAACATGACTTTAAACTAATATTATTTTAATTTAGTTTTTATGTCATTTAAACTTAATTTTATGTTGTTGATGTATTTACGAATGGGAATAAATCAATTACAGTAAAAATCTGGTTATCCGAGTTCCGATTATTTTTGAAATATGATAGGAAGCTTTTATGGAAATACAGAAAAAGGCTGCTTCAAGTTTTACTAGGCAACTTAGAGACAGGTAGCACTGTGACAGATTCAATAAAGAAAATAGTAACAGCAGCCAACGCGTGCACATCATCGGATGCTGCCATCGTGAAGCCAACTCTGAGACTGAGAAACCCTTGAGGATTTTAACGCCCCGTGTGTGTGCAGCGCCACTTCGATGAAATCCCTGCGGTCCGGCCCGCGGACTGTTTCCCTGCGGCCCGGCCTCCACGTGTGTGGCTACCTTTAGGCCCGCTCCCCCTAAGGGAAGCAATTAGTGTCCTCATTACGCACCCCACCGCACTGCATGTGTCATCGCCCTCACCCCAGCGATGTTTCCGCATGAGTGCACATTAACGGCTTCCACTCGCCTATCCTAAGCCGTTAGCCACCCCACGGCACATGTCATTCCCCATCCCCTCATCCCAACGCAAGCGTCGCCACACGTGGCGCCCACACGTCGCCCGCATATTACCCCGCATGAGTCACCCTCACATTAGTCACAGCTCTCCCAAGCATCTAGCGTCCCTCTTACGCACCCTACCCCAACGCACGCGTTGCCACAAGTGGCTCCCACGCGTCGCCGGGATGACTCACCACTATGGCGCCGGCAGCTGCCGCCCACTTGACTCAACCCTGCATGAGTCACCAATCACGCGTTCTGCGCATCTCTCCCGCGCATCTGCCACCTTATCAAAGACGGGGAAACATCACCATTCTCTCTCAGTGTTCATGATCGCCTAGAAGCAGCAACACGTTCGGAATTCGACCCTTAAAGGGCAAAAATGTTAATATGTGTAAAATGCTGTTTTCTGTGTTATGAGTCATTTATCTCCCTGGATACCTATCTGAATCCGTTTAATGAAGTATCGTTTTAAAGATTAAGATCTCCGCTTTATTGAAAAAAAAATCTGAATTCGACCCTTAAAGGGCAAAAGTATTAATATTTGTGCACTGCGTTTTTGTATCACGAGTCATTTATCTCACTTCATATCTAACCGATACAGATAAATGAGGTATCATAGTATAGACTAAGGTCTCCACCGTGGAAACATTATATTTCAATAAAGGAATTTTTCGTAATTCGACCGTTAAAGGGCAAAAATGTCAATTATTAAAATGCGTTTTTTGTGCCTCGAACCAGTTATCTCCCTTCATATCTAATAAAAATCGATAACTCAAGTAAGATTATGAGGAGTAGTGTCTCAGCTTTGGTGACATCATATTTTAAGAAAGATTTTTTTTGGAATTCAACCCCTAAAGGTAAAAAGTATAAATTTTTCTACAATGCATTTTTGTGTAACGAGCCATTTATCTCCCATAATCGTATCTAACCGGTATAGATAAAAGAGGTATCATATTAAATACTAATGTCTCCACCGTGGTAAAATTATATTTATGAAAAAAGGAATTTTTGGTAATTCGACCCTTTAAGGGCAAAAAATTCAATTTTTCTAAAATGCGTTTTTTTTGTGTTTCGAGTCATTTATCTCCCTGGATATCTAACCAAAATCGATAAATCAAGTAATATTATGAGGAGTAATGTCTCAGCTTTGGTGACATCAGATTTTAAGAAAGAATGTTTTTGGAATTCAACCCCTAAAAGAAAAAAGTATAAATTTTTCCACAACGGATTTTTGTGTCACGAGCTATTTATCTTCCTTCATTTATAACCGAAATAGATAAATGAGGTATCATATTAAAGATTAATGTCTTCGCCGTGGTAACATTATATTTTAAGAAAGGAATTTATCGTAATTCGACCCTTAATTGAAAAAAATGACAAATTTTCTAAAATGCGTTTTTTGTGTCTCAAGAGATTTATCTTCCTGGATATCTAACCATAATCGATAAATGAAGTAGGAATATGAGGAGTAATGTCTCTGCTTTGTGACATGATACTTTAAGAAAGAATGTTTTTTGGAATTCAACCCTTAAACGGAAAAAGTATAAATTTTTCTACAACGCATTTTTGTGTCACGAACTATTTATCTACCTTGATATCTAACGGATATAGATAAATGAAATATCATATTAAAGACTAAGGTCTCCACCGTGGTAACATTATATTTCAAGAAATGAATTTTTCGTAATTCAACCCTTAAAGGGCAAACATGTCAATTATTAAAATTCGTTTTTTGTGCCTCGAGCCATTTATCTCCCTGCAAATCAAAACAATATCGATAAATCAAGTAAGATTATGAGGAGTAATGTCTCAGCTTTGGTGACATCATATTTTAAGAAATAATGTTTTTAGAATTCAACCCTTAAAGGGAAAAAGTATAAATTTTTCTACTACACATTTTTGTGTCACCAGCTGTATATCTCCCTTGATATCTAACCGATATAGATAAAAGAGGTATCATATTAAAGATTAAGGTCTCCGCCGTGGTAACATTATATTTTTAGAATGGAATGTTTCGTAATTTGACCCTTAAAGGGCAAAAATGTCAATATTTCTAAAATGCGTTTTTTGTACCTTGAGCCATTTATTTCCCGGGATAACTAACCGAAATCGATAAATGAAGTAGGATTATGAATAGTAATGTCTCAGCTCGGTTGATATCTTATATTAAGAAAGATTTTTTTTTAATTCAACCCTTAAAGGGAAAAAGTATCAATGGTTTTACACCGTATTTTTGTGTCACGAGCCATTTATCTGCATTAATATCTAACCGAAATAGATAAATGAGGTATCATTCTAAAAATTAAAGTTCCGCTCTGTTCACATCAAATTTTAAGAAATTAATTTGTCTGAATTTAACCCTTAAAGGGAAAAAAATATCAGTATATCTAAAATGGGTTTGGTGTCTCGAGACATTTATCTCCCTTGATAATTAAACAAAAATGATAAACGAGGTAGTATCATTTTAAAGACTCTGGTCTTCGGTTCCGTTACGCCATATTTTAAGAAAGAAATTTTCCAAAATTTGACCCTAAAAGGGCAGAGTATAAATATTTCTACAACGCATTTTTCTGTCATGAGTTTTTTATCTCCCTTGATACCTAACCGAAATGGATAAATGAGGTATCGTTTTAAACACTAAAGTATCCGCTTTTGTCACATCATATTTTATGAAAGAATTATCTCCAAATTCAACCCTTAAGGGGCAAAAATATCATCATTTCTAAAACTTTTTTTCCCCTACCTCGCTTGATTGCAAACCGAAATCGATAAATGAGGTATCATTTTAAAGACCAAGGTGTCTGCTTTGGTCACACCATATTTTATAACAGAAACTTTTTGGAATTTTTACCCTTAAAGGGCAAAAGTAGCAATATTATTACTACAGTGTGTTATTATCTACAATTAGGCAAATTCATATATTAAGAAAGAATTTTTCGGAATTTGATGCATAAATTGGTCGCACGTATGAGACACTTCAGGGCCAAGTCCCTAGATTGCAGCAGCAGACATCACAGAGATGTCAATACATTTTTTTATACAATAAGTAACTTTTCGGATAATTTTTTTCTACTACGGAAACATTTTTGTTTTGCTATACAATTACAATGTAAACATTTCATTCGCACAGCAACTCATATCATAGAAATGTTGATATGCTGTGTGCATTTTGTTCATATTGGTTGTATTCTGTTAAGGTCAATGACAGTTTGTCGTACATACGGGGTGTTTTAAATTTTTCTGTTTCGTAATAAGTTGTAAGTATTTTGATGCCTACCTATTACACTAAACAAATAAATATTTGCTACGAAAGTGCGGTTCTACTTTTCATTATATTACAATCATTCAACCTCATTATTCATCGGATTTTATTCGCGAAATTTTCGCATAGGTCATCTAGTATATATTATTTCTATAAGGTGTTTTTTACTGTCACAAGCCATTATCTTCCTTCATACTTTACGGAAATCAATGAATGAGGTGTCATTTTAAAGCTTATGGTCTCAACTTTGCTCACATCATATTTTAAGAAAGGAATTTTTCGTAAATCGACCCTTAAGGGCAAAAATGTCAATATTTCTAAAATGCCGTTTTTTGTGTTACGAGTCATTTAGCTCCCTGGATACCTATCCGAAATTATTTAATGAAGTAACATTTTAAACTTTAAGATCTCCGCTTTGATGGCATCATATATCAAGGCAGAAATTTTTCGGAATTCGACCATTAAAGGGCAAAAGTATTCATATTTCTGCAAAGCATTTTTGTGTCACGAGCCATTTATCTCCCTTCCTATCTAACCGATATAGATAAATGAGGTATCATATTAAAGATTAATGTTTTTTTCCACTACTTATTACTTCTAATTAAAAGGTTCGGTTGCCGTGAGGTCGCCAGTCCAGTAAGCCTTACTAACTGCATAAGCTAATTGAAACGCAGTCACCGAAAACAGACAAGAAACTACTGTACTGAGAAACACAAACACGTGTTAGTTTTCACAGTTCACTCAGATTTATTCTTCTGAAACTACATAATCCAAAAGCAAGCCACCAGACACAAAAACTAATCTCCTTCACCGAAGAATGTTGATTGGAGTATAATTATAGCTGGAAATATGGAGTACAAGCCCCGTAAATAATCATTGAATAATCGACATGGTCCAACTCAGCAGCAGTTCACCATACACAGTTTATAGGAAATCAGGTCACCCAGAACAACCTTCACAGTTCGCAAAATACTTCAGCACTGTCCACACAATCTTCTATCGGATATGCAGCAGTACAGCGGGTTCGTACCACACATACGCGGAACACACACGCACGCGGCTGTGGCAAATTAGCTACCGCCGGCCGTAACGTACTCGACCGCCGACCATACAAGACTGATCCAATGCGCGCCAGAGACATTATATACACATCTCAAATCACAATCTCAATTAAAAAATATCCGTAATGTTCACGGTTTCGTCACACCTTCTTATCTAACCAATATAGATAAATGAGGGATCATATTAAAGATAAAGGTCTCCGCCTTGGTAACATTATATTTTAAGAAAGGAATTTTTCGAAATTTCACCCCTAAAAGGCAAAAATTTCTGTATTTCTCAAATTCGTTTTTTGTATCTCGAGCCTTTTATCTGCCTGGATATCTAACCGAAATCGATAAATGACGTTATGAAGAGTAATGTCTCAGCTTTTGTGACATCATATATTAACAAAAAAAAAATTTCAATTCAACCCTTAAAGGACAAAAGTATTAAAACGTCTGCAACGTGTTTTTGTGTCACGAACCATTTATCTCCCTTCATATCTAACCGATATAGATAAATGAGGGTTCATATTAAAGATTAAGGTCTCCGCCGTGGTAACATTATATTTTAAGATTCGACCCCTAAAAGGCAAAATGTCAATATTTCTAAACTGCGATTTTGTGTCTCGAGTCATTTATCTCCTTTGATAATCAAACAAAATTGATAAACGAGGTATCATTTAAAAAACTGAGGTCTTCGTAAGGTCTTCGGTTGGTTACACCGTATTTTAAGAAAGGAATTTTCGAAATTTCACCCTTAAAGGAAAAAAATTACAGTATTTATCAAATTCGTTTTTTGTATCTCGAGCCTTTTATCTGCCTGGATATCTAACCGAAATCGATAAATGACGTAGGATTATGAAGAGTAATGTCTCAGCTTTTGTGACATCATATATTAAGAAAAAAGTTTTTTTTTTAATTCAACCCTTAAAGGGCAAAAGTATTAAAATTTCTGCAACGTGTTTTTGTGTCACGAGCCATTTTTCTCCCTTCAGATCTAACCGATATAGATAAATGAGGGATCATATTAAAGATTCAGGTCTCCGCCGTGGTAACATTATATTTTAAGAAAGGTATTTTTTGTAATTCGACCCTTAAAGGGCAAAAATGTCAATATTTCTAAAATGCGAATTTGTGTCTCGAGTCATTTATCTCCTTTGATAATTAAACAAAATTGATAAACGAGGTATCATTTAAAAGACTGAGGTCTTCGTAAGGTCTTCGGTTGGTTACACCGTATTTTAAAAAAGGAATTTTTCAAAATTCGACCCATAAAGGGCAAAAGTATTAATATTTCTACAACGCATTTTTCTGTCACGAGCCATTTATCTCCGTTGATACCTAAACGAAAACGGGATATCATTTAAAATATTATAGTATCCGCTTTGGACAATCATATTTTATGAAAGAATTTTCTTTAAATTCAACCCTTAAGAGGAAATAATATCATCATTTCTCAAACTTTTTTTTTTTAACCTCGCTTGATGCTAATCGAAATGGGTAAACGCCAAGGTATCCACACCATATTTTATTAAAGGAATTTTTGTAATTTGCCCCTCAAAGGGCAAAAATATTTATATTATTTCTACAACATGTTTTTTTTTATTACTTAATTTAATTTAATTGCAATTGAGCACACGCTCCGGTGGCAATTTTCCTACACACCATACTTCCACCTATCCTGCACCCACCTACATTTGCCATCTACAAATTTTAATTTTAAATTCTTTTAAAGTTTTCGGTAAGTTTTTCATCATTTCCCTTGGTAGCTCATTTCAATCCCTGACACCCTTACCTAAAAAAGAAAATCTTCCCACACCCTTGTGCCTGAAATCGAGTACCAGCTTGTGGTCATGGTCATCTTTTCCCTTCCATGAACTACTTTTCATACCTACTGCCATATGTTTCCATGCCTCATCGCCAGTATACGCCCTGTACTCTCCCATGACCCTCCTCATTCTCCTCCTGTCTTGCAATGAATCCCATTCCAGCTCCTTTATCATATCTGTCACTTTTTTTATCTGCTTAACGTCTCTCTAACAGCGAGGTCTTTTGAGACGGGAAAGGATGGGACAAGGAATGAGAAGGAATTCGGCAATGGCCTTTTGAAGGAAGCATCCCGCCATTTGCCTGGAGTGATTTGGTAAACCATGGAAAACCCAAATCTGGATGCCCGGACGGGGAATCTGTCACTAATTGCATTCTGCGATAATTTCCAGAAACAAATCTAGCAGTTCTTCTTCGCACCTTCTCCAACTCCTGTATTTGATACTAAAAATGTGGGTCCCATACTACACTACCATATTCGAGCAATGGTCTGACCAAAGTTTTGTAACCCAATTCCTTTACTTCTCTCGTGCATCCCCTCATTACTCTCTCCAACAAGTGCAGTATTTTGAAACCTTTTCCTATCACCTGTCCAATATGTCCTGCCCAGTTAAGCTTGTTATCAAATGTAATGCCAAGATATTTACATTTCAAGTCTTCAGCAAGAAATTCTCTCCCCACCTTATATTCATGATTAACCTTTTGTTTTTTTATTTGTGTATCTAATTAGCTGACTCTTCTTTGAATTTATCTTCATCCCATGTTTACCAACCCAACTAGATATCCTGTCCAGATCACCCCACCCTGCAACTGTTTACAATCCTCTATCGTACTGATTCTTTTAGATAGCATTATGTAACCTGCAAACAATCTAATTTCAGATAGTAAACAATCAACACAATTATTCATTAGAATAATGAATAGCAATGGTCCCAATACACTACCCTGCGGCTCTCCCATTTTTACTTCCACTTCTTTTGATACTACATTTCTGTTTTCTACCTATTAAAAATTCTTCTATCCACCAAATCACTTTCTCATCCATTCCAATAGATTTTACCGTATGTACTACCATTTTATGGCTTACTCTGTCAAACGCCTTTGACAGGTCTAGTGCTACACTATCAATTTGGCTTCCCTTGTCCATTTCATCTGAAATATCTTGCATATATCCCACCTACTTAGATTCGCATGAATTATCCTTGCCTGAACCAATGTTGCCTACTTGAAAACCACTTACGTTCCTCACATACATTTCTGATGTGGTTGCATATCAATCTTTCCATTAATTTGCCTACCACTGAAGTCAAACTAATTGGCCTGTAATTATCGACTCTATTTCTCACCCTTCCTTTATGCACCGGTACTACTATCGCACTTTTCCAGTGTTGTGGTAAGCAGCAAGCTTCCAGACTCAATTTAAATAATATTTCATCTATCTCCTTCGATACCTAACCGAAATCGATTAATGACATATCATTTTAGAGATTAAGGTCTCCAATTAGGTAAAATCGTAAATTAAGAAAGAATTTTTTTGAATTTGATGCTTAAAGTGGTCACGTGTATCAAACAGTTTAGGGTCACTACCTCAGATTGCAGCAGCAGTATCGCTGAGATGTCAATTAACTGTTTTTTATACAATAAGAAGTTTTCGGAATTTTTTCCTGTTACGGGAACATTTTTGATTTGCTATACAATTTCAGGGTAAACGTTTTATTCGCACAGCAGCACATATCACAGAGATGGTGATATGCTATGTGCATTTTGCTCAGGTTGTTTGTATTCTTTTAGGGTCAGTGACATTTTATCGTTCATACAGTGTGTTTTAAATTTTCCTAACTGTTTCGTAATATGTTTCGATGCGTACCTATTACATTAAACAAATAATTATTTGCTACAAAGTGTGGTTCTACTTTTCATTATATTACAAGCATTCAACCTCACTATTCATTGTATTTTATTAGCGAAATTTTCGCACGGGTCGTCTAGTTATGTTTCAATTTTTCATTCCAAAAAAATGTCTATACTGGGTCTAAATCTAATATAGGGATATACAATTTTATATGTGCCCCACGGAGTTATGATGCATTTCCAAAGTGGCCCGCAAGATCATTTGGGTTGGCCACCCCTGCTTTACCGAAGTATATTCACTTCACTTTGTGAAATAGAATGCTTTCTTGTAGATCGTTTATTTAGAATTAAGATTTAAAAAAAAAAAAAAAAAAAAAAAAAAAAAAAAAAAAAAAACTGGTGACTAGGCCATTATGCATACCATGTTTTCAAATTGATATGATTTTTTGTAAGGTACATAATATGATCTAAACTGAATATTTTGCATTTTTGATTATTTATATAAAAATTGGTTTAGATTTTAAAAATATAAAATCGAATTATTCTTTAAGCAGGCTAAAAAAATTAATGTCGTTTTGTAAATTAATATAAATTTTTATCATTTAATATTAAAAGTAATTTATTAATTTAATTAATAGATGTTTATTATTTAATTTGTTAACACTTTAAATAACTATGTTTTAAAAATATGCGTTGAAAAACTGTTATCACCAATCCCGCGGAATTGAAAAAACAATCCCTAGTCGTAACCATAGCACCATTGGCGAATCCAGGTGGGGGGGGGGGCTAGGGGGCTAAAGCCCCTCCCCCAAAAGTGTCTAGGTCCACCCCATACATCGCCCTTTCTTTTTTTTTTTTTTTTTAGCTCTACATCTTTTAAGGGCTGCATGACTATAAAGCCTACCCCTGCCCGACTGAAGCCCCCCACCCCCACCAAACCAAAATCCGCTCAAGCCCCAACCACACCAAAATCCTGGATCCGCCACTACACAGCATTATGATTCATCACCAGCAATAACCTTTGACAGAAAATCTGGATCATTTCACGCTGTTGTTTAAAGCACGACATGTTTCAACTCGAAATTCTTATTGATTGTCAGTCACATTCCGAGGAACAAACTTGGCAGCAACCCTTTTAATCCCCAAATCTTCAGTTAAGATTCACTGAACCGAGCTCCAAGATAACCCACTAATCTCTGACAGTAGATCAATTGTCCGTCGACGGTCTGAGAAAAAAAAAACTCTGGAATTTTTTCAACATTATCGGAGATTCTGACAGTTGATGGACGTCCAGAACAATGTTTATCATCAATCGACATGTCGCCATTTTTAAACCGAGCGAACCAGTCATACACTTGAGTTTTTCCCATAGCGTCATCTTTGTAAACTGTTTTCAACATTAAAACTGTTAGTTTCAGCAGCATTTTTTCTGAGTAGAAAATAAAATTTCACAGCTGCATGTTGTTCGCTGAAACTTGCCATCATTAAAAACGAAACAATAACACAACAGCGCTAGCAAAAACATTCACTGCAGATTTACAGGCTCCGGTGACATTTCCCTACACACCCATCTTCCCCCTATCCTGCACCCACCTACATTTGCCCTCTACAAATTTTATCTTTAAATTCTTTCAAAGTTTTCGGTAAATTATTCATCATATCTCTTGGCAACTCATTCCAATCCCTGACACTCTTACCTAAAAAAGAGAATCTTCCCACACCCTTGTGCCTGAAATCGAGTGCCAGCTTGTGGTCATGGTCATCTTTTCCCTTCCATGCACTACTTTTCATACCTATTGCAAAACTTTTCCATGCCTCATCGCCAGTATGTGCCCTGTACACTCCCATGATCCTCCTCATCCTCCTCCTGTCTTGCAATGAATCCCATTCCAGCTCCTTTATCATATCCGTCACTGATTGCATTCTGCGATAATTTCCAGAAACAAATCTAGCAGCCCCTTTTTGCACCGTCTCCAACTCCTGTGTTTGACGCGTAAAATGAGGGTCCCATTCTACACTACCATATTCGAGCAATGGTCTGACCAAATTTTTGTAACCCAGTTCCTTGACTTTTCTGGTACATCCCCTCATCACTCTCTCCAACAAGTGCAGAACTTTGAAACCTTTTCCTACCGCCTGTCCAATGTGTCCTGCCAAGTTAAGTTTGTTATCAAAAGTAATTCCAAGATATTTACATTTCAAGTCTTCAGCAAGCAATTCTTTCCCCACCTTATATTCATAATTAACCTTTTGTTTTTTATTTGTGTATCTAATAAGCTGACTCTTTTTTGCATTTATCTTCATTCCATGTCTACCAACCCAATTAGATATCCTGTCCAAATCACCCTGCAACTGTTTACAATCCTCTATAGTTTTGATTCTTTATGCAGTATTATGTCATCTGCAAACAATTTCAGATAGTAAACAATCAAAACAATTATTCATTAGAATAATGAATAGCAATGGTCCCAATACGCAGGCCTGTGGCACACCCGTTTTTACTTCCACTTCTTTTGATACTACATTTCTGTTTTCTACCTATTAAAAATTCTTCTATCCACCAAATCACTTTCTCATCCATTCCAATAGTTTTTACCGTTTTTACTACAATTTCATGGCTTACTCTGTCAAACGCCTTTGACAGGTCTAGTGCTACACTATCAATTTGGCTTCCCTTGTCCATTTCATCTGAAATATCTTGCATATATCCCACCAACTTAGATTCGCATGAATTATCCTTGCCTGAACCAATGTTGCCTACTTGAAAACCACTTACGTTCCTCACATATATTTCTGATATGGTTGCATATCAATTTTTCCATTAATTTACCTACCACTGATGTCAACTGATTGGCCTGTAATTCTCAACTCTATTTCTCACCCCTCTCTTATGTACCGGTACTAGTATTGCACTTTTCCAGTCCTGTGGTAAGCAGCAAATGTCTAGACTCAATTTAAATAATATTTCAAGATAAGGTACAATGTCACATACGGCTATCTTTTAGGTATCTGTAGTAATATTATCTTCACCAGCCCCTTTATTTTTTTCAGCTTTCTTATTTCCTTCATGATTTCCTCAGGATTGATATCAAATTTTTTACTATCGTCATTTCTAATTGTGTTGTTAAGCTCGTTCTCCGAATTAGACCCTCCTGTTTCTGATTCATTGTCCCTAATGCTTTCACTGAACCAGTTACTTAAAATCTCTGCCTTTTTCAAATCGTCAGTAACTTCTTCTCCATCCTTATCTATAAGTGTCTCTACACCCTCCCTTCCCCTCAGTTTCCTGATATATCCATAGAAATTTCTATAGATGCATCAGTCAATGGTTCTCCTGCACTGACAATACTCTTCATAAACCCATCTTTAGCCATTTTATTTGCTGTTATTAAGTCCTTGTTTAGTTGTTTTAAATATTCCCTACTACCCTGCTGTCTCTTAACTCTGTTATGTTCTTTTCTTACCAACCTCTTTAACCTCCTCACTTCCCTATTATAGTACATAGGTTCTCTACTTCTCTTTATTTTCTGCTTTGGAATAAATTTTTCTTTCCCCCTTCCTTATTATCTCCTTGAACTCTTCCCACCTTGACTCTACTGTACCTGAGCCTTCCTTCCATTTGCTGAATTGTTCTCTGAAATATCTCTTCAAATTTGAAACCTGTGCCTTTTTATAATTGTACCCTATTTCCCCCTTCAATTTTAGCTGTTGGTTTACTGAATCCTCTAATATCCATCAGGACTGCTTCATGATCACTTATTCCTTCAGTTAGTTGATACCTCAAAAGGTTTTCATCAGGCTTAATTAGAAATATATCCAAAATATTTTGTCCCCTAGTGTTTTGCTCAACCACTTGTGTAAATTCTCCTCCCCTTATTAATATATTTGCAAATCTTTGATCCCTTGTGTTATTTATCCTATTCCCTTCCCAGTTTACACCTGGTAAATTTAAATCCCCGCCGATGATGATCATTCTATTCTCACCTCTGAAATCTGAGTATGAATTTAATTTCTCCCCAAGAGCTTCAACCTCTTCTGTCATTCTTCAACTGCGGTAAACAGCCAACACTCTGATTTTTTCTTTTTTATTACCCCAGAAATCTACCCCAAGTAACTCATGGTCTTGATTTATGAACACCAGTGAACTGTGGTAGTTTTTGCTAACTAGTATGAAGACTCCTCCACCAATTACTCCTCTATCTCTGCGGTACACTCTGTAACCATCAGGAAAAACCTCAGTGTCTAGTACTTCTTCTTTTAACCAACTCTCTACCCCAATTGTTACTTGTGGTTCGTGTATCTCTATTAAGTTTGCAAATTCGATTACTTTGTTCATTATACTTCTACAGTTTACCATTTACATTTTCAGAATTTATCTCCTCTTTCTCACTTTTACCGCATTCAGTTATTGTTTCAGCCATTTCATCCAATTCTTTAATATCTGTGACTTTCCCCATCGCGAATCTGCAATCAGAATCACTTTGATAATCTATTTCTGTCCCTTCACCAGCAGCCCCTAATCTAAAAAAGACTCAGTCCTGACCCCATCATCACTGGAAACGGGCTCCCTCACTGCTTTAGCTAACAACTCAGAAAGTACTCCCTTCCCCCTTCGATTTAGGTATAGGCCATGCCTAGTGAAACCCCACCAACCAATGGTGTTCTCAGGCACAACCCCCAACACATAACTAATGCCTTTCGCAAGTAGCACTTCCATTTCCACATTAACCCGCCTCACAGCATAGTTCAATTGTGGCCGGTCATGGCGACTTAGGACCTGCATGAGCTCCACCCTGGTATGCTGTGCCTCCTTCACCACCTTCCTCAGGTCACTTCTCCATACTATAACTCGCGTTTCTATCAATACTATTTCCCGCACCTCCCACTATCACTACTCTATCATCCTTAGTGAAACTCCTACAAAGGGAACCTATATCCTCTATTACCTGGCCTAATGTCGCACTAGGTTTGAATAAACTTGTGATCTGATATCCTGTACCTAACTGATCCTGCAGATGAGGGCCTACACCTCTCCTATGGCTACTACCTAGCAGCAGAACCTTTTTTTCCTATTCTTGCCCTGCACTCTCTTATTCCTAAAGGAATGAACAAGCAAGATCGACAACCCAAGCGGCACTGAATTAATAATGAGTTGGGATATAAACGCCTAGCGGCATAAACGCGTACTACACAAGCTCTGCGCACGGCCGTTTATTGTTGGTTACCCCCCAGTGTAGGGCGTTTCATTTATGACGCGTCCGTAGGCACGGCAATAATCTCCCAGCGCCGCGCCGGTTGCTCGCTTGCCGCCAACACATACGGGGCAGCGCCCGTGCTCCGAAACGTCTCTTGCGTGCGTCGATTTCTTACCTTGTTGGAAATGTTGACCATCGGCTTCAATACACGCTTGACATCTTCTAAGGATGTTTTGGCTAACTCTCTGCAGTGTTTCTGAAGAAATGTTATTAAGTTTACTTCTTTTGTTTTCCCTAAGTTCCTCTTCCGTACGAGTATTTGAATCATAAACACGCTCTTTTAGGTAACCCCACAAAAATATCACAAAATGTCATGTCTGGGGAACACGGAGGCCATAATCCACGACTCATAATTTGATTCTCATTGTAAACCCGTCTTAAAACACGCATAGAATTTTCGACTGTATGGGGAGTTGCACTGTCTTGTTGACAGATTTCTTTTATCTTCTGTTAGCTGTTCAAAAAAGGAATTTAAAATATTGTTCACATAGCGAGAAGATGTAATTGTTTCAGTAAAAAAACACTGGTCCAATAATTCGCCTCGCACTAATTGCACCGATTAGATTAAAAATTAGCTTCGCTTGTAGCGTTTCGAGTTCATCGGCCCAAATTGCTGCGCTCGCTTCTTATAGGCGGCATGGGTCTAAATGTAAACACACTGAATAAAAAAACACACAATTGGTTTTCGAGAGAAGCTGAAAATTTAAAAGCAACCAAGAAAATTCCACGCACTGAGGAAGTATTGATAACATGTACGTCAGTGATATTATTTTCACTGATCACACGCTGGCATAGATTAATATCCATTGAGCCTAATCAACTTCAAGGCATACCAAAGATAATCCTAACGCCCCTTTATTTTGTTTTGATTGAGGGAAAAGTAAAATGTTGTTTTTACTATTTTCCTTCCAATTTTTACGTTTTTTCTCTCCATTAGAACCTTTCTTGTGCTTAACGAAAATATATTTAAAAAAAGAATTAGCCGAATTTGCTGAGCCGTTCTCGAGTTTTGCGCTGAGCAACACATTTGGCGATTCATTTTTATTATATAGATAAGTAAGGAATTGGACCCCTACAAGCGACATATTTAAACACAGAATAGAAAGAAAACATTTAGGGGAAATTCGGGTAGCCGCGGACATTTAAATTTCTAACATTCCAAACACGCTGCGTTAGGCGCCCAATGAGTTACACGTTTTGTTCCTGGCAGAAGATTTTCGTTACTCCTGTCAAAATTCCTTGGAGATTATTGAATATAATGGTCAAATAAACGAATAGTAACAAGGGCTTGAAATATCCAAAAGGGCGATCCTTTAACATAATCATATAAAAAAATGCGGAGAGGGCGGGCAAAAAAGTAACGGTAGTAATAAGGGCGAAGCGAAAAAACAGAAAGATAAAAGCGCTATAAAGACATTGGATACAAAGAAATGTATTCAGAGTGTTTCCGAAGCAAATCAAATAAAACAGATCGAATGCATCGTATGTGGAGAAATTTTTGAACAAGCCTGGATTCACTGCTATGAATCAAAGACAGGGTCCATAAAGATTTTGTTTATATGAGATGTTCTGATGTCAAATACTACCGTGATTTTTGGAAGGCCAAAAAATGTTTAGGCCATCATTAATAACTGAGTACAGTCTACTCGACATCTTTTGTGTTGCTAAAATTAAGCCGAAAGTGTTTCAATTTAATTCGATGAAAAAAAGTTATAATTGCTAACATCTAATTATTATGGCTACAGAAGTTGCAAGTTTAATTTTAAGTTTAAAATAAAGACAGAACATTTGTTTCTTTTATTAACTGGCTTCAAAAAAATGAGGAAGTTCTCAATTCGTCTGTAATTTTTTTATGTATGTTCAGGTTATTTTCGCCGATTTTGAACCGATTTAAATCAAACTATTTTAGTGAAAAAGGTATACCTCCAAAGTGGTCCCATATGAATTTCATTCTACCCCTTTACACCCTTTAATTTTCAAACAATCCCACATTTTTTATCCGATTTTGATGGAACTTTGGATATGTATAGTCAAAAATAAAAATACTGTCAACTTTTTGTTTGAAAAACCTGAAACCCTCTCTCCCTATCCACCCCCTTAATTTTTGCTAATGTTCTTTATACAAAGCTACAGTCCACACCATTCAACTGATCACCATTAAAGTTGGCACATAAATGTAATTTTTCATGGACCAAAATAAATTTAAAAAACACCCGATCACCCTTTTCACCCCTTAATTTTATAGAAACTTATATTTCTTATCTGATTTTGAATGAACTTCGCACGTCTATACTTTAAAACAAAGAGAAAAACCCAGTCAACATTTGGTTTGCCTCAACCCCTTTCCCTCCTTCCACCCCCTTAATTATTTTCAATGTTCTTTATACAAAGCTACAGTCGCCAACGTTTGACCGATTACCATGAAAGATTCATGAAGAAGGTTTCTGGCTAAAAAATCCAACAACCAACCCCCCTCCCCATTAAACCACATAATTTTTATACAAACCCACAGTTTTTATGCGGTTTAGATAGAACTTAGCAAACATTTACTATAAAACAAAGGGAAAAATAATGTCAACTTTTGGTTTGCAAATTTAGAACCCCCATCCCGTTTCAACCCCCGTGATTTTTGTCAATTTTCTTCTTAAAAAGCTACATTCCAGACCATTTGACCGATCTTTATAAAAGGCACATGTTTGTTTTTTTATGGAGAAGATTTCTGACTAAAAAATCCAAAATCTACCCTTGCTCCCTTTTTACATCCCTTAATTTTTGTACAAACCCACATTTTAATCCAATTTCGGTGGAACTTCGCATGCGTATACTTTAAAACAAATAGTAAAAGAAAAATACTGTCCACATTATTTTCACAAAAACGCAAACCCTTTCCTCCTTTCTACCCCTTTAATCACTGTTAATGTTATTTGTATAAAGCTACCGTTTCAATCCAATTCTGAAAGAAATTTGTACATGTATACTTTAAAACTATACATAACAATTTCAAATTATCTTTATAGATACCCACAGTTTTTATCAGAATTCGATGGAACACTGCACATGCATACTTAAAAATAAAGAGAAACATAGTTTCTACATTCTCTTTACAAAACCTAACCGTTCACTCCCTTACCCAATTTAATTTTTGGAAATATTCCTTACACAAAGCTATAGTTTTTATCAGGTTTCAAAGGAAGTTTGTACACGTATTCTTTAATGCAAAGAGAAAAACACTGTCCACGCAAACTTTATAAAAACCAAACTACTCTTCGCCTCTACACCACTTAATTGTTTTTTTATACATACCTACAGTTTTTATCTGATATCAATAGAAATTTGCACATGTATACTTTAAATCAATCAGAAAAGACAGTCTACATTTGTATAAAAAAGCCCTAAACCTCTTCCCTTTTCCCCCACCCCTTTTAATTTCCAATGTTCTTTACAAAAAAAACACAGTTTTAAATCCTGTAAGAATGAATTAAACCATTTTTAAGTCATGGCAGAATATTAATAATATAAATGTGTCCTATTGTCTCAACATGTACTTCAGATTTCAACTATGACCCCAAGCTTTCCATTGTGAAAACCTATTAAAAATCTATATTTTCTGTGTATCGCCGGAACAAACAGCCTTATTTTAGAGACATATTTGTGTACGTGGAATGCATTAATGCCCAGATATTACATGTTTCGATTATCAAGCATCAGCTTTAACAGATGTTATGATTAGATCCAAACACTACCTGACCAAAATATAAACTGACATTCCTTAACACAGCATCCAATTCACCCTGTTATGGAAGTTGTCGGGGTATATAAATACAGAATTCTTTTATGAAAGCTAGCACTTTAACTACTGAGCTACCAGGAAGTTCGCAAAAATGAGAACTGCTGCGGAATATTTAAAATACAAAACAAACTACAACACCACTAAAAATTTAAAAATAAAACAATTGTTTAAAAAAAACATAAGAACTGTCTTCAAAAAAAAGCACATTATAAATTTTAAAATAACTTTATACCTTGCTTAGAAGAAAGTAAACCTAAATGGACAATATTTTAAATTACTGTTATTGAAATTTGTACATTAATTAGTTATTTTTGGAGCCGGTGCCAGCCAAAGCAAGAAAAACAAAAAGATAAAAACAATAATGAATAAAAATAATACATAAAAAATCATTTTACTACTTACCTACAATTAATACTAGAAATACGTTTCATCAAAACTGAAACATACAGATAATACGCCGATATTATACGAACTGTATTCAAATTGAATTCATAAAGTGAGGTACAGGCCGAGCTATTGAACGCTCAACGGTTGTTTTGCGGCCGCGGAATTCGCTGACGTGAATCGGCAATTTCCTAACTTAGCTGACGCGAATCCGAGGTTGCGAGGCCGGTCGGCGCGGTTCGCGAGCTCTCTTGGCTCGGAAACATCGTAGTATTCACATTGGCTCTCGCACGGTTCCTCCCGCTGCCTAACTTTAACGTTAGTCGTCTGCCTGGTAAATTTCCACTATTTGACGGCGTAGTGGACCCGCTCCTCGGCCATACCTTATGTAACATTGTGGCCAGTAAATGGGAATTAGATGTTCGCGGCGCTAATTCTTTTTCGCAAGATTTACCCGCATTCCAACCAGTTCTGTTACTGGTAGACTAAATCGCAGTGGTGTCAGGAAGTTTCTAAGTAATAACAGCAGAAGATTGTAAGGAGCGGCAGAAGAATCCGAGAACTGCAGAGGACGTCGTGATAACTATTCGTTGCAAGTTGGTGCAACACTTACCCACGCGCCAAGACATTCGGCCTCCTTGACAAGTGGTGCCAGAACTAGGAAGAACATCAGACAACGAGTTGGGCAGCGGAGGCGAACCGGAGCGGTGAGATAAAATCAACTTCGGAGTGTTGGGCAGCGTAGTACGAGGTGTAGCAACGCGGCACGGGCTCAGAGCGGCAGAACAGCTGGCCGCAGTTCACTTGGTGACATGTTATACGCAGGGTCGCTGTTCGTCACGGACGACGCGGGTTTGCTGTCCGACGCGGGGTTACAGTTCGACGCGGATTCAGCGCAAGGGCTTGGTGGAGGCAGCTCGATGCGGAGGCGGTTACAGCTGACGCGCTAACCGGCGCGGCGTCGATGGCAGTGTCATCATCTACCGGCGGTTTCTAGCAGCAAACAGAGGTTAGTTGCTTCCAATCTGGCTAAAATAGAAACTGATTTGCAAACAGGAATTGAGCAGTTGAATCGGAAAATCGCGGATCTTGAGGCTAGTAATGCACGAAGTAGGGATTCTGATGGCAATTATGTACCTTTTATTAATGTTTTTTTCGCATAGCATTTATCATTCAGTGGATCGGGATCTGAAGATATTAATGAGTTCCTTTCAAAGTTCAATGATTCTTTAGTGGGCTTAGATATACCGACAGAACGTAAAATGAAATTGCTTAGGAGCAGATATTCTGGCGATGCCTATAAGTTTGCTATTTTTGATGAGAACTGTAAGCATTCTGAAACGTTTGAACGGTTATCAGAAGAGTTAGTTAAAAGGTTTGAAAGGAATAATACAGCTCGATACTATTGGAAAAAATTAAGAATGTTGGAACAAGGTACATCAGAATCAATTAAATATTTCGCTGACCAGATAAAGGCAATTAACAATCAAACTTACGTTCTAACAAAGGAGGCATCACAGAATATTGCTTTGAAGTTTGAGGCTGACCAGCGCGAGATCGATAGTCGTTAACGGCATTAATGTTGATGCAAGTGAGTATTTTGCACCAAAAGATCAAAACACACTAGCCGATGCAATTAAATATGAAGTATTTTTTGAGCAGACAAAGAGAAAACCAGTTTCAGAAGATAAGACTAGAGTAAGGCATGTTTTAACTAATATTAAATTATTTGTTTGCTATCAATGTGACAAAAGTGGGCACATGAGAAAAAATGGCTGTTCAAATACAGAAGACAGTGGCAATTCTAAGAGGAATCGTGGTAGTAGTGGAAATACACTGGAAATAATGGTACTATGTGGTATGGTAGGGGTCAACGGACTACTGGAAGCAGTACGTTTTATGGAGATAGGGGATGGGTGGTCCTACATAATCAATGTAATGGGAGCCGGAATAGGCCTGGTCGTGCGCAAAGTGGCGGCGATCGTAGTGGCCTATGGGAAACGGTGAACAGGAAGTTTCATAGAATTTTAGTGGCTCAGGAAACAGTAATAAAGAAAGTTTAAACTAGAGGAAGGCAAATGCGGCCACGGCATTTTGCCCATTTTGTGTAAAAATGTACCCGTAGCTGAAGTAGAGGGTACGGATAGTGTGGCAAAATATTAGTTCACCATAAAAGCACAAGTAAATGGGGTAACGTATAATCTTTTGCTAGACACAGGCGCTGAAGTTTCATTACTGAAGCGTAGCATATGTGACGTGGGGAAATTGTACCCGCCAGTTTGCAAAATCACAGGGGTTGGCAACAGGGAAATCCAAGTATTGGGAATACATGATGCTAATGTCGCGATGGGCCCAAAAGCTCTCAGTGTGACCTTCTATGTGGTTCCAAAGCTGGGAGGGCAATATGACGGAATTCTTGGGCTAAATTTTTGCATAAACATGGGGCAGTCGTTGACTTAGCAAAGCGCACAGTTCGTTTCGGAGATCACAACGGTGATCCCGTTCTTCTTGGGTTACACGACTAACCAGCATGCTCACAAACTAAGACAGACGTGTCACATTTCACTACACGGGCATATAAGTCAGTTGCGAAGCTCTTTACAACCCATACAATTTCAAAATCATCTGGAAAACTTATTTATGTTCCCATAACGGATAACCTCAATGCTACCACAGATTATATTATTCTTGTTGAACCATTGCCTGGGGATGACTGGTTGGATGCCAGGCGGGTGTATGTAAAGAGAAGCATTTGCAATCTAAAGATAATTGACGGAGTCAAACATGTGCCTGTGGTAGTTGAAAATTCTGTCACATCTGGTGTACAGATACCTGCTCATTTTAAATTAGCCGAAATAAAGTTATTAAGAGACCTTAACTGTTGCCATGATATTGTGAGCGTAAATGATAATATTGGAAACTCAGTAGACACTAACACTACATTCTTGCCAATTCTGTGGAACCAACTATTAGCTTTAAGACTAAGTTACAACATCTGCCTGTTGGGGAGCAAGTCCGATTTGAACAAATGTTGTTTAAGTATAATAAATTGTTTATGCCTGATTAAGCCTTAGCCACTACTGATGTTGTAGAACATAGAATTTGAGTCATTAGGAATTAATAAATGTCTTTATAGAACAGCAGTTGAGGGATGGGATAATTGAACACTCAAATTCCCAGTGGTCATCACCGGTTGTTTTGGTTCTAAAACGCCTAAATCATGGAGAAACAAAGTTTCTGTCCTGCGTGGATTACCGCGCATTGAACAAAGTAATCATTCCAGATGTCTACCCCATACCAAACATATCAGAAACTGTTTACTATCTTAGCAATTGCCAACTGTTTACAACACTAGATCTCAAGTCGGGTTACCATCAGGAATTCGTGGCCAAATAAGATATTCCAAAAATGGCATTTAGTGTTCCTGACGGACATTACGAATACCGATAACTCCCTTTCGGCTTGAGAAAAGCGCCGTCAAGCTTTCAACGGTTAATCAACGAGGTTCTCCACTCCGTACTGGTTTACCACAATGAAGTGATAATTATCTCTAAGAATTTGGATGAGCACCTTGTACACTTAGAAAATGTGTTTAGAAAGAATCTACAAATCTAATCTCACGTTGTCCTTTGACAAATTCGATTTCGCTTAAGGAAAGATTGAGTACTAATCTCCAAAGACGGTTTGAAGCCGCATCCCCAATTAGTTTCAGCAGTCAAAGAGTTCCCCTCTAAAAACAATGTGAAAAATTTACAATCCTTTCTAGACCTAGCGAAATACTAAAGGAAATTCGTACAAAATTATGCTCAGATAGCCAAACCATTAACAACTCTACTTAAAAAAGGTATCCCATTTGTTTGGGGTGAGGAATGTGATCATGCCATGCTGAAACTCAAAGAAACCTTAACTTCAAAGCCCGTGTTAATTTACCCCGATTTCTCCAAAAAAATGTTGTATTATTGCTTCGAGTTTTGCTCTGGGCGGAGTCCTTTCGCAAATAGTCGATGACCGGGAACGTCCCATTTGTTATGCGTCGAGGAAGTTAACGAAGGCTGAAATCAATTATTCGAGGACCGAGAAAGGGTTGCTCTCTGTGCTCTGGTGTATAAAGTACTTCCGTTGCTGCCTTTATGGTCGTACATTCAACATTGTGATTGACTATGCAGCCTTAAGGTGGCTGTTATCACCAAAGACCCCTCTAGTACGCTAACAAGGTTTGATGTATTCCACAAACCTGGAAAGAAACACACTAATGTTGACGGATTAAGCCGGAAAATCGGTGCAGTTGAAAAACAGGAATCGCCAACCTTGTCTGAACTACCGGTAGAACAGTCAAAAGATGAAGAGTGAAGAAAATGGCGAAATAAAAAACAATTTATAATGAAAGAAAATGTTCTTTACAGAAATACCAAACAGGGCTGACGCATAGTAGTTCCGCCTCCTTAAGAAGGCTAATTATGGAATTATTCCATGCATCTATTTTGTCTGGGCATGTTGGTTGGAAGAGTGTCAATCGAAGAGTTCCAAAACAATATTACTGTTACTATTACACCACAATTCACTAAAAGTGTGTGGCGGAGGGTGCATTGCACCTATCCGAAAGGGTAATGGTTTTAAAAGGATATATGGGATATGGCAGGAGGCACCCATGGGCTTTTGTGAGGAACCATCCCAGCATTCGCGTGGAGTGATCTGGAAAAACCATGGAAAACTCAGACCAGGATGGCCGGAAAGATTTATCGAAAGCTACTCCTGTCGGATTTTAAATTTACTCGCCAGGTAAATCCTTTCTATTCCATTCCCTAATAACTCGTGGAAAAAATAAATACAGAATAGAATCGGTTCTGGCCCTGATTTCCCTTATCTTATTTTCACGGTCATTCCCCGAGATACGAATGTTGCTGGTAGCAATATTTGTTTGTTGTCATTCCGAAATACGTTAGTCGTGAATTTTTCAATTAGCTTCTGTCGAGAACAACGCCTTCCGTGTTCCAGGTCTTCCCAATATAACTCCTTCAACATCGCAGTTACGCTTTCCCTCCAACTATATATACCTTTCACGAATCGGGCGGCTTTTATTTGGACCTTCTCTAATGCCTCCATTAACCCCTTTTGATGGGAACCCATACAGAACAACAATATTCCAAGTGAGGACGCACTAGTGACTTATATGTAATCGATTTAACTTCCGGAGTGCATTGTTTTAAATTACGACCTAGAAATCGGAGCACACGATTTGCTTTCCCAATTACATTCTCGATATGCTCATTCCGCGACAAATTGTTACGAATTGTTACCCCTAAGTATTTAGCGGAAACTACCGTTCTAAAGACAGTACCATTAACTGTATAATCAGAGCTAAATGGTGCCACCTTTTTATTTACAAGCATGACTTGGCGCTTTGTAAAGTTTAACTCCAACTGCCAGTCTTTACACCACGCAATTATTTTCTTAAAGTCGTCTTGTAACAAAGCGCTGTGTTCCTGTGTTTTGATTTC
>JARYHS010013630.1:206212760-206301541 GCA_031002005.1 Vandiemenella viatica | reverse complement strand
TCCAAGCAGAGCTCTAATTGAGTTTGGTCTAACGAAGTCAATTTTCACAGGTGTTTCAATTTCGCACTTGAGTGAATTATTGTTTGCTCGAATTAATAGCTTTTCATTTTTTGTATGCCGAACCAAGCAATTTGCCAAATCGTCAATATCGTAAGATCCTGTGGGTTTGTCTATCACTTTTTCTTTGAGTAATGAAATTGACAATTTGTTTTGTCTATATTCGGAATCGAATTTTAAGTCTGAAAATCAACCAAGCCAACTGTGTATTCGCCTTGGCTCAAATCTATCGGTGGAAAGTAATCATAACTCAAGACTGGACTGTTGCCCGGCAAGCAGAGTGTTACAGACATGTGTTTGTCTGACCAAGGTTCGTTCAAAACTGATATAATACATTTTCATACAGGAATTTTAAACACAAATGACCACATACATGTGATCCAAACTTTTGGTGTTGCTGCACATTGTAAAGTATTCTGTTCCCTGCAAAGTACCGCTGCAACTCTAATGGAGGAGGCAAGTCACCGAAACTGTCGAAATACTTAACTATACCGTCTTTGTACTTGATGTAAGCAACCCAATGTGTTCCAGCATTATCAACACTGTCCAAGTTCACGACACCACATTCACGTTCACGAATTTTGTGAGGTAGTGTATCACGCATGAAAACACCACGAAAATATGGTATGCCCAAACGCTTTACATGTCTACGTATGTCGTCGTCCGTCAGTGGTTTAACCGACATTTTCTTAAATCCAGACCCTTCTTTCCGGTATGGTTTCAAATATAAACCATTACCCCCATTACAATTGCCTCCATCGATTCGTTGTGTCGTTTCTCCTCAGCCAACTGCTTATTCATATCTTTCGCAAATTTGACAGCCTTGACGTTATTTGCGACCCCACCTGCCAAAGCACTAGCTGCTGACAAGCCGGCAAATAATGGCATTAATGGGAGAATACCACCTTTTATCTTCTTTTTCTTAATACCTCCATCAAACTTTAACTTGGCACGCATGGCTCTGTTAACCAAAAATGCAGCTGCACGTTCTCCAAACATTCCATCTTTAGCCTTAATTCCTTCTGCTCCCCTCTCGGCGAGTATACGATCTGCTTAAGCTCTATCTGCCCCCTGTGCATAAACAATGTCGTGTTCCCTGCAGGCTGTATCTAGTGGGTTGATACCCTTTTGCCCAAGAGCCAACCGTTTTTCCAGTTTATTACCGGGGTCACAAAACTGGTATGTTGGTATATGTGCCTCAAATGGCATCTTGTCGATGAGCTTGTTTAAAAAGCCATGACCCTTCTTCTTCTTGTTCCTCGTAGGAGGCATTTTTATCGACTGACTAACTTTACATGTTCGTGCGCATATTTATAGCCGGAGCAATCACCTAACCTTGTCAATATGAAGTTCGTCAAACAGAAAGACACATTGCCCGTGAGTAATGTTGATGCTGCCGACACCAATATTAGGCGGAAGACCGGACCTCTGTTCCCTGAGACAGTGAGGGCAGTAGTGTGTGACCCATCAAATTGTGGGAAAACCAATCTTGTGCTCTCCCTGCTGGAACACACCAATGGTCTTAGATTTGAAAATATATACGTGTTTTCCAAGTCGTTGTACCAGCCAAGGTATCAGTTACTAGGGAAAATATTAGAACCCATTAAAGAAATTCAGCATTTGACATTTAGTGATAATCAAAGTGCACCTCCTCCAATTGAAGCTCTACCAAATTCGGTGATTGTATTTGATGATGTTTCGTGTGATAAGCAGAATAATATAAGAGATTACTTTTGCATTGTCAGGCACAGATCAGTCGATTATTTTTACTTGCATACAGCCGGATACCGAAACAGTTGGTCAGAGACAATGCTAATTTGTTCGTGCTCTTTAAACAGGACGATAAGAATCTCAAACACATTTCAAACGACCACGTCAACACCAACATGACATTCAAAGATTTTAAGAACCTATGTGGGTACTGCTGGAATGAGCTTAAGCATGGATTTTTGGTTATTGACAAAGACTGCTACATGTATAATGGAAGATACCGCAACGGATATTATTCATTTTTGAATAATTAGCTGCGCTCACTGTGTTCTGACATCGTTACAAGCATGGACAAGTTTGGGAGGACTTCAGTGACACAGAGCAAGAGAGTGTTGGTGTATCCAGCTCAGAACATACTTCTTACGAATGATGGTAACTTGGATTGCCGGTGTAAAGTACTCAAACGTGTAGCCAATACCATCAAAGAAGACGATGCTGCAAATAAGCGATTCGTTCAAGCCATACATCGGAATGCCATTGATAAATCCTTGCGTATGGTAGTTGAAATGGAGAGAAACTTTCATACTCGGATGAAAATTTTCTCTTAAACCGGGATGTATTTACCTTAATGACTGAACTGAAATCAGCGAGTGCCACTACAGTATTACCTATTATCCTTACAGGTGAAGTTATCGATGATGTGTATGTTTTAGAAGGAGGACACAAATATTATGAAATTCCACTGATGGAATAATCGTGACTATGGTTATGCCAAAAGGAATACTCGTTAAACTCAGCTTGCGTGAATTTAATAAAGACATGCCAGTCACTGTAATACAACATGACAAGCTTAGTTTTCACTTAATCGACCCTAAGACGTCAACCCCTAAAAACCTACAGGTGTTAACAGACCTCAAAAAGCCTCACCCTACCGACTGCCATGTGTATGTATGTTTCAAATATAAAATAGTACAGTGATCGCCCCAAAGGTTCATTCTAAGCGTAAACATGGACCAAACGACAACTAAACGTGGTATCCTAAAGATCAGAAACGCAATTCGACGAAAGTTACTCAAACTGAAGACGGGTCAGTTTGATTCAGAGAAATTTTTCAAGGATTCTTCAAGACCTGTAACAGATGCTATGGAAAGAGGAATGTGTGTATTGGGACGATCAGAATGAATTCGTTGAAAGATTGAAGTTACTTACCTCATCGACATCTGCAGGACATACGGCACACTCCGGCGAAATTTTATGTGGTAGAAGAACTTCGTGAAAGAGACATTATATTGTAACATGGATCAAGTCGTCGCAGAACTCCATAGACCAGCAAAGAAAAAATTTCCCAAGACGTCACGTAGTAATTAAATGACTCGATGATCTGTGGCAAGCTGATATAATGGAAATGATCCCATTCTCTCGTAAAAAGAGTGGCTACAAGTATATACTGATGATGATTGATACTTATTCAAAGTTTGCATTATCTCTACCTCTCAAGAACAAGACAGCTAGTGTGGTTGCTGATGCTACGAAGAGAATCCTAAGTGGTGGTCGTGTTCCTAAAAACTTACAGACTGACAACGGAAAAGATTTTTACAATTCAAAGTTCAAGAAACTCATGATTAGCTATGGTATTAATCACTACTCAACATATGCCAATCTTAAAGCATCAATAGCTTAACGGCTGAACAGAACTATTAAGAATGCAATGTGGCAAGAATTCAGTCAGCGTTATTCACATCGGTGGATTGAACTTCTTCCTCAGCTACTGTCAAATTATAACAAGTGGCATAGCACCATCAAAATGAAACCCTGTGATGTAAAGGACAACTCTCTACTTTCAACAGTGTACTTCCGTGTGAAGACTACCACACCAGCAAAATTGAAACATGGTGACAATGTTAGGATCAGTAAGTTTAAAGAAAAATTTTAGAATGGCTATCTACCCTACTGGTCAATTGAAGTGTTTACCATCAGAATAGTGAAATTATCATATCCTGTAACTTATTTACTTAAAGATTATCAGGGTAAAGATATTGCAGGAGCATTTTACCAGCAAGAATTACAATTAACAAAACTTCCAAGTACATTTCTTGTTGAACGAGTAATAAAGAAATGGAAGAATATGGCATTAGTGAAGTTGTTAGGTTTTGATAAATCACATAACACATGGATAAATGTAAAAGATTTATTTAAATTATGATTCATCAATAAACATCAGTACAGTATACATTTGTTTTTTTTTTCTCTACTCATCCATAGGTAAGAGACATTTTTTGCAATTTTTTCTTTGCATAGTTCATCATATAATAGACATTTTTTATTTACAACATAGAGACTTTGAAAATATTTTTACAATATATCAATATATACAATATAGAGACATTGAAACTCTTTTACAATATATGATATGTGATACTTAAAACTAAATTAAATTGCACTGATAAAACCCCAAAGAAATATAACACTATTTACAACTGTTTTGTCACAAATTGACTGTCACAAATTGACTGTCACAAATCTATATTAGACAGATGTCCAAAACTTCATCAACAGCTATTTTCACATCATGTTTGTCACAATTCGACACTCATGATTGTCGGAAATCGACATTAGACAACTTCATCAATAGCTATTTACACATCATGTTTGTCACATATTGGCTGTCGCAAATCGACTTTAGACAACTTCATCGACAGCTACTTACACATCATGTTTATTACAAATCGACATTATACAACTTCATCGACACATCTCATGTCTTACATAACTATTTATAATAGAATACAATATATTTACATCCCACCCTCCAGTTCACTGTAACATATACACATCGATAAACGCTATCTTTAATCTCCATTCACACATATATTTACAATACACTCACACACACATATTCTCTCTGGTACAGACCCTTGGCCCGTCTTGAGGTTTGGTCGGTCTCAAGCCGGAGCGCGTACATTTTTGACCTAAGACCCGCAAATTCCACAATCAGGGAACCATTCGCCTTATCTTTCATAACCCCAACAACCTTTTCGTTATATGGTTCTATATCAAAACGATTGTTGGGTTTATATCCAGATGTATCGAATTCCTCCTTGTTGTGTCTCATCACTTCATATGGATCACAGCCGTTCACCAAATACGTAGATGAAACTGTCTGTGTCCATATAAAGTAATTTCGGGCGTATAAACTGCGGAATATCGAATTCATAGTGAAATCGATACATCCGCAGTTTAGACAGGTCGAGAATGCACATCCCGACGTAGAGCGGCTTGTTGAAAAGTATCCGCACTTTCACCATCTCCAGAACCACAAAGTTTTTCTCGAAAATTTTCATACGCTTAAAGTGTGGTGAAGCCACATGCTTGCGGGAACCAGGGCGGCCCGGCCAGCCGGTACACAATTTCACGTCGTGGTGTTTTCTAATGTTCTCCATTGTTTTTCCGAAAATTGAATTATTCAATAATTTGAAAAAGTCTCTTTCAAATTTACCGAGAGGGGCGGTGTAACGGTTAGCGTTCTCGCCTCGCATTCGGGAGGACGGCGGTTCGAATCACCGTCCGGGCATCCAGATTTTGGTTTTCCATGGTTTCCCAAATCACTCCAGGCAAATGCCGGGATGCTTCCTTCAAAAGGCCATGGCCGAATTCCTTCCCATTCCTTGCACCCATCCTTGCCCCCCATCCTTTCCCGTCTCTAAAGACCTCGATGTTAAAAAGAGATGTAAAGCAGTTAAAAAAAATCTCTTTCAAATTATGATTTGGCTGACTGACGAAAACACGTGTTGAGAAAGATGTATTCTTTCAAACACGGTGACTGGTTGAAAGGAATTACCCGATGTACCGTGCCAAACATCATCCCAAGCCTACACATTGCAGGAGGATTCGGTAATGGAAAACGTACCAAACCTTATCCTCCAGCGTAGTCATCAGCTTGGGGAAAGTAGATCCTGGGGCGTCTTTGTGGTCTGGATATGGCGGTAGGTCTACTAGAAAGTCATGTATATCCTGGGAAAACGTCAAGTCTAACTCTATAACGAAACCCCGAGGTGAGTCGGCTGCTACGCTCATGAAGTCTATGCTAGCAATCTGCTCGGCCGATAACCATTGAAACCCTCCAGAGGGTAGATACTCTGACATGGCTGAGATTGTTTACATTAAAATACATGAAGAAATTTTCAGGTGCGTCGTGGTTGTACTCCGCCATGTACCGGTTATTTGCCTTGGCGTACCTATGGACGCACTGGCAAATACCACCACGAATTCCACGTTCGAAAAAGAGAAGCATGTCGATATCTGTCAGAATATCCAGTGCGACACGCGTTCTATTTAAGATGGCTTGCCACGAAAGGCCTGGAGCTGGAAATAGTGGGAGGGGTCCAGGGTGTACTTGTCCAAACATACAGCCCTAAATTTTTCAAACAGATCCTTATATCTGTCCCCATGTACAGACTTGTGTATTCACCTAAGTTTTGGATCTGGAAAGTCAGCCACACTTGTGTCGCGTGTTTGTAGTCATCGTCCGAAATTTCAGACTCCGACAACGAACGGTAAAATTTTGACTCTGGAGGGAGCATGGCTTCTTTGAGCTTCTCCGTCGAATCCATGTATTCTTAGGGGAAGACTCCTATTCGCTTAACTAGCTGGAACTTCACGGGGTCCGTGAAATGCTTACTGGTAATGTACATAAAACGGTCCTCAAGGGTTCCAACCAGCTTGTCTAACGAGGACTGCATGAAACGGTATGAGTCCAGGAACCGCAATGTGATTGATGAAAGACTAATCTTTTTAGAAAACGAAATATAACGTTTAGTGTTGATGGGCAGGACATCCATCCCATCTTCATCGAGGTGTGCTAAGGCCCTAACAATGAAGCGCGCATGATACTCCGACAAATTATGGAAAGAGACGGGTATGTACCTTTGATTCTTGTACTGTAAATTACAGTTATTGTGTGCAGCCCCTCTGAATGCACCTGTGATGTGGCAATGTTCGCGGACCTTAACGGCCCCCGGTGCAAAGCCGCCACCACAGATGTGGCATACCGTGGCACTGGTAAATTTTGCCTCATCATCAGCCGACATTACAAGAGGTGTGACCGCCTTGTAAATTTCAACAACGTCATGGGCCAGTTTCACGAGTTGTTTCACCAGCCACGTCTCAGAGTTTTTCCCCAAGAATGAGTCGAATCGGTTCAGCTGAGGGTCGTATGCGCAAATGACCTGGTATGCCGCGGCAAAAAGGGTGTCTTCCTCGACTGATGTGGAGTGAGAGGCGTTGGGGTTGGGTCTGCACATATCAAAGGGTTTCAACAAACATTCAAATTCCGCGTAAACGACGAATGGTACACGCTGTTGGTGTACAAAAATCCTTAAACTTTATGGTTTCGTCTTCGTCGCCGGGTAGGTCGACTCTTACAGCGCACACCCTTGCGCAATCAATCTCATGACAGCTCAAGAGATCTTTGTTCCAGAAATGCTGCAGACATCTATCACAAATGTGTGTTTTATGTTGATGTTTTGATATATGTTGTTAATTAATTTCATGGATGGGCTTGTTTCTTGTCGCAAGTTGGGTCGATTTTAGGAGCAAATATGCTCATGTTAATCTCAAATCACCATGTTGCGTGTTGTACTCTCGAGATTCCCAGTCAGCCACCATAAAATAAATCTTGTCGTAAACCCCCTACGTTCAATTCCCTGTTTTAAAGCATTCGTAAATTTCATTTCATCATTCATCAGGTACTGTAACAAAGGAAGCACCCCATTTTTTCTTTTTTGGAATAGCAGAAACAAAGTACATTGTATAGAAAATAGTATATTTATTATATTATATTTAAAAACATATTTTTCATTACTTATAAATTTAGCCTAATGTGTTGAATGGCTACGGCGTGCGATTGTGGTATGGAAGACACCCAGTGAAAATTCCAGTCACGGTTGCAACTTTTACAACTATTACGTCACTTAAAACTGAATATTACCTCTGGCAAAGCATTGATTTGTTAGTGTGAAATACAACGACACTCCTTGGTTGGAATTCCACGTTAAACTGTAAGTCTTCTTTTCCTGGAAGTATTACCAGAGTAAGTTAGGTGGCTTAGGTGGCTACAAGAGAGGTGCACTGCGCAGCCAGTAAGAAACTCTGTGGCTAGGTCTTTGAGGTCAAACGAAATTATTATACAGGATCTTTACATTCTGTATTTAAATTAAAATATACGATGATCTCATTCTTTAATAAGGGATGGTGCATAAACCACGTAGCTCCATTTTGGCCTCCTGTGAACCCCCCCTCCCCCCACGTAGCCCTACGTGACTTTTGCATCTACACCCCCCCCCCCCCTCCCCACGTAGCACGTAGCTTTTTTCCCCTTTTGATTCCAGACGACATTTTGTACTGATTTCTCTTGTCAGACTACTGTAAATTATATACGGAGATAATTAACTGAGGGAAATAAATATTCACATGCTGTTGTGAGTTCTGTTCCTCATTTTAACTATGAAAAATGTTATGAAAGGAAAGCTACGTGGCCTGGCTCGGAACCCCCCCTCTCCCCACGTAGCCCAGCGTAGCCTTCCAGCCGACCCTCCCCCCCCTGGACCGAGCCTCGTAGTTTGTGCACGGTCCCTAATAAAAAGTATCGAATGAACCGAAAATAACCACGAACAGAAGAAAAACGTCAAGTGCGAAATAATTTACGTTTGACATTTTATTGTGATTGCGTTCGGAAACGCGAGAATCTTTCATTCCAGTACAGCGTGCGAAAAATTTTCAATATGAGTTTGAATATCAGTGAAGTGATAATGTGAGTCCGGTAAAGAATGTATTTTCAAATACTTTATTAATATAAGGATTTATTATTTTGAAGTACGCTTACGCAACTCACTTTTAAGGAAATTTTTGAAAACTGATTCCGTGTAATACCACGCGAAAACTAAGAAAGACTGGCGACTGAGTAGAAACATGTCCGATACACGGCGAGCTAGGGCCAAGTGTGAACACGAGAGGGACTAGCTGAAACTCAGATGACTGTCGGCTCGTACCAGTATCGGTCAAGTGTGGATCGAACTAACAGCTGCTAACAAAATAAGCGTAGGGTGACAAGAGTTGACTAACGAAATGAAACAGGGGGATTCCCGGAACATAAATGGAAATCACGATGAAAGTAACAAAAATAGAGCGTTCAAGTGAGTTTTCTGGTGCGCGAGGCGCGAAATTAATTTTGTTATAGTTAATCTTCTTTTATACAAATGTGATATTGAATAAATCAAAATGAAATTTTTTATTTAGACACTTATTACTATCAATATATACATTAATATGAATTAACCAACTTCTTTTATTGTTGTAACTAATAGCTAGGGATAAAATATTTTTTTTAAATATAAACTTTTTTCTAGTCGGGTTGTTGCGCGAGGCCCCTGCAAGTAGTCTTGTGTAGTTCGCGAAGGAACTAGTTCGGAAGAGCGCTCCCACAGGCGAACTACGAGAACTAGTTCTCAGATCTCTCGCTCCTTAATTCTTAAGTTCGTTCGATCCTTCCCGAAGACCGACTTTTGTTTTAGTTTATTATCTAAAGGAAACACAGTTCGCTGTGGACACATTTCACTGAAGACACAGATATATAAAAAAAGAAAAAACATATATAATTGCTCAACGTTAATAATTATTGCAGAAGTCACAAACGGAATTCAACATGGAATGTGAAAACAAAACACACTTTCATCCCATTAGCAATTAAAAGACAACCATCGATAACCACAACTACTATAACAAAGGAGAGAGCGCGTGCATTAGCGATAGCAAAACAAGACGAGCTGTCTTTCTGGAATTCCAGATGGGAGCGACCTAGTTCTCTAAAGAGCTGGGAACAAAACTGAGCATTCCCGGTCGCGAACTAAACTGAGCGCTACCGGTCGCGAACTAAACTGAGCATTCACGGTCGCGAACTAACACCATTCGTCACTAGGTTTACCAACTTTTTTCGGTTGATGGTAGTATGTTTTTTCGAATAACCTATAAAAATATAGTACACCTCAAAAATATAATATTTTACGAAAGAGTAGAAAATGACAACAGGTATGTTTTTTATTATTTTATTTTTTAGGCTATGTTTTTTGCACTTCTTGCATCTTTAACAATTTTTTGTATACAGTAAAATTGTCATATGCTTTATCGTTTTCAGTTGTTAAATTAATGCCGGCCAAAGCTCATTTTTTACTAATAAAATACTATTCTTACTTTTTACCTAGATTTCGTGTAATATTGTTATTTCAGAGTAAAGTTCGTTTACTTTGATACTCATTTTTTTCTCGTTAATTTAGCAACCTCTAATATTGTCTCACAGTCATCAAATGAAAACCTTGTGTTTTGAATGTAATTTTGGATTTTATATAGCCAATTGTTTTCATTAAAATCTAACCATTTATTAAGATACTCCAGACATTTATCAACGAATACTAGAACATTAATTTCAATATTATCACTTTCAGTGGAAAATTTGGCTTCTAAAAATGAATACTCTACGAATGCATGTAAAGTAAAAAGTAAAAACAGAACAGTTATTCGATTACCCATTTGTGCAAAGGACATTGGAACACATCACGAAACAGAGTTGGACAATGTTATCCCATCCACTTATAGCCCTGACCTAGCTCCCTCAGACTTTTACTTCTTTGGGCCATTGAAGAATGCCATTCGTGGAAGCATGACGAAGCGGTGATCCGTACAGTGAAGAAATTGCTTCGTGAACAGAGCAAGGAATAGTAGGCCCTACCGCCAGGGCATACATACTCTTGTGTCTCGCTGGAGGAAGGCCATAGAACGGGAAAGATTTAACTTGAAAAAATAGGGAGTGTAGAAAAACATCATTCTTTCTTGTATAAAAGTTTTATTGTGTTCAATAAATAATTATTGAAGAAAAAAACGTGGTGCATTAGTTCTGGGCCACGTTCGTATAAGTTGGTCTTCGGAAAAGGATCGAACGAATTAACGAGCAAGGAGTCAGAGATTGGGAACTAGTTCGCATAGTTCGTCTGTGGGAGTGCTCTTCCGGACTAGTTCGTTCGCGGTCTCTAGAGACGTAGTGATCAGAGCAAAGAATGGGAAGGAATAAACCCGATATTCACGGTGAATAATTTCGGGAAACCATGAGAAACCGAAATCTGCATGACCGGTCGGTATGTGAAACCGCATCCTGCCCTCGCGCATCAGTCTTGATACAAGTACGTGGGTGAGTCAAATGAAAACCTTAAATATCTAATAAAAAAATAAGATCTCAGACGGACAATTTCAAAGAGAATATTTTGCAATTAATGCGTAGGGATATGATCTTGTTTTGATATAGCTTTCTGTCTGACGTAAAATGTTTGCTAACAAGGTCGCGCACAAGGAGCCTGGTTGGTCGCCTTTGATTAACTATTTTTTAATGTCTGTGGAAAAATTCTTCTTATACGCAATCCCCGTTATTTTCATCATATGTCTCAATTAAACAATGAATTTCCTTAAAGTGAAGTGGAAAAATTAAAAACAAACAAACAAACAAAAATGATATGGCAAATCCTCATGACCTCCAGCCCGAAAGTGACATGATCGGATGCAATGTGCTTGAAAAGTCAGAGCCAATAAGCAATACATTTTTATAGATGATAAAAATTTTATCATATAAAACTACTAATACATATGATACAACACTACTCGGCAGCAAAAATGATTCAGTGTTGAAAACAACTGATATAAATTACTTGCCAAAAATATTATCAATTCGGGTGCATTGAGCCTGTTAGATCAAGTAGCCTACAAACAACACATACAAGAGTAACTTCACAGACTGACCTCACCACTGTTAACACTACGGTAGGGACAGCTACTTTGAGGGAGGTTTTGGGGAAGAGTTTTCAACCAAATTGCATACGTTGTGCCTAACAGATCCGTTGAGTCCGACTGAGTGTTAGATTTTACTAAGGAATATAGATATTACATTAATGTAATACTTTTTTTGTAACTAATTGTGCAGATATTATATCCGACGTATTACTTGTATAGTGTCAAATCAGATCTTTGCTTATCAGTATTTATCTTACAACGATTCTTATACAAATATTTTTAATTAAATTCAATGATTAAAGCCACAGCTAGATGGATGAAACATTAAGTTTTAATAAATCGACACTGCTCCACTCGGAAAAACAAGATAATCAGAGATGTGACTTATCTAGATAAAAGTATCTGAAATACAGATACAAGATACAAAATACGTATTTTTATCTTGTATCTAAGATACTTTCTTAATCTTTATCTTGTATCTTGTATTTAGATACTTTTTCTTTGTATATTGTATCTTGAAAATACTAAATACTATTTCCGCATTTCTACGTTACGGCATCATAAAAACAACGGAATACATTCGTAAAATTCATTAATGTATATCAAAAGACAAGGTTATAGGATCTAGTTATCTTTGCCTTCCTTCATACCTGTGAACTGTGAAAACCATGGAGAAGGAATAATATGGAGACGACGCAAGAGACCTTTACCACGCATGGGAGTGAAGCAGGCCGGCGGAGGAGTGGGGGGGCATGGCCGGAGTGGTGGGGGCTTGACCGCTTCCCAACAAACACGGGGAATATGTACAAACACCTCAAGGGGACTCTAGGATAAACGTGACGCCGCAATCTGGTGATGGATTATTATGTAACTCGATGAGACAAATAAAAAATGAAGAATAAAATTTTTTGATATCCTGCTTAGTTTTCGAGATAGTCTCAAATGTGAAATGGTTTTGGTTGAAATTCAGAAGAAAAAATTATTCAAAGTCAAATTTTATGATGAATTTTTATTTAAAAAGACGAGACAAAAAAAAATAAAGAGTAAAATTTTTCGATATTTCACCTAGTTCTCGAGATATATTGTCTCAAATGTGAAATGGTTTTGGTTGAAATTCAGAAGAAAAATTTCGCAAAAGTCAAATTTATGATGATTCTTATGTAACACGACAAAAAAAATAAAAGAATAAAATGTTTTCGATATCTTGCTTAGTTTGGGGGATATACAACATCCAAATTGAGGGGTTTAGGTTTGGATGCAGGCTGGACCAAAAATTAATTCTGTCAAAGCCACAATGATTACATGGTTGACATGCAGAATGGATATTTCAGTTTTATTACTACCACTTGTGGTTAGTCTGAAATGTGTCCTAGACCAGAAAAAAAGTAAGAGGACCCACTCTAGGGATGAGCAACCCAGACATTTTGTAGGCTGGTACCAGAAATAAAATGTTTATTCAGTCACCTTAATGAACATTCTCTTGATCAAGATGTGTTGTCTAATTTCACAGCCCTACTTATTAGGACAATTGTAAAAAAATTATCTCTCAGTTAGATTTAGATACGGGGGGGGGGGGGGGAGAATGTTGTACAAAAAAAAGAGACTAAATTAGAAACACATTCCCCAAATTGATTTTGTTCAAAGGCCAATAACTTCTTTATTTATGAAGCCCATTTTTATTTCTGCATGAACCTGTTTCGACATAAATAGATGAGAAAGATTTCAAAATCGGTAAAAATAGGTATAGACGTATTTACAAACAGAAACAAGTCTTATATGAAGCTTTAAAAATAACCTAAGTCAATGGCCTGAAATAGCTATTTAAAAAATTAATAAAACTCACAGCTTCTCACATAACAGTTAATTTCATCATCCATTGTCAGTATAATCAGCAACGTGACGAAAGAAATCGTAATAGTAAATTCACTGAATCGCGAAGTAAAACACGCCCCTTTAAATCTCATTTTAAACACTCGTTAAAAAATAATGCTAGTCTATTATGTGCAAAATAGCAAGTTTGCTGATTTTCTACACTACACCAAGAAAAATTTGAGAACAAAGTCATCCCATTGAGAGCTATGACTAAATATTTATAGACGTGCTGCAAAGTTTGCGGTGTCTACCGCTCACTTCAACAACGATAATTACAATTCAACTTACTTATGAAATGATATTCCAGGTTCTTTCCTGTCTGGCCTATTTGTGCAACCGTACGCAACACAAGCTGGCATTTTTAAACACTTATACACAATACTAAATGAAATAATCACTGCATCTACCACAATGTGAACACCTTAATTGTTGGGAAGCGCCATATGGTCGCTGCCGGTGCTGCCACCATGCGGGAGAGTTTAGTGCTTGCTTCACCGATTTAACGTCACTTCTCCTCCATGGTGAAAACCATAAACGAACACCTGCCTGTCTATTGTATGTTGTCTTTGGTCCGCGCCATATTTTACCGTGCCAAATCGTGTGTGGTATGTCGAAATCGAATTTTTAGTGAATCATAATCGAGGACAACGGCATCGAAATGTAAGTAAATAAATAAACGAATCATTTTAATTTATTTAAGTAGGTATATACCGGATTAGATTTCACTTGACAGCGACTACGTGATCGTTGGTTGCGTGTGTGAAGGTTGCTCACGCAACTCCGAGTATTTATATTATTACCTATGTTTTATAAACTATTTTTTTTTTTAAATCTATAAATTTTAAACTAAATTCTTAGGATTATTGTTAGCGAGAAGAAGTATTTATATTTACCTGTAAAAATAAGTTTCAAATTCGTGCCATTGTGGTAAGCTAGTCTCTTTTCTTTACCACAAAATACAGTATTGCTTTACAAATAGCCAAAAGCTTTTATTAAAAATTCTAGTGTAGGGTAACATTGTGGTATAAGTTATTTAACAATTCTAATTTCTTAAATATGGCATTTAATTTAATCTGTTGCCTGAGTTCCGATTGTTTAGGTTGCTTAATTACCAAATTTAGTACGTTGGGTTCTGTTTAGAATATAACAACTTGTTATTTAATTGGTTCTGAAAAATAAAATAACAACTTGGAAGTAATAAACAGTAGTATAAAACCTGGTGCTAATATCAGCGTACATGTATAAGAAGTAAAAGTTCATTGTAACTTGGTGTATTTTACGATTTGATGTTTCTTTTACGCTCTGGCGTACGAACGATACCATCTTTAGTGCATTCGTACAATAAATACGAACTTTTTCCAAGTTATCCTCGCTAACAAATTAAATTGTTAAAAAGTTAAATCACATTTCAGTAAGGCTCTTTTCGCTTGTTTGCTTTTAAAATCATTCCTGATTCGGCCGTTAGTTGCAATTTAACGTCCTTAATACAATTGCGGATCTAGGAATTATTATTATTATTAATTTAATTCCAATTGAGTTAACACTCCAGTGACAATCTTCCTTGTCATCCATTCCCCCCCCCCCTTTTTTTAAATCATCTTTTGTAATTGGAATATAAAAATTCCTCCCCATTTAACTTTCCAATTTACAAATTTTAAATTCCTTAAGAATTTTTGGCAAATTATTCATTACTGCACCCGGCAATCTGTTCCAATCCCTGACACCCCTACCAACAAAATAAAGCTTCCCCACTCCCTTATGCATGAAATCGAGAGCTAGCTTGTGGTCATCGTCGTCCTTCCCCTTCCATTCACTATTCCTAATTCTTTGACCAATATCCCTCAAGCCCCGTCACCAGCATATGCCTTGCATACATTCCCAGCATTCTCTTCATTCCTTCTCCTTTCCTCGAATGACTCCCAATTAAGCTTCTTTATCATACCAGTTACCGACTGGGTCATGCGATAATTTGCACAAACAAATCTAGCTGTCCGCCTATGCACACCCTCCAGCTCCTGTATCTAATAGCCAAAATGTGGGTCCCAAACCGCACCAATGGTCTGACCAAAGTTTTGTAACCCAATTCCGTTCCTTTTCTGGTACATCCTTTCAGCACCCTCTCCAGTGGAATTTTCGGAGGGGGGCGGGGGCAAAAACTTCATATTGCCGCCACTATTGTTGCTATCCCGACTGTCGGCACCCCGATTGTCAGTCACGCGCACCCACCTGCATAATTGTAAGCGTCCGGAAGTCAGTAGAGCTAAAAAACGATTTCTCAACATTCAAGACGAATGGATAAAATGGATTATCCACTTTCATTTTGTTACGTTTTTAAAACACTGTTGTTCTTTTGATTCTTTCTTGAAGGGATAATAATGAGACCCCACCGAAGAAAAATGAGTGATGAGATGTTTGAAAAACTTATTATACTTAAGTCTCATTTAAAACCTTAAGCAACAGTTTTACATTGTAGTAAAATATGTTTCTAAACAAAAATAATACATTTTGTAAAAAAGTATTTTATCTTAAAAAAGTATCTGGAAAATATGTATTTTGTATCTTGTATTTCAAATACCTTTTCCAAAAGTATCTTGTATCTGATATCTAAGATACATTATTTAAATGTATCTTGTATCTTGTATTCAAATACTTTTTTCGAGGTATCTTGCATATCTCTGAAGATAATAAATACAATGATGTTTACCAGTAAGCTGTTGATACCTAAATAATAGCCCAAATTAGTTTATATATTATTACAACTCTGAAATTCTAGTAAAAATTAATTTCTGCTGTTGCAGCTGGAACATAGTTGTCAGGATGTCTACACTGTTGAGCCCTCAAGAAGATGCGACTGGGTGAAAAATAACTCGGCATGTAAAGATCATAGTATTTTAATTCCATATACATCTTTCCTATTTTGTTATTTCGACAGTACAACAACGTATATTGGTCTGATTGTAGTGGTAAGTTTCCTGTAATTACATACTGTAGAACAGGAGTTACTTGATTATTTATTACCAAGATTATTTTAGTTATACATGTCTCTTGTATCTTGATCTTGAAAACGCTGCAATCGATGTTTCTACACCTTCCCGGTATCTGATAAATTCAAACTTTACATACATTCTCGTTCCTGGTGATAACATAATAGTCTACTAGTGTATATGTTACGCTCAAAGACCGAATACGCTCAACGAGTTCTAGTTTATTGAAAAGGCCACAATATGTTGTGGCTTGTTGTCTTGGTTGTCCGGGTTAAACCGCGTCAATTTATGAAAACATAACTTTTCGGCCTTCATTTTGTGGCCTTCTTCACACATTTCCTCTGAAGAAGGCCACAAAATGATGGCCGAAACGTTAGGTTTTCATAAATTGACGCGGTTCAACCCGGACAACCAAGACAATATGGACAACGACCGCGGAAGTCTGAGCACCTACGTTGTGGTTTATCAGTATCTAACTCTTTGTGTTCACGAAGAATCGGTCCAGGGTGCATTTTCGGTCTTTGAGCGTAAAATATATACGCTATGTTTAATAGGAACATACATCCAGCAGATGTGACATAAATATTATTACTTAAATATATAGCCCTACTAAAGCACTGATATCCCACATACTGAAACTGCCGGATACCAACTGAGAAAAACGTGATGGGAGAAAAAATGTAGAGAGTGACCTGAAGGGAAAGAGGCGCAGCTTACCAGGTTTTTTTTTTTCTCCCAGCTGAAGGCTGTTGGAGAGTCACAGGAGACTCTTTTCAGCCAAACTACTCTCTACGGGGAGGGAAGGGGGATGGAAGGTCGGCCGTGGCCTTGTAGGGAACCATCCCAGCATTCGCCTAGAGTGGTTGAGGAAAACCACGGAAAACCTCAACCAGGATGGCCGAACGAGGTTTGACCCTCATCCTCCCGAATGATAGGTAGGAGGCCGAAAACGGCCTCCTTCCATCTCGGTGGCTTACCAGGGTTGAACTCATGCAGGTCCTCAGTCACCAAGATCGGCCACAGTTGAACCGCTGTGTCGTGTGTAAACGTGGAATTAGAGATGCTACTTGGGAAAGACATTAGTTCTGTCTTGATGGTTGCGCCTGTGGACACCATTGGAAGATGGGGTTTCACTAGGCATAGCACCTAAATAGAAGGCGCAAGGGGGTACTTTCAGACTTGTAGCTAAGGCTGTAAAGGAGCCCACTTCTAGTGATGATGGGGTTAGATGTCATCTATATCTGTAAAACGAAAACCAGAAATATTTGTCGTATCTCGGAATCTACGGAGCAGATGTCGACGGGGTATTCACCATTTTAAAACTTAGAATCTTAATTCACTTGTCTGGCATGTCTTATGATTCAACGTCAAATAATGTAGGAGGATTAAATGAAATTCTGAAGGTATGGTGAGGAATACCACAGGAGGAATCATTAGATGCCGCATACATAGCACTAAACACACAACTACAATATAATATCTCTGACCATAGCCTTTAATGATCAATTGACAATAATAACCATTATTTCATGCTCCACACTGAATAAAACTTGAAATATTACTTCCTTTAATACGGGGTGTTACGTTTTTAAACGGCATCGATGGCCGTATTGAATGCGAGGAATTAAGAATGAAAAATCAGTAGAGATTTTCTTTGCCCTCGATGTCTGGCATTGTCTTTGACCATAAGCTTTAGTATTTGTCTCTGATATCAATGTTATTAAAAGCAATTATTAACCGACTTCAAAAAAAGGAAGAGGTTCTCAATTTGTCTGATATTTTTTTTTTTTTTTTTTTTTTTGTATGTATGTTCAGCGATATCTTTGCCAATTTTTAACCGATTTAAATGACATTTTTTTATTGGATAGGGTATACATCCAAAGTGGTCCCATATTAATTTAATTGAGAAACCACCACTTCTACCCCCTTCCACCCCTTAATTATTATACAAATCCACATTTATTATTCGATCTTGATGAAACTTTTGACATATATAGCCAAAAATAAAGAGAAAAATACTGTCAAATTTTGGTCTAAAAAAGCTGAACCCCTATCCCCCTGTCCACCCCCTTAATTTTTGCCAATTTTCTTTATTCAAAGCTACAGTCGACACCATTTAACTGATCTCCATTAAAGTTAGCAATTACATGTAGTTTTTTATGGAGAAGGTTTCTGACCAAAAATAATAAAAATAAAAACCACCCCTCTCCCCTTTACACCCTTTAATTTTATAGAAACCTACATTTCTTATCTGATTTTTATTGAACTTTGCCTATGTATACTTTAAAACAAAGAGAAAAATCCTGTCACCATTTGGTCTGCCAAAGCTCAACCCCTCCCTCCTTCCACCCCTTTAATTATTGTCAATGTTCTTCATAAAAAGCTACACACGACACCGTTTGACCGATTATCATCAAAGTTGGCATATACATGTAATTTTTCATGCAGAATCTGACCAGTAAATAAATAAATAAAAAACCTCCCCTCTCCCCTTTACACCCCTCAATTTTTATACAAAACAACACTTTTTATCCGATTTCGATGAAACTTTGGACATGTATAGTAAAAAATAAAGAGAAAGATACTGTCAACTTTTGGTTTGAAAAAAACTGAAGCCCTCTCCCCCTATCCACCCCCTCCTTCAACCCCATTAACTGTTGTCAATGTTCTGTATAAAAAGCTACAGTTGCGATCGTTTGACTGATTACCATGTAAGTTGGTGCTTATAAGTATTTTTTCACGAAGAAGGTGTCTTAACAAAAGATCTAAAAAGCACCCCCATTCCCCATTAAACCGGTTTCCACCGGAAAACCTGTAAAGATTTCGTGTCGAAGTTGGCGCATGTATACGTAATTTTTTATGCATAACATTTCTGACCAAAAAATCAAAAATATTACCCTAGCTCCCCTTTCCTTAATATTTGTACAAAACCCACATTTTAATCCGATTCGGTGGAACTTCGCATGTGCATACTTTAAAACAAATAGAAAAAGAAAAATACTGTCCACATAACTTTCACAAAAACGCAAACCCTATCCCCCTTTCTACCCCTTTAATTACTGTCAATGTTCTTTATACAAAGCTACCGTTTTTTTTTCAGATTTTGAAGGAAGTATGCACATATATACTGCAAAACAAACAGAAAAATACTGTCTACATTTGGTTTCGAGAGTCCAAACTCCGCTCCTTCCTTTCCATCCTTTAATCTACAGATTCTATCCGATTCTGAAGGAAATTTGCACATGTATACTTTAAAACATACAGAACGATTGTGTTTAAATTAAGTTGCACAAGCCCAACCCGTCTTCCCTTTTACCCCACCCCTCCTAATTTCAAAAGTTATTTATAGATACCCACAGTTTTATCAGATTTCCATGGAACACTGCACATGTATACTTAACAACAAAGAGAAACATAGTGTCTACATTCTGTTTACAAAGCCCTACCACTCACTCCCTTACCCCATTTAATTTTTGCAAATGTTGTTTACACAAAGCTACAGTTTTTATCTGGTTTCGATGGAAATTTGCACATGTATACATTAAAACAAAGAGAAAAATACTGCCCACACTAGCTTTAAAGAAACCAAAATATTCTTCGTCTGCACACCCATTAATTGTGTTTTATACATACCTACAGTTTTATCTGATATCAACAGAAATTTACACACGTATACCGGTACTTTAAATCAATCAGAAAAGGCAGTCTACATTTGGCATACAAAAGCCCAATCACTCTTCCCCTTTACCCTCACCCCTTTTAATTTCCAATGTTCTTTACAAAAATCCACAGTTTTGAATCTAAGCTATTTTTAAGTCATGGCATAATATTAATAAAATAAATGTGTAATAATGTCTCAACATGTACTTCAGATTTCAACTTGGATCCCAAGCTTTCACGTTGTAAAAACCAATTAAAAATCTGCATTTTCTGTGTGATGCCGGAGCAAACAGGTATATTCCAGAGACAGATTTCTGTATGTGGTATCTGGTGTTAATGCCCAGATGTTACATGTTTCGGCTATCAACTAACAGTTTTAATAAATGTTATGATACGATCGAAACATAGCCTGGACCAAAATGTAAACTGACATCTTAACACAACACCAAATTCACCCCGTTCTGGAAGTTGTTGTGGTATATAAAGACAGAATTATTCTTTCAAAGCAAGCGCTTTAATCCCTGAGCTACCAGGAAGTTCGCAAAATGGGAACTGTTGCGGTATATTTAAAATACAAAATAAACTATAATACCACTAAAAATTTAAAAATAAAATAATGGTTTAAAAAAATAAAAAAAAGGATTTAAAAAAAGCACTAAAAATTTTAAAATAACTTTATACCTTGCTTAGGAAAAAGTAAATTTAAATGGACAATGTTTTACATTTCTGTCATTAAAATATTTACATTAATTTGTTATCTTTGGAGTCGGTGCCAGCAAAAGCGAGAAAAATAAAAAGGTAAAAACAATAAGGAATAACAATAATACATAAAAATCATGTTACTGCTTACCTAAAATTAATGCTAGAAACATATTTCAACAAAACTGAAACATACAGATGATACGCCGATATTATACTGACTGTAAATCGTTTACTGCATGATGCAGCCTACCAACTGACACTGTAGCGCGATAGATATGTGTGGATGACCAATAACGCCGAGCCACAGATTAAAATACTTTTAATTTGTTTCCCTAAGCTGTTTCCCGCAATAACACTATCTGCCTCACGACATGCTGTAAAATATTGGGAATTTTTGTTCGTTTCGCCTCTAACACCAAAAGAAGTTCACTAATATGATCTTCGCGATGTGACACCGGGCACCGACTCCAAAAATAACTAATTAATGTAAAAATTTCAATGACAGTAATGTAAAATATTGTCCATTTAGATTTACTTTTTCCTAAGCAAGGTATAAAGTTATTTTAAAATTTTTAGTGCATTTTTTTTTGAAGGCGGTTTTTATGTTTTTTAAACAATTATTTTATTTATGATAATTTTCTGGATAAATTACGTTGTATTATACAGGTAAAACTAATACTAAAATATATCTGGCGTTTCAGTTTGGATTCAGTTATTCACATTAACCAATGTTTAACTGATTTTTTTTTGCTATTGATTGTGTTTTAAAAGACTGAATCTGTATAGCTAAAATTTCGGGCGCTTGGAGCTTACAGATTCATTTCGTTCGCAGTAATTAATTCGTACGCTGATGGTTTTTTTATCATCTGCAGTTTGTATTCAACCTTTAGTGTTAGGAATAATAACGGCATCAGGTGTTTGATGCTGATAGATTCATTCCGTTCGCAGTAATTAATACGTACGCTGATTTTTTTTAATCATTAGAAGTTTGTATTAAAACTTTAGTGTTGAAAATAATAACGACTTAGGACAACTGAACATTTTTTGGTATTAGGCTGCAATTCTACGCTATACGCGCGTGTTTCTCACGTAATCTAGGTTTTATTCATTTTATAGCATTGTTTAGTAATGCAATGGTTTTTAACACCAACAGAAGTGTGGTTTAAGGCCTTACTGTTGGAAAGTAACCCATTATGACAACTGAGCGCTTATTGGTATTATATTCTGCGCTATACACTTGGGTTTCTTACATAACCTAGCTTTTATTCGTATTATAATGTATTGCATTGTTCAGTATAGCAGTTTCTACGTCCACCATGACGGCATAATTTCATGATGAATTCTTATATAAATGAGTAAAAACAAATTATGAATCTCGCTTAGTTCTCGAGATATCGAATGTAAAAAATTATTTATAGGTATAGTTTTTTTTTTTCCTTTTCATGACGATTTTCTTTTGCTTCAAACTACGTTTCAACTTGACCATAACCGCTAGAAAGAAATCAAAACATCCTTTGTACTTATCCAGGGTGTAGTGCCTTGTGACTATATCGAACTTTTTTCTGGTCCAGGTTGCGTATCAAACTAACCAACTAAGTTTAGAGATTCAGTATCTCAAGAACAAAGCAAGATAACCCAATATTTTACTACTCTCTTTCAATGTCTCGTCAGGTTAGATGAGAATACATCGTCGATTTGGCTTATTCGATTTTTCACGTCCAGGCCGCGTTTCAGTCTAACCATGTCAGCTGTGAGATAACATTTAACGAGACGTGTAATCGAGACATATGAAAAAAAAAAAAAAAAATCTTAAATTTTCGTTTGTCTTGTGGTGTTATATAGGAATCCTCACGCAATTGCAACATTGTAATTAATACATACGCTATTGGTTTTATATCATTAGAAGTATGTATTAAACCTTTAGTGTTGAGAATTATAACGGCTTAGGACAACTTTTTTTGGTATTTATGCTGACGGTTTTTTTTTTAAATATTAAGCTGCAATTCTGCGCTATACGTGCGTGTATCTGATGTAGTCTAGCTTTTACTGATTTTATATTTTATAGCTTTGTTTAGTAATGCAATGGCTTTTAACATCTTTTATTAATTTCATAATTTATTCAATTGTTTACTAATGTGGTTTTTACGTCAACCGTTGCACCGCAATTTGATGATGAATTCTTATATAACTCAATGAGACAGATAGAAAGTAATATATATATATATATATCGCTTAGCTCTCGAGTTATCGAAAGTCAAAAATTATTTATAGGTATAGATTATTTTCCTTTTGACAACGATTTTCTTCTCAACTTGACCTCAACCGCTAGAAAGTAAACAAAACTTTTATTGTACATGTCCAGCGTGTAGTACCTTGCGACTAATACGGGTCTTATGTCAACCGTTGCGCTGCAATTTTATGATGAATTCTTATGTAACTCAATGAGACAGATAGAAGGTAAAAAAGAACACATCTCGCTTAGCTCTAGACATATCGAAAGTCAAAAATTATTTATAGGTATAGATTCTTTCCTTTGACAACGATTTTTTTCTTCTCAACTTGACCACAAGCGCTTGAAAGAAACTACCATTGTACATGTCCGGCGTATAGTACTTTGTGACTTTGGGATTTTTTCTGGTCCAGGTTGCGTTTCAAACTGTCAACCTCAATTTAGAGATACAATATCCCAAGGACAAAACAATATTTTACATTTCACTTTCAATATGTCTCGTCAAGTTAGTTAAGAATCCATCATCTGGTTTAACGAGAAGTGTAAACGATATATATATTTAAAAAATCTTCAGTTTTGATTTGTCTTGTGGTGTTATATAAGAATACATCACCAAATTGCAACGCGACAGTTGAAAGTTTTTTCATAAAAGAGTATTCACATTCAACGAATACTGTTTTAGTACTAAATCGACATGGAATTTTGTTTCCTTGTGAAGAAAGTTTAAATGCAACATTTCTGAGATACAAAAACTTAACTCAAACGGCAAAAGTACTCTGTTAGGCGAAAAAGGGTGTGTGGAGAAACTGCTACAGGGGCGTGGGCTCTATCGCAATTAAATTAAACTATAAAGCGAGCTTGATGGTTGAACGGTAGCGCTCAAGCCTTGAACTCGAGATCACCTGAATTCAAATCACCGTCCGGCCATCCATTTTTCGATTTTACATGGTTTCACAAGCAAAATACTCAGGATGTGACGCATACCTCTTGGGCCCTTAGCTAAACATTAAAATTTTCCTTACTTGCTGACATAATCTAGCTTTCAGTCGTATTATAATCTATTTAACTTCTCGATATATCGAATGTCAGACAAAAATATCTGGCGTTTGGAGCTAAAAATAGTCATTGTGTTCATAATAATTAATGCGTAGGCTGATGGCTTTTAATAGAAATATAACGTTGTATTAAGACTTTAGTGTTGCAAATAAAAACAGTTTAGGACAAAAAAGCAGCTTTTCTTCATTTATAATTTATTGTGTTGTTTTGTAATGCAGTTTCCCTGAAATAAATCGAAGTAAAGAATTTCTTTTTTTTTCTCGCTTATTTCTGAATAACTGATATACAACTGTGAATACCTGATATTCAACTATACAGGTACGAAATAGAATTTAATTTTGAGCTACAGTGCAAGATATAGTAACATAATGAGAAATTTTTTAACTCCAGCGGCAGATGAGCCAGCACATTCAGACACATCTCATGTTTGACGCTAGGAAAACTCGTTCAAAATCGATTCAGCAGTTTTCAGATAATGCTTGATTATTCTTAAAGTAAAGGTGTCGTAACGGTAAACGCAAAATTTTAATTTTGAACCCAACTTTCAAATTGTGAAAAACCACTCAAAATATGTATTTTTTGCGTAATGTCCGCATAAACAGATACATTTTTATGTATGTGGTATGTAATAATGTGCGTAATGTTTCGATTTTCGAATAATGTATGTAATGTTTCGATTTTCGAGCAGCAACATTGGCAAACGGAATTAGGTTGAAATGTAACTTGGACTAAAATGAAACTGACATTCGGTATCAAAGCACCTAAGCCACCCCGTTGTTGGAAGTGTGCTGTTAAATCACCGGTTAGTTTATACCGGAAATGGCCGCTACGAAATCAGTGAAACTTGGTAAGCATGAATCTGTTCAGACGAATAAAAATAGTGTATGGATAAATCAAATTAAACCCACTTCTTTCTTGGTAAGGTGGGGATGAATCTAGGTTTGCTTTAATTCCGGAAACTGAAGGCCCAAATTGTACGAAACTTGGAACATGTTACTCATTGCATGAATAAAAACAGTGTATGGGTAAATCAACAACAACTAAACCGGGCAACGCCGGGACCTCTGCTAGTATATCTATAACCTCGCCAAAACCGTTTAGAAGGGGTCTATCACATACCATTTGTACAGTAAATAACTTTTATAAACATTTTCTTAAAAGTAAAATAATTGTCAACTTGATTTCTAACCGTTTTTGGGAGTCCCACAGGGTAGTGTATTGAGACCATTGTTATTCGGTAATCTAATGAATGATTGTGTTAATAGTTTACTGTCAGAAGTTATATTGTTTGCAGATGACATAATCTATTAGTATAATAGACAAGATGTAGCGGTGTAGCACCTACGTCATGTCACGCGGTGACGTCAAGCTATGACGTTGTCTATGACGTCACGCTTTACGATATTATTTGTGGGAGTGCGCGTTATTTAATATCATTTCCAAGCAACAGTGAATAAATTAACTCACAGAATACTGAAATAAAAGTATGTATTGCGTTAAAATCGATATTTCAATCATTAGATGCTTTTATTTATGTAATATTCTTTGATATATTCAAGTATTCCTTAAATTCTTTGTCCATAGATATTGTAAGATAAAAGCTTTCTATTTCGAGCATCAGTGCTGCTAAATATTTGGTTAGAGTATAACTAGCATGGATTAGAATTACAAGTTTCATTTGACGTTAAACGCATAGGGCATGAATAATTTAGTTTTTTTTTTTTCAAAATTTAAACTGTGTCCTATTACTGAAATTATTTGTGTTTAAATTGGCATATTAATTATCAGTTTTTTTACTGAAACATTACATGTTTCAAATGAAAGAAGTTGCAAATTGTTCGCGATATATACGGCCTAAACCACAATGAAATATTACATGGCATAGCTTAAGTTGTTATAGCATCCTTCGTTCTTGCTGGAGTCATTATTTCAGCAGATGTAAGCTTTCTTAGCCGTTAAAATATCGATCTTCATCATAGGTAGCTATTAAGAAAGAAATGTGTCAGAACCTGTGAAGATTTGGGATCAAGTTTATATCGCGATGCATGGAATGTATTAAATTGCATGTGATTGAAGCTTTGCTTTTCTATCAGAAATTTTAGCGGATATTATGGTTAAGCTGAAATGCAACCTGGACCAAGATGACAACTGAAGCTTTTTGCTACAGCACAATGAACGATAAATTACAATGAGCTTTATTTTGTAACAATTCTGATTAGTTAAGCAACTGCAGAGAAATATCCACGTTATTTAATAGCATTTCTAGGCATCCACGAATAAATTAACTGACTGAACATACTTATTAGTTGCTTAGATTTATTTAATATTAGTTTATGTAGAAGTATTCCTTGATATCACATATATGTAAGTTAATTTTCGCAATGCTAGCGGCAGTTTTGATAGATTGTTATTAAAATTGACACTTGAAGTTACAGCAGAGGGCATGCGTTTTTTTAGTAATTTTTTTTCCGTTACTTAATTCATTACTTCGTTCTAACGAAAGTATTTTTCGGTTGCGGAGCAACTTACGTTTCAGAATTTTTAATTTAATTCATGGCGACGTTTCGGAAAAAAGGAGGGTGCAAATGTGAAGAAGATGCCATTATAACGAGCAATTGATATAAATTTCAACAGGGCAGTACCAGTTTCCGGCCGGTGGAAAATATCACCTTCCACCCATTAAAACTAATATTATGTTGGAATGACGTAAGCTGTTAAGATTTATTTTTAATTTACTTTGGTTTTACTGATGTCTTATTTCAGCCGCATGTAACTGTGTCAGCTATTCAAATGTGTTAGTATAATTCTGAATAATGAATATAAAAAATTAAGATTGAAGAACCCTTATAGATTTTTTATTTGGTTTATTTCGCGATGTAATGTGACCATTGAAATGTGATAAGTATATGTATTAATATGCATGTAAAGTAAGTATTGTTTCTCTGGCGGCATGTTTAGCACATGGAGGAAGGAAATATTTCCTCCATGGTTTAGCGTAGTACTTTACGTGGTTATGGGATTCTACGATAACCGTGAAGCCGCAATTTGTTGATGGATTCTTATGTAACTCGACGAAAAAAACTGAAAGTAGAGAATAAAATGTTTTGATATCTTACTTAATTCTCGAGATACTGTATCTCAAAATTGACGTGGTTAGGTTGAAATGCGGCCTGGAACAGAAGAAAAATTTCGACATTGCCAAATTTGATGATGATATCGTATGTAACTCGAAGAGACAAATCGAAAACAAATAATACATTTTCTTTCCATATCTCGCTTAGTTCTCGAGATATTGTATCTCAAAATTTAGGTGGTTTGGGTGAAATCTGGCCTGGACCAGAAAAAACAAATTACCAAAACCACTATATCTACACGGTGGAAATGCACTATATGTGTTTTATTTTCTTCCTGGTGGTTGTTGTTAGGTTGCAATACGTCCTGGACCAGAGGATAATTCACCAAAATCACAGTTATAATTGATTTTCAACATGCTATATCTCGAAAACCAAGAAAGATATCAAAAAAGTTTTATTCTTTATTTTCGATTTATTTCGTCGAGTTCTAAAAGAATGCATCATCAGATTGTGGTACCACGGTAATGATTAAACTGCCTGTTGTTAGATTGAAATGCAACCTGGACCAGGATAGCAACAGAAACATTTTGTTATTGCGCAAGGCAATAGGAATTATATTATGATTTATTTTTGTGTTTATTTAAGCGATTGCTAAGAAATGATTTGCCAGAATACTGAAGTTGTTATGATTTAATTTAGTATCCTTCGTTTTCACTGTGGTCATTATTTCAACTGTAGGCTATGTAATTTATGTCATCCGTTAACACATCGATCTTCATCGCAGTATTAGCGAAGATTGTGGTTTGACTGAAATGCGACCTGCATCAAGTTGACAACTGAAACGTTTTGCTACATCACAAGGGATGAGAAATTACAGCACATTGAGCTTTATTTCAAAACAATTCTGTTTAGGTAAGCAACTAAAAAGAAATTAATTGCCAGAATACTCCAAACCCGTCAATTTTGACGGGCTTTGTGGCTAGTGTTATATAAAAGGATCAAATCGATAGAAGACTGTAAACAGCTGCAGGGTGATATAGATAGGATAACTAGCTGGGTGAGACAACATGGGATGAAATAAATGCAAAGAAGAGCCAGCTTATTAGGTACACAGACAAAAAGCTAAAGGTATGATTATAAAATGGGGAAGGAGCTACTTATTGAAGACTCGAAATGTAAATACCGTGGCACAACATTTGACAGCAGACTGAACTGGGCAGGACACATTGGACTTGTAATAGGGAAAGGGTTCAAAATGCTTCACCTGTTGTAAGAGTGATGAGGTGGTGCATTAGAGATGTAAGGGAATTGAGGTACAAAACTTTGGTCAGACCACTGCTGGAATTTGGTTGTGTAGTTTGGGATCCACATTTTCGGTATCAAATACAGGAGTTGGAGGGGGTGCAGGGGAGGAGGGCTGCCAGATTTGTCTTTGGAAATTACCGGAACACAATCGGTAACTAATATGATAAAGAAGCTGGAGTGGAATTCGCTGGAGGATAGAATAAGGATGAAGAAAGTCATGGGAGTGTACAAGGCCTATACTGGTTATGAAGCATGGGAAGATATTAAGAGAAATTAAGAAAGTTGCTTGGAAAGGTAAGGTTGACCGTGAACACAAGCTGGCACTTGATTTCAGGTATATGGGTGTGGGGAAATTTTATTTCCTATAAGGGTCTGGAATAAATTGCCAAGAGAAATGATGGATAATTTACCGTAAACACTGACGGAATTTGAAGTAAAAATTAATAGAAGGCAAAAGTAGGTTGGAAGAAGAAAGGAGAAAGAGGGGTGTGCAGGGAGGTTGCCACTGGAGTGGGCGCTCCAACGCAGTTTTATCAGTTATTATTATTATTTTTGTAAAGGACATAAGATTTGGAAAGGTAAATTTCCTAAACTTAATGCCGTTTGCTACATTTATGTCCGCAAAGAAAGCTTAACATTTCTATCAGTTCAAAATACGGTTTTCATTAACTAAGAATTTTTTATATTTCGAGTTGTATTTAGCCATGTGCGCGGAGCGAAGAAAGGGAAACGTCTTAAATAATCAAGTAATGAAAAGATATAACTTAAATTTTACCATGCTAGTGTTTTGTCGACATTAACGCACCCATTATGACAAAAAAAAAGTGTAGATAAATTCTAAACATGTTTTTTTAGTAAAATAAAGCATTTGAATTTTGTAACTAAAAGAGCTGGAAGATAAAAGTAAGCTTAAATAAGAGAGAAAAATTCGTTTAATAACAATAACATAACCGTTTCAGCTCTATCTTGTGGCGGACAGTCGTAGTATCATAGTCAGACAGTGCGTGTTGCGTGGCGAGAGATATTTTCAAAATGTAATGTTTAGTTTATTAATTAGCCTCATTCTTCAGTATCAAACCAGCAGTGCAGTCCTAAGTCTTTACCTAACCAACTTGTAGCGACGCATAAGTGAAGATTTCCAAAATTTAGCTACTACAAGCAGGCCCGCCGCTAGCTGTTAGAGCGCCCGCGTGCAATCCCGATTATGCCGCCTCCTGTCTAACTACAGCCAGTGTTGGATCTAGGAAATTTCCGAACCGGGTCAAAAAACTGTGAGATTGCCGCCCCTTCGACAATTATTTGTCGCCCCCATTGTTGCCATCCCGAGTGTCGCCGACCGCCCGAAGCAGCTGTTGAGCTAAAAAAAAAAAAAAAAAAAAAGTCGCCTGCTACATAATACACTTTAAATTTCGTCGTGGCGGCAATGGAGTGGCAACTATCGCGGGGCGGCGACTGTCGATCACTCGTTTCGCCGCCTCCCTCGATGTGCCGCCCGCGTGCGGTGCACGCCTTGCACTCCCGCTTACGGCGGGCCTGACTACAAGCTTAATTCTAGCGCCTCGGATGCTGATACTCGTTTCAAAAAGGAATACCTTAAGTTCAATAGCAGGAACTTTTTTTTTAATAATGGATCCAGAAGCCTACAATAATTGTGTTGGAACAATTCAACAAGTGCACTCTAATTTCCGGTTGCAAATCTAAGTATGTTTGCAAGAGTGAATGCTTTTAGCCAGTGTTGTGACTTGAAGAATAACATGTCATATTCATATGTGATTTTGAAAGCCTGATTCAACCTTCAACGATCTCTCTGATGTGTGATCTGATACCAGTATGTAATTCATTAACTTTTAAAGAATATAGATAGTGATTATCAAGTAGTGACATTTGGATTTGTAATCTCTCCACCGTTATCAGTTGCGGTAGTAATGGTAAGCAGCATCTTTAAGAAAAGATATCAGACAGTCACACATCCAGCATCACGATCCAGTTTATGTGCGAATGTTGCATAACCTCAATGTATATTTTGCTATTACACAGGTCTGTGCCTTTTTTAGGTTAGGGGCTGCTGATAAGGCGTTACAGATAGACCATCAAAGGGATACTGATTGTAGACCAACGATTGGAAAACTCACAAATGCTAAAGAAATAGATGAAGCTACTGAAACAATACCTGATGGGAACAAAACTGGGAAAGAGACGGTTAAAGCTGAAAATATCACGAAGCCAGCAATTAGATGGTGACTGGTTAACTATAGCAGTATAATGAACAAAGTAATAGAATTTGCAAACTTAAAAGCTATACATGAACTACAAGTAATTACAGATGCAGAGTCTTTGTTAAAAGAAGAAGTACTTGACAATGAGGTTTTTCCCAGTGGTTACAGAGATAGAGGAGCAATTGCAGGACGGGTTCTCATATAAGTTAGCAAAGACTACTACAGTTTATACATTGATCAACCAGAACATTATGACTACCTACCTACTATCGAAATAAACCCGTCCAGGCGATAGCAGCATCACCTGAAGTCGAACGATTGCCAGTCTTACACATGCATGGTGCATGTAGTATCAGTGAGATTGCTATCCGTGTTTAGAGTGGGGAATGCGCGCGACCTACTAAGTTCGACCGAGCCAAATTGTGATGGCTGAGCACGAGAATTTCTGAAAATGCACGACATGTCGGGTGTTCGAGGAGTGTTTTTAACAGGTGGTGAAACCACGTCCAAACGTCGAGGGGTTGGGCGGTCACCCCTCTTTACAGATGTCGAACGTCGTAGGCTGGGCAGACTGGTAAAACAGGATAGGCGGCTAACTAGCGGAACTAACATCAGATTGCTGGGCAGAGTACAAGTGTGTCCGAACACACAGTGCTCCGATCACTCCTATTGATGGGCCACCGCAGCCGACGACCATGCATGTGCCAATGTTAACACCACTATATCGGCAACTACAACTGAAATGGGCACGTGATCATTGTCACTGGACTCTGGCGCAGTGGCAGAGCGTTGTATGGAATGATGAATCCCGATACCTTGTTCATCATGCCGAAGGGAGTATGAGAATCTGTTGTTTTCCAGGGAAACAACTTCTTGATCTGTACTGCGAGACTGAGACAAGCTGGTGGTGACTCAATCATACTCTGGGGAACATTCATGTGGGCATTCGTGGGTCCAGTGGAGCTCGTGCAAGGCACCATGACGGCCAATAAATATAGTTCACAAATTGCAGGCCCTATACACTCTCTCATGATGACCAAGTTTCCCAACGGCAGTGGCATTTTTCAACAAGATAATGTGCCATGCCACAAGGCCAGGAGTGTCATGGAGTGGTTCGAGGAACACTGTGGTGATTTTCAATTGATACGCTGGCTCCCCAACTCGCCAGATCTGAACTCGATTGATCACATCTGAGATGTGATGGAAAGTGGCGTCAGAGCTCAACGCCCCCTCCCCGGAATTAGCGGGAATTAGGTGACTTCAGTGTGCAGATGTAGTGCCAACTCCCTCCACCGACCTACCAAGGTCTCATTGCTTACATTTCAAAACGCGTAGCCGCATTTAACCGTGCCAAAGGCGGACATGCCGGCCATTAGGTAGGTGGTCATAATGCTCTGGCTCATCAGTGTCTTTCGAATTAAATGTACAGTGGATGCCAAATAGATAGTGTACCACTAGATCATTAAAACGCGTTTGAGAGAGTAAGCCATAGAATGGTGGTAAATAGGTAAAAACGATTGGAGCCGATGAAAAAGTAATCTCATTGGTAGAAAAATTCTTAAAAGATAGAAAGCAAAAAGTATGGGTATGAAATGAAGTATTAAAAGAAGTGGAAGTGAAAATGGGAGTGCCTAAGTGTTGTGAATTTGGACCATTGCTATTCGTTGTTGTAATGAATGATTGTATTGATGGCTTACTGTCAGAAGTTAGGTTGTTTACAGATGATATAATGCTATAAAATATGATCAGAATGGTAGAATATGGTAAGCAGATGCAGGATAATCTGGACAGGATGTCTAGCTGAGTAGGACAACATCGGATAAAGATAAATGCAAAGAGTCAGCTTATTAGGTACACAGATAAAGTATTAATAAATGATTATGATTATAAGGTGGGGAAATAATTATCTGTTGAAGACTTGAAATATAAATACTTTGGCATAACATTTGATTAGAAACTCTGTGGGGCAGGCCAAATTGGACAGATAGTAGGAAAAAGGTTTCAAAATCCTTCACTTGTTGGATAGAATGATGAGAGGATGTACCAGAGAAATAAGGGAATTGTGTTACAAAATTTTGGTCAAAATAGTACGGTATAGTACGAGACCCATATTTGTGGTATCAATTACAGGAGTTGAAGGCAGTGTAAAGAGAAATTATAAATAATTTACCAAAAAACATTGAAGGAATTTAAAGTTGAAATTTGTACATGACAAAAGTAGGCAGGTGCAGGAAAGATGGATGTTTAGGGAAATTGCCACCAGAGCGTGCACACCATTGCAATTAAAATTAAATAAAAAATTAAGACAGTTTACTTGTTGAAAAGTTATTAATTTTTAAAAGTCACATGTGCCGATGTCATCAAGCTTTAACACTAAAATTCCGTTTTTCTCCCTTTAAATTTCAAATTACTTTTAAACTGTTATTATTATTATTAAATTATGTTTTTCTTTCATTTAAGCCTATTCTGTTTTCTTCCTAGTTCTTTTGTCTATAAAATTCAAATTCTCTACTTTTGAAATATCTCTTTATACTAAATTTTTCGCCTATACGTGTTACACCTAAAATTGATAGAAATAAACGTAGCATACGGCATTAAGTCTGATAAAGTAATAATCTTAGATTCTTTTTTCTTTTCGAAAATGTTTAAATTCAGAATTGAAAACAGTTTTATTTTTAAGAAAATGTTTATATAAATTATTTACTATACAATTTCTATGAGATAGGCCCCCTCCTAAATGTTTTTGGCAAGGTTACTGATATATGAACATAGTATAGGGGAAAGTTCGGTAGCCCCGGACATTTAAAGTTTTAGTAAACCAAATATCCTGCATTGGTAAAACTTTATTGTAAATATGCATCCTATAGTGTAAAAAGAAATAAAACTGAGCTACAGCTTGGGCGCCCAGTGAGTTGCACGCTATTGTGTGTTTTGTTTCTGGCCGAAGTTTTTCGTCACTTCTCAAAATTAGTTGGAGATTATTAAATATGGTGGATCAAATAAATGCACAATAATGCGTGCTCGAAAAATCCAAAAGGGCGAGATTTTAACATCTGCACCATATAAATAATGTGGCGAAAAAGTCAAGGTAGTAGAAATGGCGAAGCAAAAACATAAAAAGGTAAGAGCACTATAAAGACGTTGAATACAAAGAAATGTATTCAATGTCTTTCAGAATCAAGTCAAGTAAAACAGACAGAATGCATCGTGTGTGAAGAAATTTTGAAGAAGAGTTCTATGAAGCAACGACAGGGCCCACGAACATTGTCTTATATAGATTCTTCAGATATCAATTATTATTTTGATTTCTGTAAGGCCAAAAAACGATTAGGCCACTGTTTATTACTGTTTCCGGGACTCCGAGACAACTTTTGTGTTACCAAAAAATTAAGGTGGAAGTATTTTTAATTTAATTCTTCGAAAAAAGTTATGATTACTAACTTCTAATTAATATGACAACAGAAGTTCCCGGTTTAACGTGAAGATTAAAATAAATACAGAAAATTTGTTTCTTTTATTTTTATTTCCAACTAGCGGAGTTCCCGGCGTTGCCCGGTATAGTTGGCGTAGACTTACCCATGCCCTATTTTTATTCCCGCAATGAGAAACATTTGCTCAATGTTTCATAAAATTCTCACCAACTTTTTTCGTAATTAAAACAAACCTAGATTCATCCGCCCCCTACCAAGAAGCGGGTGGGTTGAAGTTTATTTGCACGTACACTATTTTCATTCGTCTGAAAAGATTCATATATATTAATTTGGTTATGAAATTGCATTATTAGATTACTGAAAACTGCTAGATTATGCTGGAAACTCACATTCGATTCAATTGCGAAGTGAATATACTTTTTCCTCGAAACACCAGATACTTCATCTCTGCAGATTCATCCTTTTATACAAATATCGAAAGTGAATCTTGAATAGTATCATCGTAAACAGAATACTATTGACGATAGCCAGAGTCATTATCCAGAGATCGTGCTTAAAAAAAAGATCTGTTATTTCTTCGGCTATCTATGGCGTTTAAAAATTGAATATCTCGAAATAAAGGAAAGAATACTTCAAGTTTTGATTAGTGTGCAAAATAGTTATTATAGTAAAGTTATCTTATTGCTTTCATTAAGGGCTATGGTCAGAGCCGTTATAGTTGTATGTTTAGTGCGAAGTATGCAACATCTGATCCTTCCAACTGTGGGATTCGTCATCATGCGTTCAGAATTTCATTTAATTCTCCTGCGTTATTTAACGTTGAAACGTAAGACGCCAAACTGAATTCAGATTCTAAGCTTTAAAATGGTGAAAACTCCATCGAAATCCGCTCCGTAGTTTCCGAGTTTTTATAAGACAAATTTGTCAGGTTTTCGTTTTATAGATATAGATTTGGTGATAATTTATATAAGCTTTTAAGTGAGGAAAAATTTAATGTTGAGCTCCGGGCCCAAGAGGTATGCATCACATCCTGAGTATTTTGCTTGTGAAACCATGTAAAACCGAAAACTGGATGGGCGGATGGCGGACGGGGATTTGAATACAGGTGTTCTCGAGTGCTAGGCTTGAACGCTACCGTACACCCATCAAGCACGCTTTATAGTTTGATTTAATTGCGATAGAGCACACGCCCCTCTAGCAATTTCTCTACACCCCCTTTTTCGCCTAACAGAGTATTTTGCCGTTTGAGTTAAGTTTTTGTATCTCCGAAATGTTGAAATTACCATCGTGGATCGTAAGAACATATTTAAACTTTCTTCACAAGGAAACAAAAATCCATGTCGATTTACTACTATAACAGTATTCGTCCAACCCAGAAACATGTGAATACTCTTTTATGAAAAATCTTTTAACTGTGGTGTTGAAATTTGATGATGTATTCTTATGTAACACCACAAGAGAAATCAAAATTGAAGATTTTATCTATATATCTCGTTTACACTTCTCGTTAAACCAGATGATGGATTCTTATCTAATTTGATAGACACATTGAAGGTGAAATGTAAAATATTGCTTCGTCCTTGGGATATTGTATCTCTAAATTGAGGTTGATAGTTTGAAATACAACGTGGACCAAAAAAAAAAATCCAGTCACAAGGTACTGTACTACAAGCTGGACATGTAGAATGGGAGTTTTGTTTTCTTTCTAGCGGTTGTGGTCAAGTTTAAATGCAGTTTGAAGCAGAAGAAAATCTTTGTCAAAAGGAAAAGAAACTATACATATAAATAATTTTTTTCTTTCGATATCTCGATAGCTAGGCGAGAGGTGTATTTTTTTACTTTCTATCTGTCTCATTGAGTTATATAATAATTCATCATCAAATTGCGGCACAACGGTTGACGTGCAACCAGCATTACTAAACAATTCAATAAATTATGAAATTAATAAAAGCTAGATTATGTCAGAAACTCAAGTGTATAGCGCAGAATGTAATGCCAAAAAACGTTCAGTTGTCATAATAGGTTACTTTCAAACAGCATGGACATAACATAAACTTCTGTTTATGTTAAAAACCATTGCTTTACTAAACAATGCGATAAAATATAAAATGAATAAAAGCTAAATTACATCAGAAACACGCGCGTATAGCGCAGAATTGCAGCCTAAGACCTAAGCCGTTATTATTCTCCACTAAAAATTTAATACAAACTTCTATTGATAAAAAAACATCTGCGTACTTATTAATTACTGCGAACTGAATGAATCTATCAGCTCCAAACACCTGATGCCGTTATTATTCCTAACACTAAGGTTGAATACAAACTTCAAATGATAAAAAAACCATCAGCGTACGAATTAATTACCTGTATGAACGCAATTTATCCAGAAAATTATTATCGTAATCACTAAGATTGATATCAGAGACAAATACTAAAGCTCATGGTCAAAGACTTTGCCAGAAATCGTGGGCAAAGAAAATAACATACGTTCAGAATTTCATTTAATGCTTCTCCATTATTTAACGTTGAAACATAAAACATGCCAGACAAGTGAATTAAGATTCTAAGTTTTAAAACAGTGAAAAACCCATCGAATTCTGCTCCATAGTTTCCGAGTTTTTATACAACAAATATATCTGCTTTTCGTTTTATAGATATAGATAGACTAGCTGGTGCCTACGACATAGTTCGTGTTTGTCAAGAATTATAATTGACAGCTACCGACATCTAACCACCACAGTGCACGATGAGAAGATGCTATGTAGTTCAGGCAGCAAAGTAAAATATATGGACACACATGTCTTTGGTCGCAATACGAAAATATACTCGATCGACCACTTTCAGTCCCATATCTTCCACACTCCCACAGTTATCGAAATTCAGCCAACGTTGTGATCGATGGGTGACACTGTGCTACTACCACACACAAATACCAGTGATCTGCGCTAGATAGTTTTGGCTGAAAAGTGATACACCATGACACGTTCGTCTTTGGTAGAAATATGAAAGTTGCGCAACTCGACCACTTTCAAACAACATATCTCCCACACCCCCTTAGCTACCGACATCTAACCACCATAGTGCAAGAAAGGAGACACGATACTACTACCACACACAAACACCAATGTTCTACGCTATATACACTCCTGGAAATTGAAATAAGAACACCGTGAATTCATTGTCCCAGGAATGGGAAACTTTATATACACATTCCTGGGGTCAGATACAACACATGATCACACAGACAGAACCATAGGCACATAGACACAGGCAACAGAGCATGCACAATGTCGGCACTAGTACCGTGTATATCCTCCTTTCGCAGCAATGCAGGCTGCAATTCTCCCCATGGAGACGATCGTAGAGGTGCTGGATGTAGTCCTGTGGAACGGCATGCCAAGCCATTTCCACCTGGCGCCTCAGCTGGACCAGCGTTCGTGCTGGACGTGCAGACCGCGTGAGACGACGTTTCATCCAGTCCCAAACATGCTCAAAGGGGGGACAGTTCCGGAGATCTCGCTGGCCTGGGTAGTTGACTTACACCTTCTAGAGCACGTTGGGTGGCACGGGATACATGTGGACGTGCATTGTCGTGTTGGAACAGCATGTTCCCTTGCCGGTCTAGGAATGGTAGAACGATGGATTCGATGACGTTTTGAATGTACCGTGCACTGTTCAGTGTCCCCTCGACGATCACCAGAGGTGTATGGCCAGTTTAGGAGGTCGCTCCCCACACCATGATGCCGGGTCTTGGCCCTGTGTGACTCGGTCGTATGCAGTCCTGATTGTGGCGCTCACCTGCACGGCGCCAAACACGCATACGACCATCATTGGCACCAAGGCAGAAGCGACTCTCATCACTGAAGACGACACGTCTCCATTCGTCTCTCCATACACGCCTGTCGCGACACCACTGGAGGCGGGCTGCACGATGTTGGAGCGTGAGCGGAAGACGACCTAACGGTGCGCGGGACCGTAGCCCAGCTTCATGGAGACTGTTGCGAATGGTCCTCTCTGATACCCCAGGAGCAACAGTGTCCCTAATTTGCCGGGAAGTGGCGGTGCGGTCCCCTACGGCACTGCGTAGGATGCGACGGTCTTGGCGTGCGTCCGTGCGTCGCTGCTGTCCGGACCCAGGTCGACGGGCACGTGCACCTTCCGCCGACCACTGGCGACAACATCGATGTACTGTGGAGACCTCGCGCCACACATGTTGAGCAATTCGGCGGTACGTCCACCCGGCCTCCCGCATGCCTACTATACGCCCTCGCTCAAAGTCCGTCAACTACACATACGGTTCACGTACACGCTGTCGCGGCATGCTACCAGTGTTAAAGACTTTTTTTATTTTTTTTACCCTTCATTTATACAGCCTAATATCTTCGTGACTAAATTAGGCCCTACGTATTAATTTTTTACATTGTTGATTTACATAGTGTTTTGTACAAAATATTTACATGCAAGGAATTTGGCATACAGTTCCGTTACACTTTGACTTACTGTCTAATTAATTCTATAATATTACATTTGGTCTTGCTTACAGTAATAACAGTTACAGCTGCTATTGCAAATTTTAATGTTATATTAAATCACAAATATCGCTTATTGTTGTTATAGTGCTAGTGGTTTTTATTGAAATATTCCAGTTATTCTTAGAGTATCCCATTATTCAGTTAGTTGTAGTTAATCCAGTTTGTACATATCTTTCTGTAATCTATCATTTAGTTATACCGGATTACTGGGTAATAACAATTCCTTTTAAGTAACATTCACTTAATTATATGTTCTCAGCCACTACAGTCCTGAGCCAGTTCAAATTTGCAGCATCCTGGCTTACCATTAATATGGAAATTAACTCCCAAATATTGTTATGATTCATCGTGTATTTGTGCAAAAGTCAATGATCATTCCCTCTACATTACAAACAAGACTGTTTTGGCCGTGGTAGAAGCGATTTGTTTGCTGTAAGTGGTATGCTGACGTTTGCTCATTCTGCCACGCCATCGTTCTTACTCAGGCCTGCAGTAGGCTTGGTTCCGTTTTAACAATGGTAGGATTACTTAATTTAATAGTTATACATTTGATTTTTTTTTTCTTTTTCAATAATCACCTCTGGTATTATAACCTACTTTTCCCCTATAAGGCCTTATCCGTTTCTACGTTAATTTTTTTTATATTTTTTATATACTACGTCTATTCTAATCTACCTTGAAACCTATACTACTCTATCAACACTAATCTATCCACCACTATCATCCCGGTATAGTCTGCCAGCCATGCCCCTCCGGATTTCCAGTGGGACAGGATCGACCGACACATCGGGACAAAACTTCCGGCTCCCGGAAGTTTCTGAAGAATACTGTTTACTCTTGTTCGTGAATAATTTTCTATGCCTGTATGTTTGGCCGTGCGACTTCCCTAGGCCGGCCCCCATGCCCGACTGCCGCTCGGTCCAGATATCTTTTTTGTGCAGTTGAGATACTTTGTTCGCCAGATTATCGAGAATAATCCATGATCGCTCATCTAGAATTATGTCTCGCGTTGATCTACTCCGTATTATGTTGATATCCGGCGTCCTTACTTCTTCTGCTATCGGACAGGACCACACTACATGTTCGGGGGTTCCTTCTGCCCCGCACTCACATAAGCTCGTTTCTTTCAGCCCTCTTTGACACAGTAGGCTGTTATATGGGCCGTGCCCTGTGAGATAATGTATAAGGCCTGGTGTGGGATGAAAGTATTCAAGTTGCAGCCGTTCTTGTATGTTCGGAAACACACTGTATAATCTTCTGCCTGTGGCACTATTGTCCCACCGTTCCTGCCATTCAGCGAGAAGTGCGGCGCTGACTTCTGCCGCATTTTGTGCAACTGTTCCCACAATCTCTTGCACCCTGGTCTGATTTCCTTTTCGTAACCAGTACATGGCCCCTCTTCTTCTGATTTCGAGGTCCAACGGCCATACACCTATGACAATTGGTAGGGCATTTGTGGAGGTAGTACTGTAGGCTCCACTCAATCGCAGCAACACACTTCTCTGCACTCTTAGGACCTCCTCCCTAGGTATCACCAGTCGAAGTCTGTGCGCCCAGACACTGGACGCGTACCCTACCAGAGATGCTAGGATAGCATCGTGGTATCTTCTTATCGTAGTGTTAGAAAGGTGAAATCTCCTTTGGCCTATACTGATAAATTTGTTGAGCACAGCCTTAGCCCTTTCGCACGTCTCAGTAATATGTGATGCAAAGTTCAGAGACTCATCCAGGGTGACGCCAAGATATTTGGTTGTCCGTGTTCTTTTTATGTTCATGTTATTCATTTTGATAGTAGGGTTACGTTCCAGTTTTCCCTTGAATACCATCATCTGAGTTTTCTTTGGCGCGAGACTAAGCTTTGCCTCTGAGCACCATGCTTGGAGTTTTTCAATCACCACTTTAGCTATATTCTCTATAGCTTGTCTGGACCGACCCTCAATCAATAACAGCAAGTCGTCTGCATAGGCAACCAGTCCCAGTAAGCCATCCAGCCCCTCCAGTAGATTAATCAATTCTTCGAAAACTATGTCCCAAAAAACCGGTCCACTGACCGACCCCTGAGGGCATCCCTTAGTTAAATGTTTATCTACCTTCCCTCGTGGGCATCTCAGTGTGGCATAACGATTTTTACAATAGTCCCTCAGCGTGTTATAAAGACTGCTTGGACACTTCATTTCTCTTAGGCGCCGGAACAATATCGGCCACCAAAGATTATCAAAAGCGCCACAAATATCAATATAAATTCCTATAACACATTTCTTACAGCTGCTTTTAACTAAGTCTACCGCTCTGTTAATTGCATCTTCGGTCGACCTGCCTGCTCTGAAGCCGTATTGGTTCATGTTCATACCCATATTACTTCTGTGATGTTGCAATTTAGCGATCAGTACTTTTTCTTGAACCTTTCCCAGCACATTGAGCAGGCAGATCGGCCGATAAGATTTTGGATTGGCCAGATCCCTGTCACCCCCTTTGGTTAGTATTACCACTTCACTTTGTTTCCACACGTTGGGAACTCTGCCTTGCAGCAGACATTTGTTTAGTAAGTTACATAAGGGAGGAGCTAACTGAACCACCAGAGCCTGCAAAACTTCAGCCACAATTCCGTCCGGACCTGGGGCTTTATGTTTCGCCATACTGTTTATGGCTCTGATCACCTCATCTATTGTTATGTTTTCCCCTTCCGATGTGACTGTATACAACTGTAGTTGATCACTGCGCATTTTTCTATGGGTATCGCTTTCATTATCTTCTACGTCGTCAGGTAATAGTTGATGCAATAGTACCTCGGCCGTTGTGGTCCAATTCGTTGTCATGGTACCATCCTCATTCCTCACGGTAGCCAAAGTTGTGGGTGGTCTAATTTTACCTGCAACTATTTTGTATGGTATTCCCCAGGGGTCTGACCTAAGATTAGCTCTAACATATGCCTCCCAACTTTGAGTTTTCGTCAGAAGCAATTGTTGCTTAAAAGCTTCTTTTCTCTCTCTGTATCTGTTGAGAAGGATATACCTGTCAGCCGCCACAAGGCAGCGTTGGTATTCCCTTCTCGCCTTTCGCACGTTTGATCTTAGTCTATACAGCCGTTCGTTCCATGGTGTATCCCTCACCATTTTAATTTTCGCCATTGGAATACTGCCCTTCATTGCTGTTTGAATCCGATTTGGTCAGCTCCTTCGCAATATAATCTACGTCATTCCCCTCCATTAGTCCCACTGGTGTTCGGAAGCCCTCCCGTAGCCTAGACCATGCCGCTCTCTTTATATTGTACCGGTGTTTGATATTCTCACTGCTAACAGCCTCCGTTACATCCCTGGAAAGGTCATATAGAATTATATTATGATCACTCGTGGTTTGGTTGTCTAGAACTCTCCAGTTTTGTAGTATGTTCCCCACATGTTCGCTGGTGAGCGTTACATCTATATTGGATGTGGCCCCCCCATCTATCATTGAAAGTAGGAGGATTGTATGGTCTATTTCTTACTTGCAGATGTAATTCGTGAATCAGCTCCATCAAATCCTCTCCTCTCTCGTTAGTTTGGTCACTGTACCAAAGTACTGACCGTGCATTTGCATCAGCTGCTATGATTATTTTCTGATTCCCCAGGCTATTGAATATATCTCTAATTTTATTTAGGTACGGAGCTATTGGATCTTTATACTGGAAGTACATAGACACCACTATCACGTTACACCATCCTGTGCTGATTTCTACACATGTTGTGTGATCATCACAGAATTGTGCGATTTTCGTTGTTGTTATGCTCCTATTTAAGACTATTATACCAGTCATGGGATGTTCCCCGTCTGCTATAATTTGCGCTGACACTGGCATATACGGTATCAATCCTCTATTTGAATGTGGTTCTTGTAGGCATAACACATCCCAGCTGTTTTCTTCTGCTAATTTTCTCAATTCATGGAGGACCAGTTTGCTCCGTCTAGCATTTATCTGTGCGAATTTTATACTATCCATTTAGGGATGTCTAGTATATACATTGCACTTCGGCCATTTAAGCTGGGGATCAAATCTAATCCTTCCATGAGTCATTACAAACTGTTTGTATATCTCGTCAGGATCAAACATTTCGTTTCGTCTATCGAATAACTTTTTAACTAGGGTTAACAGCTGGGACGGTTCTGCAGGCAGGTTGTTGGCTTTAAGTTGAATTTTGTCTACTACCTCCAGCTGTGGAAAGGTTATTGACATCCCCGCTGGGTGCAGCAAACGTGTTATGTGTCTAAGTGCCATTGTCAGCAGATTCTCCTGTTCCAGTTTATTCAGTCTCAGCGTGTCTTCTATATTCGCATACAGCGGCATAGGATCAACTGAATTATTTTCTATCCAAAATCCCCTCAATTGGTGTATCTATTTTGAGTTCATTTTTGACACTGTAAGTATTTAAGGAGTGTTGTTTTGGCAGTGGAAGTTTGATATTTTTATTCGCTTCGCTACCTTGTTCCCGTACATGTTCTAAGGAGCATTTTCCTTTTAATTTTTCTACATTTAAGCCATTCGTCTTTGTTTCATTTTTAATGCTGGGAGTAGAATGTTTGCTCGACCATAATACCTCTCCTTTTACCCAACCAAGCCCCGCTCTATAACGAGGGGAGCGCAAAGGGGGCATCTCAGAAGACTCCTTCGCGTCTGCGAGGCTGGAGTCCTCTGTTTGTATCCCCTTTTCACTAGAGTTTTCCGTTTGTGTCCCCTTTTCGCATGTTCCCGTAAGTTGTTTTTTCTTGATAGCTTCCTTAGCCTCTCTAAACTTCGCCGCCCGCAGTGCATCCCTGCGCCTTCGGGATGGGTTTTTCCTCTTTTTAAGTTTATCTGCTTTTACCAGTATATCGGAGTTATTTCTACTTCTGTTTGTTAGAATTGGATTTATTTCCATCCTTTTTTCTAACTTTAACTTACTGTCCATAATCTATACGACTTATGACTCTTTGCAGTAACATTTGATATGTAAGGCACTCCTTCCCGTTCTTTTTACAGGTCTTGCCTCTCTTAGCGCAAGGTATACACACTGCTGGCCCAGTTTTTTTACCGCATGTCTCCTTTCTATGTCCCAAATCCCCGCAATGATTGCAAGCAGCTTCGGATTGCTTGCTCACATGCCCTAGGTCAGCGCATTTTACGCAACTAGGCACTACCGTATAATCCTTGACTGTAACTGCCGAAAACTCAACAAAGATTTTCTTTTGATTTAAGAGAGCATTTCTGATTTTTGGGCTTACTTCTAAAACATGGTGTACTGTCGCCTTGTTGCGCGGTCCGGTTTTAAATCTCGGTTTAAACCCTTCCGCGAAATCGTCCTTGCTTATATGCTCCTCATAGTTTTGTTCATGAATTATGTCCACTAGCCGTTCAGATTCAATCGACACCGGGACATCATACAAGATCACTAAAGGTCTCCGTTTTTTCGGTAACTCGCAACTGACTTCCTCCACCAAAGTTTTATTTTCCAGCACTTTCTTAGCATCTTGTTCGCTATTTGTTTCAACTATTACCGTTTTATTTGCAGTCTTGATACGACTTATTTTAATCTTTTCCTGTTGGGGTTTCAATATTCTTGTTACTTTCTCAGCAACCTGCCTTGGGGTTTCGCCCTTCTTGGAGGTTATAAAAACCACACAAGATTTAGAGGGTTGCCTCTATTTGGGGACCCTTTCTGTTTGCTGACATTTGCCGCGGCCACCGTGGCGTAGCTTGTTACAGGCTGAGTATTTGTTCTATTTTCCAAATCTAGTCTAATTCGGCTGTTATCTTTTTCCAGTTCGCTTACCCTACCCTCCAGGTGCGATGCAGCAATTGCCCACAGAGCAAGCTTATCTTTAAGCTCCCTCATCCTAGTATCCGTGAGTGTTTTTCATTGATATTCGTTCAGGTACTTGACTACGTCTTCGTACCTATCCGAAAAGGACATCGAACCCATCAGGGCCTTGGTATTTTCACTTTTATCGGCACTCATAACTATATGAGTGGTGTCCTCCGTGACTATCAGCAACTGGGTCCAACACAAAAGGAGCCCATTTTGTCAATGAGAAGTTGCTGACCAGTATGGCACTAATTTTCGCTACGGCTTGATAAACAAAAGTTTTACAGTACCTGCTGCAGCAGACGGCAGTCACAGGAGAACTAACTCTGGTTTCAGGTAGCCTTCACTAATGGAAATAATTCAGTATTTCCATCAGCACGACCTTATGGCTTACAACAACTCACATTGGGTCTGAACACCAGGCCCAATTCAACAATGACACTTAGGCACTTCTAAACTAGTCGACACTACAAAACAACTGTATCCGTTACGGAGCGCAAGCCAGACACGTCCGCACACTTCGCGCGCCACTGTAAGAGTGAGATGGAGCTCCGTATGCCACGGCAAACTGGCTGATACTGACTGCGGCGGTGCCCAACCGCTGCGCAGATAGCGCCCTTCGACGGCCAAAACTGCTGTTCCTGGTGTGTCCGCTGTGCCGTGCGTTTGATCATTGCTTGTACAGCCCTCTCGTAGTGTCCGGAGCAAGTATGGTGGGTCTTACACACCGGCGTCAGTGTGTTCTTATTTCAATTTCCAGGAGTGTAGTTGTGTCAGCAAAGTGGCATATACGGAGACACGTGTCTTTGGTCGCAATACGTAAAAATCCTTGATCGGCCAATTTCAACCACCATATCTCCCACACTCGCACATTTACCGAAATTCGGCCAACGTTGTGATCGACGTGTGACTCTGTGATACTACCACACACAAACACCAGTGATTTGCATTAGATGGTTTTGGCTGAAAAGTGATACACCAAGACACATACGTCTTTGGTAGAAATATGAAAGTTCCGTAGGTCGACCACTTTCAACCTCCATATCTCGCACACGTCCATAGCTACCGACATCTAACCACCATAGTAGACTATAGGAGACACGATACCACTACCACATTCAAACACCAATTATCTACGCCATGTAGTTGTGACAGCGAAGTGACATTTACGGAAACACATGTCTTTGGTCGAAATACGAAAATATCCTTAATATACCACTTTCAAACACCATATCTCCCACACTCGCACAGTTACCGAAATTCGGCCAATGTTGCGATCGATGGGTGACGCTGTGTTACTACCACACACAAACACTAGTGATCTGCGCTAGATAGTTTTGGCTGAAAAGTGATACACTATTTCACATACGTCTTTGGTAGAAATATGAAAGTGGCGCAGATCGTCCACTTTCAACCACCATATTTCCCACACCCCCATAGCTACCGACATTTAACCACCATAGCGCACGATGGAAGACATAATACTACTACATATTAAAGTGACGCAGGTCGACCACTTTCAACCACCATATTTCCCACAACACCATAGTTACCGACATCCAACCACCATAGCACACGATGTTATTACAACACACAATATCAATGTTCTATCCTATGTAGTTATGGTAGGAAAGAGAAGTTTAAGGATACACAAGTCTTTGGTCGAAATATGAAATTGCCCTGCATCGAACACTTTTAACCGTCATATCTCCCACATCCCCACAGCAATCGGCATGCGGCCAACGTTGTGTACAACAGGAAACTCCATGCTACTTCCACACAAAAACACCAGTGACCTGTGTTAGGTAGTGGTTTGCTGAAAAGTGAAATATAGGGAAACTCGCGTCTATATATATATTTTAAATGTCCGGGGCTACCCAAACTTCCCCTAAAACAGTATTTGATAGCTACGACAAATTGCCAGACTCTATTTGGGATTATAATAGGATGTAACAATATCTATGTATCAGAGATGTTCCGACTATGACTTTGGGTGGCCAGCCGACTAGCCGATTAGTCGGTTGTAAAGAGGCCGACTAGTCGGCCAAGCCGATCACGGTTTCAGGGTTATTCGGCAATTTCCGTGACGCTTCCTTTACAGCTGATTCGCGCGCAAGTCGCAACCGCAGCCTACGAGCGTGTCGGAACATGTATTGTTTAGTTAGCATTGTTTCTTGATTTTTGCTTGTGCACGGGTCAGAGCAGTGTTTTTGTGTAAAAAATAGGAACAACAGTGTTATTGTTCATTAAAGTGAAAGAAAATTAAAATTAATTTAATCATGCTAAAAATAAAGTTTCGTGTATGGATTTTTTTGATCAATTGGACAATGATTCGCGTAAAGTGAAGTGTAATCAGTGACAAATGATAATTTCTCGTGGTGGGCAGGGAAAAACAGCAAATACTACGAGTATGAACAACCATATCAAATACCAACATCCAACCCTGATACCTCAGCTAGGTTCTGTGATCAAATGTTCCACCACAGACGATTCATCCCAGTCGCAAATCCAAGTAGATGAACTACCTACAACAGTGCCTACTCCGTCAACTTCAGTGTCTTCAGAGGTCAGTTTATGTCAGAAAAGCCAGGAAAATATTGAAGATAGTTTTGCTGTACAATGGTCACGTGAAGACTCAAGATCGAGAGACATCAATATTGCGATTGGTGAGATGATTGCACTTGACAACCAGCCGTTGTCAATTGTTGAAAATACTGGCTTTAAAAACTTGATGAGAAAAGTTAAACCAAAATATAGCATCCCGGCAGAAAGTATTTCACAGAAAACATCATTCCTCATCTTTACGAAGAGACTAAATCTGAAATACGAAGAGGAGTGGTGAGTGCAGCTGCAATTTCAATCACTACCGACATGTGGACAAACACAAATAACAGGTAAAGTTTTTTGAGTTTTACAGCTCACTGACTTGACGATAGTTTCAAATACCATCACGTAGTATTGCAAATGAAACATTTTCCCGAAAAACATACTGCCAATAATGTAAAAAATTGTTTAGAAGAAATTCCAACTTTGTGGAATATAGATACAACCAAAATTCACGCCGTTGTGCGAAACAACGGCAGAAATGTGACTAAAGGAATCGACGATTCAGTTTTTAAGGGAGTACCTTGTTTCATACATACTCTACAACTAGCAATCAATACTGCTTTGAACCATGATACCATGACACAAATACTGGTAAAATCAAGAAGAATTGTCACACACTTTAACCACTCTAATCAGGCTCAGTCAAAACTTCTTGATCTGCAGCAAGAACTAAATTTACCAGACCACCAAGACGTATGTACCAGATGGATTTCCACGTACTATAATATGATATCTCGCCTTATAGAACAAAAACGGGCTGTTTCTTTATACGTGGCTGAAACATCGGTAAATTTCGAAAATTTGTCTACTGAAGAGTTGAAAATACTTGGAAAAAGCATTGAATTGCTGAAGCCATTTCAAGAGATTACTAAGATTATAAGTTCAAGTTGCTCTTCGGTGTCTGAAGTAATACCTCATCTGAAAACCTTACAGAAATATCTAGAAATTTACAATGATGAAAACAAAGAAATCAAGGAAATGAAAGTCCTGCTGGAAAATGATTTCAAGAGTAAGTTCTACTTGGAACATAACAATGTCTTCACACTGGCTACATTGTTGGATCCAAGATATAAGCAACACTTTTTCGAGACAAAGGACCTCATCACCATTAGGTCCATGGAGGAAGGAAATATATGGAGGAGAAGTGACGTTAAATCTGTGAAGCAGCCTCTAAACTCTCGCGCATGCGCAGTGGCGGCAGCGGTGATATTGCGCTTCCAAACAAATGCGATGTTCACATGCTGTTAGATGCTGTGATTATTTCATTTTGTAATGTGTATAAGTGTTTTATAATGCCATCTTGTGTTGCATACGGTTGCACAAATAGGCAAGAGAGGAAAGAACCTGGAATATCATATCATAAGTAAATTGAATTCTAATTATCGTTGTTGAAGTGGGCGGTAGGTTTTGCAAACTTCGGTGCCTGTCTATCAATATTTAGTCATAGCTCTCAATGGGATGACTTTCTTCTCAAATTTTTGTTGGTGTAGTGTAGAAAATCAGCATATCTTGCTATTTTGCACATAATAGACTAGCATTACTTTTTAACGAGTGTTGAAAATGAAATTTAAAGGGGTGTGTTTTACATCGCGGTTCAGTTAATTTAGTATTGCGCTTTCTTTCGTCACGTTGCAGTTTATACTGACAATGTATGATGAAATTAAATGTGTCAAATTATGCTATGCAATCTAGGAATCTTGATGAAGCAAACGATGTTGTTACCTCAAATACAGTTTGCGATTCAAATACGCATGTGTGGGTATGTCTACATAGTTTGATATATATATGTATATATATATATATCTTATATATATATAAAAATAGACGTGTTTTTTCCTATATTTCACTTTTCAGCCACCACTACCTAGCACAGATCACTGATGTTTGTGGGTAGAAGTGGCATGGAGTTTCCTGTCGTGCACAACGTTGGCAGAATGCCGATAGCTGTGGGGATGTGGGAGATATAATGATTAAAGTTGGTCAGTGCAGGGTGTTTTCATATTTCGAACAAAAATTCGTATCTCCGTATACTTCTCTTTCCTGCCACAACTACATAACATAGACCTTTGGTGTTTGTGTGTGGTAGTATAATCGTCTTTCCTGTCGTGCACTATGGTTGTTAGATGTCGGTAGCTATGGGGGTGTGTGAGATATGGGGGTTGAAAGTGGTCGACCTGTGGCAATTTCATACTTCTGCCAAAGACAAAAGTGTCATGGTGTATCACTTTTCAGCGAAAACTATAGATCACAGATCACTGGCGTTTGTGTGTAGTAGTAGCACAGAGTCACCTTTCGATCACAACAGCGGCCGAATTTCAGAAACTGTGGTACTGTGGTTAATATGGTGGTTGTAAGTGGCCGACCAAGGATATTTTCGTATTTCGACTGTCTCCGCATATGTCACTTTTCTGCCACAACTACATAGCATAGAGCATTGGTGTTTGTGTTTGGTAGTAGAATCGTATCTCATGTAGTGCACTATGGTTGTTAGATTTCGGTAGCTATGGGGGGTGTGGGAGATATGGGGGTTGAAACTGGTCGTCCTGTGGCAATTTCATATTTCTTCCAAAGACAAAAGTGTTAAGGTGTATCACTTTTCAGCGAAAACTATCGATCACAGATCTCTGGAGTTTGTGTGTGGTAGTAACACAGAGTCACCTTTCGATCAAAACAGCGGCCGAATTTCTGATACTGTGGTTGTGTGGGAGATATGGTGGTTGTAAGTGGCCGACCAAGGATATTGTCGTATTTCGACGAAAGGCATGTGTCTCCGCAGATTTCACTTTTGTGCCACAACTACATAGCATAGAGCATTGGTGTTTATGTGTGGTAGTAGAATCGTGTCTGTTGTCGTGCACTATGGTTGTTAGATGTCTGTAGCTATGGGGGTGTGGAAGATATGGGGGATGAAAATGGTCGACCTGCGGCAATTTCATATTTCTGCCAAAGACGCATGTGTCACGGTGTATTACTTTTAAGTGAAAACTATCAATCGCAGATCACTGGCGTTTGTGTGTGGTAGTAACACAGAGTCTCCCATCGATCACAACGTTGGCCGAAATTCGGTAACTGTGGGAGTGTGTGAGATATGGTGTTTGAAATTGGTCGATCATGAATATTTTCGTATTTCATCCAAAGACATGTGTGTATCCGTAAATTTTACTTTGCTGCCGGAACTACATAGCGCAGAAGACTGGTATTTGTGTGTGGTAATAGTATCGAGTCTCCCATCGTGCACTATGGTGGTTAGATGTCTATAGTTGTCAATATGAATTCTTTACAATCACGAAAGAAGTCGTGGGTACCAGCTAGTATATATATAAGATTAATTTTAAATGTCCGGGGCTACCCAAACTTCCCCTAAAACAGTATTTGATAGCTACGACAAATTGCCAGACTCTATTTGGGATTATAATAGGATGTAACAATATCTATGTATCAGAGATGTTCCGACTATGACTTTGGGCGACCAGCCGACTAGCCGATTAGTCGGTTGTAAAGAGGCCGACTAGTAAGTAATTTTGGCGAGTGATTACCAAAGGAAAGATTGCTTTACATTTCAAAATGTGTAAGACTGATTCTAAAATAAAAATATTAAATAACAATCAAGATTTTTATTTTATGTAACGCCTCCTATATACATTTTATATGTACTAAGTCTATTAAGAAGCCGGATAGTCGTCGCTCTTTGCCCAATAGTCGCCGACTATAAAAGTGGCCGGATAGTCGGCTTTACCGACTAGTCGGAACATCTCTACTATGTATCCATTCATCTTCATCATTATTATGAACTGGAGATTGTAAAGTACAAATCTATTCCATAATTCTTTTCCCATTCTTAAATGCACCTAGCCCCTTTTTTATTTTTTCTATCCAATGACCTGCTTCCTGATCTTTTAATATTTATTGATTTTCTTAAAAATATGTCTTAGACCAGGCATGTTGAGGATATGGCCCGCGATTGCAATGTGACACAGAAAGATGAATCAGGTTTTTAGAGCTTTTTGACTTCACTCGATTCCTCTCTTTTTATCTGAATCTGGCCCGCCTGCACATTCTAAATTTAATATACGGCCCTCTGCAAAATTGAGTTTGACACCTATGTCTTAGACATTCTAACTGGCACCGTTCGTAGCATTTGATGATACCATTGCAACCTTGATTCGCTGAGGTCTAGGATGCAACTATTTAATTCCAGTTTTAGTTGGAATAATTCAAATCTGATTGTGTCAATTCTGGTCTTATAGATATACTGGTGTCCAAAATTAATTGCGTTTATTTTGCCACAAAACAGTATAAACAAGTGATAGTAAAGTAGAAACAATGTAAAGAATACAGAATGTAAACAACTGATACTTACATAACAATACACAAAAAATGTTCTTCATTTTTTCCAAAGGATTTGCACACAAAATGTTCTCAGTATGAGGTGTGACCACCTCCGGCAGCAATACAGGTCTGACAATGGCTGGACAAGCTGTGAATGATGTCATCAATCTCATGTTGAGCCAATAACGCCCATCCTCCTTGCCCACACCATTAGGGATCCTCATTGATAACGGTCTCTTTCACCAATTTTTGGGTCCTGAAATCGTTCCATGTTCGCTCCAGATGCGAATCTGTCGAGAATCACTCTCCAGATCAAATTGAGACTCATTTGTGAAAAGAACTTTGGCACACTCTCCGACCATCGAGTTGGTATGTTGACGACTTCACTTTAGACATTCTCTTCTGTGAAGACGCTTCAGGGGTACCCAACAGTAAAGGCCATTCTGCCAAAGCCTTCTGTACACTGTTTGCCTTGATAAAACTGTTCCAGTGGATGCTGCGAGATTAGATGCCAGTTGTCATGCAGTACATATGTGGTACCATCATGTCCTTACTGCCAATTAAAGGTCTTCTGTTCCTGATGTCATCTTCTGTGCAGAACATGATTATACAGACATTTGTTGACTGTTTGTATGATCATATCGTGAATTAGACACAGGACGGAGAAATAGCGGTTTGTTGGTTTAATTTTCGACACTAGTGTATTTGACCTAAGGAGTTCATTTTCAGTTACCTGAATCAAGTTGTAATCCATATAACAGCTTCTGTTCAATATATTAGGATGGGGAGCAGATAGGTTTTAAATAAATATTCTTTTGCTGCATATGAAAAGTATTAATCCCATAATGTTTGTGGAACAGATTTCAGACGTTTGCAGCTGTTTTAATCTCTTTGCTTATTTATAGCATTAACCTGTTATAAGCTGAAATAATCCTGTGAGGTATTTGAAGTTTTGAACAACTTAAATTTCATGCTTTCATAATTTTAGTTTGACAGCTTTGATTTTCTTCTCACCACAATTTTTGTCTCACTTATTTTGAATCCAAATCTTCCAAATTCTTCTTTCCACTAGTTTATAGTTGCAGTTGTTCTTCATCATCCTCCCTCCCCTCCCCCCTTAAATCATTAAATTATCTGCAAATACGTGTAATTAGTGATTTTGTTCGTTATTATATCATCTTGATAAATTTATACTTAATGTTTACGAAGAGTAATGGAGACAAGCAGCTTTTTTACTGCATTTAAATTCAAGTCACAGACCATTCTCATCTGCTAGTTTATACTTGAACACAGCTTCTGTATTTTGATAAAGCTGTGGCACCTTTCTTAATTAATACCTGCCAAATGTGTCGATAAGGAATTTGACCATAAACTTGATCACTCATGCGAAAATTTCGCGAATACAATGAATGGTAAGGTTGGGGGTTTGAAATAGGATGAAAGAAGAACTGCGTCATTTGTTTCAATTGTTTATTTGTTTAGTGTAATAGATACATAACAAAAGTAAACGCCAGTAAAGCAGTTTATTAACTTTGTGATACGTGCTACTGTGCGGCTAGGCTGTGTACAGTCTCATATGAACGACTTTCACAGTTATTACTTATGCCCTTTAAGGGTCAAATTCTGAAAAATTTCAATCATTAAAAAATTATGTGACCAAAGTAGAGACCTTAATTTTTACTATGATAGCTCATGGCACATGATAAAAAAATATGTTACTGAAATAATGATAATTTTGCCCATCAATGGTCGATTTCAGAAAAATTCCTTTTTTAAAATATGAGGTGACTGTGGCGGAGACCTAAATCTTTAAAGTGATACCTCATTTATCTATATTGATTTGATATCAAGGGGGATGAAAGACTCGTGACACAAAAAAGCGTTGTAGAAATATTGATAATTTTGCCGTTTAAGGGACGAATTTGGAAAAAATCCTTTATGAAAATATGATTTGACTGAAGCAGAGACCTTAAGCTCTAAAATAATACCTCAATAGTCGATTTCAGTTAGATATCAACAGAGATAAATATATCATGAAAAAAAAATGGAAATAATCATAGTTCTGCCATTTAAGGGTCGAATACCAAAAAATTCCTTTCTTAAATTATGATGACCACAATGGAGACCTTACTCTTTAAAATTATACCTCATTTTTCTATATAGGATGGATATCAGCGGAGATAAATAACTCATGACACAAAAACGTGTTTCAGAAATATTGATACTTTGGTTATTTAGGGACGAATTCCAAAAAAATGTCTGTCTTAATATGTGATGTCTTTAAAACGATACCTCATTCAATGATTTTGGTTAAGAATGCAGGGAGATAAATGGTTTGTGGTACAAAAAATATCATTTTAAAAAGGCTTGAATTCCGCCGAAAAATTCCTTCATTTCAGTTAGTTTCTAGGGTGATTTTGACTTTTTTTTTTTTTTTTTTTTTTTTTTTTTTAAAAAAAAACCCCTACCTTATAGAAGTAGTATAATAGATCTTTTCTGGGTTGAGAAAGAGTGCTTGATTGGTTTATTTCTTTTTCAGCAATTCTCAGAAAAAATCTTCATGTCAATGATAAGATATAGGGGAGACCGAGGCAAGTTGACGATGTTAACGATTAAACATTTTCAATAAATTCATTTTTTGAAGAAAATATTTTTTCATTGCAAATATTATTAGTCTGGTCTTTTATTGAAATGTTCGTAATTATATACAACTTTATTTTCATATTATCAAAGCTTTTTTTATTAATTTTAGAAAGTAATGCAAATCTGTCATCTTGCCCCAGGACTGGGGCAAGATGACTTTGACCACGGGGCAAGATGACATTTAATGAAACTGTAATAAATTTTTATTGTTATACATCAATATGTGTACATTGTTGTATATACATTAACAGAAGTCACATACAAATTTCCCTCCTTCACAGTTTAAACAGTCTTCGTGCCACCATTTAAAGCACAAGCAACACTGTATTCAGTGTTCTGATGGAGGGTCTTCATAGATCTCAGCACATCCTGAACACTGAACTAAACTTTCTTCGGAAGCATTTCTTGATGTTGTCGCAACACGGGTTTTTTTCTTTAATTCAGAAGAGGTAAACGTCAGTTTCATAGTACAACTTTAATTTCTTTCATCCCGAGCCTCTGCGTATGAAACAAACATCCAATTCTTACGTCATCTGTTTTCTTCAAATGGCGAGGTAGTGTTGCTTAAGGGATATTGTAAACGTTCGCTGCACCCAAGCAGGACTTTTTAACTCCTTTGACATCAATTATTACAACAGCCAAAGCATTTCGGTCCCACTCGCCTCTGGAGGACTTCTTTTTATAAGTTCTCACCATATCTGGATCATAAAGTGTCATGAATAAGGAAAGTAGCGCCGTTCCAAATTTTAAGAGAAATTATGTGAGTCATGCAAGTCAAGACTCTTACACGAAACACAAAAAAGGCACTCAAAGACTGAAACAGACACAGCCAAAGTCATCTGGGGCCAGATAACGAGGTCGTCAACTTACCCCAGCCAACTTGCCCCGAACGACAATGTTGAAACTATCAATTATTGCGGCAGTTTAAAAAAAGAATGAGATACAAATACACAGCTTTTATGAAAGCACATTGTTTAAGCTACTCATGTATGACAAAGTATAAAACAATATCTTACCTGTTAGTCTGTGAAGTCTTAATTCAGAGATGTAGAAAATTACAGCACGTCACAGAGAATTCTCGATCAGCGAATAGCGAGGAACAATACGGCACGAGCGACACCAGTGCTCTATATTTTAGTTCCTATTCATGTGGAGAGCTAGTAGTATGAATACAGTGCTGCTACACAGAAGCGGGAATTTAAAATAAATCATTCGTCATCTTGCCCCGCTCGTCAACTTGCCCCGGTCTCCCCTATAGTAGATGAATCAGCTCTAAATCCATGATCTTCTTATAGATTTGGTTCAAATGTTTACCTAATCTTTTCTTGTACTAATACAATGCAAGTGAAATATTATACCTCAGTAATTTGTGCATTTTTCCATCCACCATTTCTTTGAATTAGGGAAAATCAATTTCTTATTATTGCAGATGTATTAAAGATAATTTGATTGAATCTGGGGACTTGCTACCTACAAAAGTCTTGGAAAATTCTGATAATATTGAAAATTATAGGCTGAATAAATTGATATTAATAATAAGTAAATTGAGAGAGATTGATATGTGACTACACCAGAAATGATGAAAGAAACTGGTTTGCAAATCAAAAACATGGCAATAGACAACGATACTCATGCGAATCTCAGTTAGTGGGCTAATTAGTGTGATAATTTGATGAAATTGACAAGATAGGTCAAGTTGATAGTGTAGTACTAGATCTTTGCAAGGCACCTTGCAGAGTAAGCCATAAAATGGCATTCAGTAAGGTGAAAACTATTGGAATGGATGGAAAAATGCCTTGCTGGGTAGAGGATTTTGTAAAAGATAGAAAGCAAACCATTAAAGCAGGAAATACAATATCAAAAAAAGTGGAAGTGAATATGGAAGTGCCACATGATAATGTATTGGGACCCATGCTCATTATCCTAATTCTCTAATTCAAATCCTACATGAGATAGCAGAGAAGACTGGACTACAGATATTGCATGAAAAGACCAAGTACTTTGAGAGTCAGCACACGTTGATGACCATCCATGGCAAGATTGGAAAAGTCAATCAGTTCTTGTACCTTGGTGAATAGGTCCACCCCAATGGTAGAGATGGAACCTCCAAATTAAATAGATGTGCTAAGCTCAATGCAGCATATCAGCTGTCATGAAATCATTACAACAAGAAGTGTATTTTGAAGAATTATAAAATCTGTCATTACTAAACTGTTGTCAGACGTCATTTCTTATATGCTGCAGAGACCTTGCTGATGAACAGGAAAGGCACCATGGATGATCTGGAAAAAATTGAAAGATTTATCCTAAGGAAAATTCATGGGCCAAGAGTGCTTCCGGATGGAAAATACCATCTGAAAGTGACCTGCAAATTGTAACAATTGTTAGAAACAGCTAATACCAGTATGTGACATAGGCAGTCAAAGTTTTACAGGCACCTTCTGGACAGGAACAGACTTACCAAAAAGCTCTTCTCACTAATCAAAAGCTATAACACAGGAAGCATGTGGCTCAGTGAGATATAAAAAGATTTGGAATTTACTGAGATTTCCAACACTGATATTGCAGATCGCTCCAAGTTTTGTACTATGGTTAACTCCTGATCCTCTCCACCAAAATTACTAAACTTCTGAAACCCATCTCACAGGAGAGAGAGGGAAAATAATTAGCTGGACTTATATGGTATTGGGAACAAAGGCAAGCATTAAGAAAGACTTAGTTATAAACACTCCATAATGGGCTTGAATTACAAATAATAATTATCCAAATTAATGATTGTGTTAATAGTTTACAATCACTTCAAGGATTAGGCATTAATGCCTGTTCTGTCTTCACTTTGTACTTTTACACCATGAGTTCCTAGGTCTACCAATGTCTCTGTATCCCACTGGTTTGTACTGTGTTGCCAGAAGTGGGATCCTTTCTTCATCCATTCTTTTAAAATGCTACCTCCATGATTCTCTGTATTCCTCTATCCTTTAGTTTATATTGTATATATCAAGTTCTTCCAAAAATTCTTCATTTCTTTTGTGTTTAGTGCAGCCTTTTACCTTCCTAAGAAATCTCATTTCTGCTGCCTGATATTTAATCCTGTCTCTTGCATTAATTATCCAACATTCAGTTCCACACAGCAGCCTTCATCTTATAGAATTTCATTTTTGTGTCTTTTCTTGTTTTGTTGTGAAGTGTTCAATTTATTGCTCCACATACTGATTCAAATTTGTTGATATTTTTCTGTATATCTTTATCTCTGAAATAACTGATTTTTACAGCCTATGTAGTTAAAAGTAAGGGTGTCAGAGATTGGAATGAGTTACCAAGAGAAAGGATGAATAATTTACCGAAATCTTTGAAAAAATTTAAAGATAAAATTTGTAGAGGGCAAATGTAGGGAGGTGCAGGATAGGGGGAAGATGGGTGTGTAGGGAAATTGCCAACGGAGCATGAGCTCCATTGCAGTTAAATTAAAATTAAAAAAAAAATCATTACTTGTTCTATAACTGTGTCGTCAATTACTTTTTCGGAGATAGTGGGGTATTTACTGTAATGGGCATTCACTTTTGTTTTCTTTTTGGATATCTGGAGAATGTATTCTTTTCCTGCTAGTTGATGTAGTTTGTGTAGAGCTCTTTGTAGTTCCTCTTCACTTTCTTGAAGTATTGTTACATCATCCACATAAAGGAGGATGTTTAGATATTTATTCTTCTTCACCTGTATTCTCAGGTTTACAATTTGTTTCCATTTTCTAATCAGGTCGACAATGTATACGTATATCAATGTATCAAGATATCTTTGATTTAATTTAATTTTAATTGCATTGGAGTGCACACTTTGGTGGCAATCTCCCTACATACCTATTTTCCCCCTTTCCTGCACCCACCTACATTTGCCCTCCACAAACTTCAACTTTAAATTTCTTCAACATTTTTCATAAATTAATCATCATTTCTCTTGGTAACTTATTCCAATCTCTGACACCCTTACCTAAAAAAGAGAATCTTCGTACACCCTTGTGCCTGAAATTGAGTGCCAGCTTGTAGTCATAGTCATCTTTTCCTGTCCATGCATTAATTTCCATTTGTACACCAATATATTTCCATGTCTCATCGCCAATATACACCTTGTACACTCCCATGATCCTCTTTACCCTCCTCCTGTCTTCCAATGATTCCCATTCCAGCTCTTTTATCACATCTGTTACTGATTGCATTCTGTGGTAATTTCCAGAAAGAAATCTAGCAGCCCCTTTTTGCACCATATCCAAGCAATGGATTGACTAAAGTTTTGTAACCCAATTGCTTTACTTCTTTCATACATGCCCTCATCACTGTCTCCAACAAGTGAAGAATTTTGAAACCTTTTCCTACTACCTGTCCAATGTGTCCTGTCCAGCTGAGTCTTTTTTTTTTTTCTAATGCCCAGACATTTAAATTTGATATCTTCAACAAACAATTTCTTCGCCACCTTAGTTTTTTGTCTGTGTATCTAATAAGCTGACTGTTCTTTGCATTTATCTTCATCCCATGTTTACCAATCCAACTAGATATCCTGTCCAGATCACCCTGCAGTCCTCCACTGTTTTTATTCATTTATATAACATGATTTCATATGGAATCAATCTAAGGTCTGATAGTAAACTATCAACAAATTTATCCATTAGTATTGAATAGTAATGGTAGCAATACACTACATTATGGCACTCTAATTTTTACTTCTACTTCTTCTGATACTGCATTTCCAACTTTCTGTCACTATCTGTCATAACTGATTTCGCAGTCTAGGTAGTTATAATTCATTACCTGTTTGGTCACTTTTTTTTTTATTATTAAGAGCAAATGGGGTGTTTATGGTAATGGGCCATCACTTTTGTTTTCTTTTTGGATATCTGGAGATTGTATTCCTTTCCTGCTAGTTGATGTAGTTTGTATAGTGCTCTTCGTAGTTCCTCTTTACCCACTTGAAGTATTATACATCATCTTATTCTTCTTAAGCTGTATTCCTGGGTTAGCAATTTGTTTCCAGTTTCTAATCATGTCATCAATGTATATGTTGAACAAACTTGGAGCTAAGCTGCAACCTTGTTTAAGGGCTTTGCTAATCAATATCTCTTCATTTTTCTTGGTGCCAGTATTTATGATTATTTTTGTATCTTAATATAAAAATTTAATAATTTCAATTAATAATGGACTGGTGGCTGAGTTATTAAGGCGTCTGACTGGAAATCAAAAGGTCCCCTGTTCAAATCCCTGTTGCAGCGATGATTTTCATAAGCCTTAAACTGACCTTCAACTCTAGTGTAGAGTGCTGTGAAGTACTCCAGAATGCTTCGATGGTTCAGATTCCATGTAAAACTGTAGGTCCCCTAGGTAGGGTTGACAGGTTAGGTTAAGGTGGCTGCAACAGGTGTAGAATATGCAGCCAATAGAAACCCTCTCATCAGGTCATTACAACTATGTAGAATTATTAAAATTAATTCCAATTAAATGCCCAGGGTATCCATTTTAATTACTTCCCACAGTTTTCATCTATCTATACTATCAAAAGCTTTTTCAAAGTCAGTGAAAGCTATGTGAGTTTCCCTATTGTCTTCATGAATCTTTTCTAAAATTCTCTAATCGCTAAATATGTTGTCTTGTATGACATACCTTCAGGAATGCTGCTTGTTTCCCTTCTATTTTGACTTCTACTGTGAGCTTCAGTGTGGCATTTATTATTTTTGTGAATACCTTATAAATAGCATTTGTCAGGCAAATAGTTCTGTAATTTCTACAATCATTCATCAGTCCCCTTTTAAAGATAGATATAATATCTGTCATCTTCCAGCTGCTTGGTATTTCATAGCTTTTCCAGTGCTCATTAAATAAAGTAATATACTAAATTCACACAGAGGGCCTGCATATTTTAAAAATTTCATGATGCCAGTAGAGCCACAAGCTTTCCCATTTTCCCAATTTCTCAACACCAGCTGTAATTCTTCTAAGATGATGGGATCCACAGTGTTATTATACAGAGGATCTGGGATTCCTGTGTACCACAAGTACCTCTAGAATTCCTTCCATTGTTGCTGATTAATCAATTATATATCTTTCTCTTCTTCTTCATCTAGGGCAGCTTCCAGCCACTGGCCAGGTCTCTGCTTTATGGTATTAAAATATCTTAGTGCTTTAAGTTTTGTCTTCCATGTATATTATTTTCTATACTAGCTATAAATCTGTCCCATGAATAACAATGTGCAAATCTTAGTACCTCTTTGTCTGTATGTATTCTTCTCTTACTTCTTGCATTTTATTTTTGAAGGAATTTTCTATATGCTGTATCTTTATCTTTTACCACCTTTGCTATACAATCATTCCATATTCTTAATCCCTTCCTTTTCCAATACTTCTTTTTCTTCCCTATCGCTTCATTAGATGTCCTCTCTTTGTATTCTGCCATTCATTATCAATATCATCCACTGTTGGTATCTTTAACAGAGTGGGTGAGAGTGCAAAGGAGAGCAGCAAGATTTATTTCTGAAAATTACTGCAGAGCACAATCACCTATTATATATTTGGAATATCGTGGAAGCATGTAACTTCCGAACGTGTGTATTTAAATTATAATTCAATATAGTTTATAGTTAGTTTTTGTGATAATAGTAATTTTAAACTCTAAATTCTAATACATTCTACTACTGTGAGTGTTTTTATTAGTGCAAAAAAAAAATTAATTTGCGATTTAGTGCTGTGATCTGTTACGTGTTTATCTTCTGTGTTTGTTTACATTTTTGAACGGTTAGGGCTTAAGCTAAAATTTTTGTTATAGAACGTTAATATCGTTTACATTAGTTTTTAGTGTTCATATTATCAGTGATCTTTTCCGTAGGCCTTGTTACATCCGTAAATTGTAGATTCAGTGTTCCCTGGTTTTTGTTTATATGCATGCTTAACGTATAGTATCAATATTCTTGTTACAGCTTAACAGAATTTCATAGTAAGTTTGTTTTGACTGCATTAGTTTTGTTTCTCAGTAAATTGTGAAGTTATTAAGTGATAGTGAACTGTTTTTTTAATAGAAAATCAGTAAAGTGTAAACAAGTTTTATTTGTTTACATTTGAGGTTAGGACAGAACAAGAGTTCTAGGGTGTCAAATTTCGTTTTAATTGTTTAAAGAGTTCTATTTATATCATTTATTTGTTTTGGTTGTAAGTCTTGTAGTTGACAAGTGTTTTTAATTCACTTTTCGAAAAGTTTCGACTGATTTACATAGTATTTTGTTTAGCATTTTTTCTTAGAATCCTACTTTTACTTTTCTTTGGCAACTGAAACACAAGTAGTTCATTAAGTTCATAAGTTTGTAAAAGTAAACGTTTTAAAGTTTTTATTCTCCTAAGTTATTAAGTTTTTCTGAAAGTATCAAAATGGATACTAAGTGTGGAAGTGCCGAAGACCAGTAAGAGAAGGAGTGACGTGCCGGGACTGCGGGCGCTGGTTTCACTGGGGTGCAGCGATGTTACTAACAGTGACTCTTGTGTCAGTATTGCCTGGAACTGTCACTCATGCAGAATTATTGATCAGGAGCAGCGGATTCTGAAGCTCCAGTCAGATCTGGCATCTGCGGAGAGGGATTTAAAGGCCCTGAAGACAGAAAACTCAGTTCTTAGGCTTAGGCAGAACAATGAGTGGAGGGAAGTCAGCTCTGGCAGGATAGGTAGGAGACGCTGTTTGTCTGATGGTTTCCAGCTGGAGACTTCCAATGTGTTTCGGCCATTGGAGGATCTAGATGGCGACTCTGAGGACCATCAAGTTGGACTGAACGATCTGGGATCATATAAAGTAAAAGGGAGAACTTTTCAGAGGGGATTTAAACGTAGGAAGGTACTGTTACTTGGAAGCAGTCATGGAGGGGAATCAGTGAGATGGTTCAGTCTGACTTGGGGCCAGATTATGAAGTCTGCAGTATTTTCAAACCAAATGCAGATCTTGGAAGTGTTGTAGCAAATGTGGAAGACTTAGGGAAAGATTTTTCAAAGGAGGATTGTATTGTAATTGTTTGGGGACCAGGAAATAGTCTTGATAAGGACCTCAATTACTCAATTGAGGAAGACATTGCTCACATTTCCAGGAACACACATCAGACAAATGTGGGATTTGTGGGTTTGCTTGAGCGTTATGATAAACCCTGGATGTGGCATAACATTAGGCGTACAAATGCATCATTGGAAAGGGTTCTCTGGCAGTCAGCAAATTCCCACATTGGTTTGATAGATGTGGCCTGCATTGGTAGGGACAGTTATACTCGCCATGGACTCCATCTGAATCTCAGAGGTAAAAGGAAGCTATCGCTTCTTATTGCTGATGAGATCAGGGGATGCCAGGTGAGTGAAAGAGGTATTCCTGTGATAAGTGGTATTAAATCGCGTCCTTTTTTAGGGTAAATAAAATAAATGTATTAAGATGTCTAAAAGAAATTAACGTCTCTCCTGATCAAAACTTATCGAAATTAGAAATTCCATCTGACATACCAGTATATACTAATAAAGTAAACAATTTAAATTCATTGAACCAAAGAGTTCAGACCACTATTCTTCATCATAATATAAGGGGGATATTTAGTAAAACTGATGACATTACCTTATGCCTAGAAGAGATTCAAAATTCCAGAAATTTCAATGTAGATGTTTTGTGCATATCTGAACATCATTTGTCTGACACAGGAATATCTCAGCTGTCCATCCCAAATTATAAACTAAGTTCTCATTTCTGTAGATGTAAAATGGAGAAAGGTGGAGTTGCCATTTTTGTTAAAAATAATATTCAATGCAATAGTGTAGCCGTAAGTAAGTATTGTATAGAACAACACTTTGAATGCTGTGTTACTAAACTAGAATATGGTAAGGAAGAGCTTATATTAATATCAATTTACAGGGCCCCCTCAGGAAATTTTAGTCTGTTTTTATCACAGTTAGAGTCTTTGTTACTATGTTTCAAAAATAACAAACAAATAGTTTTATGTGGAGATTTTAGTGTTGACTTTCTCAATCAAAGCAATGAGAGGCTAGATATGGAAGCCTTGATGTTGTCTTTTAACTTAACGGCACTTGTAAATTTTCCTACTAGAATACAAAATAATAGCAGGACTGCAATTCATAATTTCTTTATGGATATTTCTCAGTACAGTAATTACGACATCCAGTAATAAATGGTATCTCAGATCATGATGCTCAGCTGCTATGTATCAAGTCCAGAAACACTATTAAACAGATAGAGAAAAGCTGGGTTTATAGAAGAAATATTAATGAAAACAATATAAAACATTTCATAGATTCCTTAAATAATGAACAATGGTCAGAAGTGTACAATGCACAGGGTGTTAATGCAAAATTTGATTCCTTTCTCAATATATTTCTAACACTTTTCGAAGGAAGTTTCAAAAAAAGGAAAGTTGTCAATACTCCAAACAATGAACTAGGTAACGGCTGGATAACTAAAGGGTATTAGAATATCTTGTAAAACAAAAAGAGACCTGTACTTAAAAGTAAGAGAATCAGTTAACTACACACTTAAAGCTCATTATAAACTTTATTCTAAAATACTAAGAAATGTAATAAGAAATGCCAAGAACAGGTATATATCAAAGAAAATAGAGAATTCAGGCAATAAGATGTAAACTATATGGAATATAATAAAACTGTAACAGGAAAATCTGTAAATCACTCTAAAGACATAAAAATAGAACAAAATGGATCTGTCCATAGTGAAGTAGGGGAAGTTTGCGAAATATTTACCAAACATTTTACTACAGTTGTAGAGAAATTAGGCATAGAAAAGCAGTCCCCAAATAGTGCCCTTAGGCTTCTTCAGACTGCTTACCCAAATAGATTTGTGGAAATGCAATTGCCACCAGTAACAGTCTCAGAAATAAATAAACTCATTAAACAATTAAAACCTAAAAATTCTTCCAGCTATGACAATATTTCAAGTAAATTACTAAAAAGATGTTCAGATTGTATCGATCAGTGTACTTGCCCACATTTGTAATGAATCGTTAATTCAAGGTGTGTTTCCAAATAGACTAAAATATGCAGTTGTAAAACCGTTGTTTAAAAAAGGAGAATCAACATGTGTAGATAACTATCGTCCCATTTCATTACTTTCAGGATTCTCAAAGATTTTTGAAAAAGTCATGTATTGTAGAGTAATAAAACATGTTACGCAAAACAATATCCTTACTAAATCCCAATTTGGGTTCCAAAAAGGATCATCTATAGAAATGGCTATATATTCGTTTTTAAATAATACATTTGAGGAACTAAATAATAAAATGAGCCCTGTAGGAATATTTTGTGATCTTGCAAAAGCATTTGACTGTGTAAATCATGAACTACTTTTGAAAAAAATTGAATACTATGGTATTTATGGAATCGCAGGTAAATGGTCATTAAATGATCGCATTTTATCCAACAATTCATCGTAGGTTTTACTGTCCATTCGTAAAATATTTTTGAGATAGATGCAGAGATGTGTAGTTTACTCTTTAAATAGGAAGGGTAAATCTTAGCTCAGTTTTGATATGATTCCTTTGTCACAAGCAGAAGGCACCTAATCCTCACACAACTCGCTTAAAACTAAAAACTACGATGTTCCCTCACTCGATTTTCACTAACCAAGCTCTTCTATAATAAAAAAATAAAAAAAGCTGCCCCACAAAATAAAAAGTAGCAACAGAAGTCTCCCTGCAAATAAAGCCGGACGTGATGTTTATATTTAGAACTTGGTTGCCAACATTTCGTTTCGTCTGTGGTAAATGCTGACAAGGTTAGCAACCAAGCTGGTCGTCTGTGGCAGTTTCGCTGGATACGTGGATTGTGCAGGACGGGGTGATTAGTTTCAGGGTACCTGCTATCATGTCTTCTCCCACAAATGATAGCCTTTGGGTATGAAATGCACTTTGAGCTGTCACAGCAATATAAGCGCTATTTGTGTACTGAAATGTACTATTAAAGTTCAGATTCACAAGGTTGTAAATACTGTGTGTTTGTGCAACTGTCCATAATATTCATATTTATTGTAACTCTGCTACAACACTAACAAGAGATCTATGTACTGCAATAATACACAGCCACCATAAGGGCGAAACATGTCAGCAAGTAAATATTTAAATACAAAACAGTTGTTGGTGGATACTTCATAAGTAACTGTGGGAATGTTGTCAATAAGCAAGTTTCTTAAACTTATTTACTCTCATGAAATTTTTCTTCTTCGTTTTGATAGGTATTCATAATGGCGATGCTGTTTGTTGTGATTGCAACCACTGCTGATGACTTGTAAGTGTTTATTAATTTCGAATAATTATTGTTTATTTGTAATAAAACACCATGTAAACACTATGACTATAATAAATACCAACAGTTGAAATATTTTCTTATTTTTTCAGTTTCTGTCCTTGCTGCGACGAAATAGCAAAAATTGCGAATATGTCAGAAAGTGTTGCTGGTGTCACTATACTAGCTTTTGGTAATGGATCAGCTGAAATCTTCACATGCATGACAGGAGTAAGAGGGCATCCTGAACTGGTTTTTGCTGAATTATTTGGTAAAATGTGAATCTTCTTTAGGTTTAGATGTCATAAATATTTGGTTATTGTAACAAAAATACTAGTTTTGTTTCTAAATAATTTGGAACACATAGGGGAGAGTGGGGGTAATACACGCACTCAAGGAAAAATCGATTTAAATTGTTCATTATATAGCTACAAAAACAAATGTATACCTTAGTATGGACATTTCTCGACATATTCCACATGATGGAATATGATTATGAACTTTACCTTAATTTTTATGATTAAAATAAAAAAAGTGCAAATACGTTGTATTCTCCACCCCGTAGGGTAATGACACGCATCATATGCAGTAATAAAACGCAATACAAACAATGCATAAAAATGGACAATACATGCTATTTTTATTTTCTGTTCGATTATTTTATTAGTTACGTGTACTAAACAGTACATTATTGAAGAAAATAATGATGTTTTGTAAACTTTTTTTTATTGGCGTGAAAAGATTGCATTTTCTTGTATACAAACATCACAGTTGTAATGTTTTGAATTGTTCCAGCCATTACATACTTCATGGCTCTACCTAATACCCAAAACACATCGGTAACCTAGTTCTCCATCTTTCCCTTGGTATTTTTCATTTTCATTCTTGTACGCAGAGTACTTTCGACAATCCCATACTTCTCTTATTTTTCTTCCTGATTTTGTGGCATCAAGACCCTTATGAATCTCCTCTTGGGTCCATTTTCCTTTCTGGTGTTTTTCTTTTATAATATCTAGTAATCTGAAGTATAAAAAAAACTCGATGGAATTGAAAATATAACCAACTAGTTTTATTATGAAGGGGGAATACCACGCACTTGAAGAGCCGCGTGCCAATACCCCAAAGTGAGATCGAGGACTAAGCTAAACAGAACTCGGCTCTTAGTTCAAATACCTTGACAGATCTACAACTAAATGAAAGATTACATCTAGGGCTAGTAGTTGATATGCAAAAAAATTTCATTAAAGCAACTTATGGTAGCACTTACCTTGCAAAATATAACTGACAATAGTTACATCAAACACATTGAAAATAAACCTCACTTTACTATTGCCACAACGCAATCAGAAAATGTATGGAGTGGGTGGCACTGAAGTTGTTACGCCTGCCAGAAGGGTTTAGCACCAACTGGGCAAAGCCCGCGCCATTCAAAATGCGTAATTCAGCCTGCGTGTGATTACCCGCATGCGTGTATTTCCCCCGCTCTCCCCTATTTAATTTAATTTGCTTTGATTTAATTGGAATGGAGCTTATGCTCAGGTGGAAATTTTCCCACAGATCTATTTTGTGTTTTTTTTACCTTCCCTTCCCACATACTTTTCCATTTACGAATTTTACATTAAAATTCTTTCAGTGTTTTTTGGTAAATTGTTCAGCACTTTCGCTGGTAATTTATTCCGGTCTCTCCATTACCAACAAAAGAAAGTTTTCCACTCTCTTATGCCCTGGAATTTTGAACTCTCCCAGCACTCTCCTCACCTTTCCCCTGTCTTCATATGAATCCCAATCCTGCTCCTATAACATATCACTGTTCTACAGTTTTTTTTCCGCGAACAAAAGGAAATGGTACACGCACACATCTACAGCGCGACCAAGGAAACAGTGGTTAGCTCAAAACAAATTACGTAATGAATGGAAATTATTAAATAATTTTAATAATTATTGATTAGTCGAAAAAATCAGCAAGTAGAAAGAGATAATGATAATAGAACAATACAAATTTATTATAAACAAGAATTTCGAAAACAGACAATTATTATTTATAAATAGCATCAACATGAGAAGCATAAGATTATTTAGCAACATTAAACACGCTTATATAATTTATTGTTTGCAGTACTCTGTGTGTATTGACAGTTCAAAGATTTATACCTTGCTTTTAAAACGAAATATTACATTAGACCACAGAATTACCTTAAAGATATAACTGAAAGCACAGCGTAGATAGATGTAGTGAAGTCTCATTAGTCTTTAATTATTTTGAAAAAATTACAATCCAGACGAAAATTAAAAGAATTTTGGGAGAAGTAGTTTTGGAAAGAAGGGAGAGTCAGATTTGTTTTTTAAGTTTCTTTGTCAAAAGTTGTGAAAATGATGGAGTAAAAGAAAAGTCTAAAAATTTTATGAGTCGTTGGGTAACCAGCTATCTTTCGATTCCATTAAGATTTTCTACAGAATATTTTCTTTCAGCGACTTACTAAACTGCATATAATAATTTTGAATTGATTTTGACAGATTTTACGTTATAATCGCTTAAATTATAACAAGAATAAATCTGTTTTAGATATTCAACAAATGATTTAAGAAAGTATTTAAATAGGCAGGAAAAGGAATAAACGTTTTAGTAGGAGTGAATATTTCAATTTCTCCGATCTGGATGTAGCCGCCTTGCGATGTCTTGATTTTCAGTTTACTAAATTAGCTGCTTCTTTGGTTGTCTGCCTAACTTTGTAACAGCCCTCATACCTGAACTTTAAATATAATTGTATTTTACGAAGTATTTGTAGTGAGCTAAAGTTTTCTTGAATAAGATCGGAATGTTTGATTCACAATTAACTGTAAATCAGTGTATATAGACTTTGTTTATGAAAAGAAATTATTTGAAGACCATTTAATATGCTTAAGAACAGAATTATGCCAGAGAATTGCTTAAATGTTGGTAATTCCAGGTATTAATGCAAGTTACGATGTCTAAAGGACAATTTACGACAGTTTAAAAATGACTTCTGTGAATAATTTTGTGTTTATCTTTAATTTCCATTTCTGACCATTTTGTAATGATGTTAAATGATTATGTATTAATACTGATTGTTTTTAATATGTTTCAATTGTTTAAGTAATTGTTAATGTTCGAGAAATATCTGGCGGAAGCTTTTGAAGAGTTCTAGAAATTTCGATAGATCCTATATAAAGAAATCAGCAGAAGGACAGTAGTAGTTGAGACAGCTTCAATTTGCGACTGATAAAGACTGCGTTATTAGTATTGTATGCAATCTTTGGATTGTATGAACATGGAGGAAGGAATTAAATGGAGGAGAAGTGACGTTAAATCGGTGAAGCAAGCACTAAACTCTCCCGCATGGTGGCAGCACCGGCAGCGACCATATGGCGCTTCCCAACAATTAAGGTATTCACGTTGTGGTAGATGCAGTGATTATTTCATTTAGTATTGTGTATAAGTCTTTAAAAATGCCAGCTTGTGTTGCGTACGGTTGCACAAATAGGCTAGACAGGAAAGAACCTGGAATATCATTTCATAAGTAAGTTGAATTGTAATTATCGTTGTTGAAGTGAGCGGTAGACACCGCAAACTTTGCAGCACGTCTATAAATATTTAGTCATAGCTCTCAATGGGATGACTTTGTTCTCAAATTTTTCTTGGTGTAGTGTAGAAAATCAGCAAACTTGCTATTTTGCACATAATAGACTAGCAATATTTTTTAACGAGTGTTTAAAATGAGATTTAAAGGGGCGTGTTTTACTTCGCGATTCAGTGAATTTACTATTACGATTTCTTTCGTCACGTTGCTGATTATACTGACAATGGATGATGAAATTAACTGTTATGTGAGAAGCTGTGAGTTTTATTAATTTTTTAAATAGCTATTTCAGGGCCATTGACTTAGGTTATTTTTTAAAGCTTCATATAAGACTTGTTTCTGTTTGTAAATACGTCTATACCTATTTTTACCGATTTTGAAATCTTTCTCATCTATTTATGTCGAAACAGGTTCATGCAGAAATAAAAATGGGCTTCATAAATAAAGAAGTTATTGGCCTTTGAACAAAATCAATTTGGGGAATGTGTTTCTAATTTAGTCTCTTTTTTTTTTTTTGTACAACATTCTCCCCCTCCTCCCCCCCCCCCCCGTATCTAAATCTAACTGAGAGATAATTTTTTTTACAATTGTCCTAATAAGTAGGGCTGTGAAATTAGACAACACATCTTGATCAAGAGAATGTTCATTAAGGTGACTGAATAAACATTTTATTTCTGGTACCAGCCTACAAAATGTCTGGGTTGCTCATCCCTAGAGTGGGTCCTCTTACTTTTTTTCTGGTCTAGGACACATTTCAGACTAACCACAAGTGGTATTAATAAAACTGAAATATCCATTCTGCATGTCAACCATGTAATCATTGTGGCTTTGACAGAATTAATTTTTGGTCCAGCCTGCATCCAAACCTAAACCCCTCAATTTGGATGTTGTATATCCCCCAAACTAAGCAAGATATCGAAAACATTTATTCCTTATTATCGAGTTTTTTCGTCGTGTTACATAAGAATCCATCATTAAATTTGACTTTTGAAATTTTTCTTCTGCATTTCAACTCAAGACACCTCACTTTTGAGACAGTATATCTCGAGAACTAGGTGAAATATCGAAAAATTTTACTCTTTATTTTTTATTTGTCTCGTCTTTTTAAATAAAAATTCATCATAAAATTTGACTTTGAATAATTTTTTCTTCTGAATTTCAACCAAAACCATTTCACATTTGAGACAGAATATCTCGAAAACTAAGCAGGATATCAAAAAATTTTATTCTTCATTTTTTATTTGTCTCATCGAGTTACATAATAATCCATCACCAGATTGTGGCGTCACGTTTATCCTAGAGTCCCCTTGAGGTGTTTGTTCATATTCCCCGTGTTTGTTGGGAAGCGGTCAAGCCCCCACCACTCCGGCCATGCCCCCCCACTCCTCCGCCGGCCTGCTTCACTCCCATGCGTGGTAAAGGTCTCTTGCGTCGTCTCCATATTATTCCTTCCTCCATGTGTATGAAGGCATATAAGCTTTATCGTTGACATCGTGTTCTTGATAAAAATAAACAAATGTCAAACTGAAATTTATGGTGGACTACTTAATTACTGTATTAATTAAACCACCAAGAATCTGACTTGTCAGTCAGCAGTTCTGGAGGTAAGCAATACAGTGCCATCGAGTGGAATATCTCTCATCTCTTCTTGTTTCGTTTGATAATCGTCGAAGCTTATATGTATGGAATTGTTGACTGCTATATTGTATGCAAGATATTAAATAGCTCAAGGTGGCGCCGATGCTAATTATCCGACACTTGCTTGTTTCCACATTTCCGGGCGTTCGGAAAAAGGAAAGTTCAATGAATGTATTTCACCTACTGATTTAAATCGTACTCTCTTTTCGAAACGGTCGCCATAAGAGATAATTTATGGTGTAGTGAAGTTATGGCTCATTATTGAAAAAAATTCGTACTATTCATAACTTTAATTGATCAGGATCGCCACATTGGGGCCACGTTAAAAGTAGCTTATATGGTGATTTATGACAGGAAATAAATACTTTTTTAGACACAGTTTCAAAGTTCCACAATTGTAGAACTAACTTAGAGAAAGGAGGAGTTGTCATTTATATTAGAAATAATTAAAGTTTTGTTGGTATATATACTAGAAAATATTGTCTTGATCAACATTGAAAACCGTTGCTACACGGCTAAATTTTAGCAATGAAAATTTCATAACAGTAACTCTAAACAGAGAATATTCTGGAAACTTTGCTCGTAGCTAACAAAGTCTTACGTGGTGATTTTAATGTAGATTCTTGAAGTGAAACTTCTTTGGGTGCAACAGGGATAAATTTATTAGTGTTACTCTGTTCACAAGAATAACTTAAAGGGACTGGTTTAGGTAATATTGCTGCAGATTATTAAAGATTGTGGGATACGATATTGTACCTTACCTTGAAATTTTATTTAAAATGAGTTTGCTGCTTACCAGAGGATTGGAAAGTGCAATAGTAGTACCGGTTCATAAAGGAGGGGTTACAAATAGTGTTGAAAATTACAGACCAATTAGTGAAAGGCAGATGATGGAGAGATTGATATACAACTCTATCAGAAATGTCTGTGAAGAAAGAAATTGGTTTTCAAATCGATAACATGGCTTTGGGCAAGGATTATCATGTGAATCTCAGATGGTGGGCTATATGCAATTTATTTCAGATAAATTGGACAAGGTAGGCCAAGTTGGTAGTGTGGCACTAGATATTTCTAAGGCATTTGACAGAGCGAGCCATAAAATAGTTTTAAATAAACTGAAATCTATTGGACTGGATGAAAAAAGTTATTTGTTGGATCGATGAATTCTTAAAAGCCAGAAAGCAAAGCGTTAGGAAATACATTATCAAAAGAGGTGGAAGTAAATATGGGAGTGCCACAGGGTAGTGTATTAGGACCATTGCTGTTCATTATTCTAATGAATGACTGTGTTGGTGGGCATTTTGCAGATGATATAATGGTATACAATACGATCAAAACAGGTGAAGACTTTGAACAGCTGCAAGGTGATCTGGATAGAATATCTAAATGGGTAGGTCATCATGGAATGAAGATAATTGCCAAGAAGAGTCAGCTTATAAAGTACCCAAATAAAAAAAAAAATTAATTATGATTATAGGGTGGGGTCAGAATTGTTTGTTAAAAGCTTGAAGTGTAAATATCTTGGCATAACATTTGATAAAAAAAAGTCAATTGGGCAGAGCACATTGGACAGGTGGTAGAAAAAAGTTGCAAAATCCTTCATTTACTGGAGAGGGTGATGAGAGGCTGTACCAGAGAAGTTAGGGAGTTGGATTACAAACCTTTGGTCAGATCATTGGTTGAAAATGGTGGTGTAGTTTGGGTCCCACATTTGGGTTATCAAATATAGGAATTAGAAGGTGTGCAAAAAAGAGCAGCTAGATTTGTTTGTAAAAATTATCGTAGGACCCAGTTAGTAATTGATATGATGATGGAGCTGGATTGGGATTCATTGGAGGAAAGGAGGAGGGTGAAGATAGTGCTGAAAATGTATGTTGGTGATGGGGCTTGGATGGATATTGGTCAAAGAATTAGGAATAGTGCATGGAAGGGGATAGGCGATCACAGGGGCGGATCCAGGATTTTGGTTTGGGAGGGGCTTGAGTCGGACAAAGGGTAGTATTTATAGCCTCCTCGGGTCTCGAATTGGTAGAGCTAAAAAAAAGGTGCACCTAGATACTTTTTGGGGGAGGGGGGGCTTGAGCCCCATAGCCTCCCCCCCCCCCACCCCCACTGGATCCACCCGGGGGCGACCAAGACAAGTTTGCGCTCGATTTCATGCGTAAGGGAGTGGGAAAATTTTCTTTTGTTGGTAATGGTGTCAGGGATTGGAACAAATTACCAAGTGTAGTGATGAATAATTTACCAAAAATACTTAAGGTATTTAAAATTAAAATTTTTAAATCGGAAAAGTAAACGATGGAGTGATTTAACATTCCAATTATGAACCGAGAGTGGTGGTTGAGCGGTTAGCGCTCTGGCCTAGTATTCGGGAGGACGGCGGTTGGAATCCCCGTCCGAGCATCTAGATTTGGGTTTTCCATGGTTTCCCGAAATCACTGCCGGCGATTGCCAGTATGCTTTCTTCAAAAGACCATTGCCGACTTCCTACCCGTTATTTGTCCCCAGTCCCATCCCACCTCTGATGACCTCGACGGGGCATAAAGCCATAAGTAAAAAAAAAAAAAAAAAAAAAAAACTATGAAAAAAATTTATTTATATATATAAAAGGATAATTAGATAACTAGGGAAATTGCCACCGTAGTGTTAGCTCCATCGCAATTAAATTGATAATTAATTTAAAAAATAATTAAAATGAAAAAGGAAAGGCGAAGGGAGATAGAGATGCATGTACATCATATTCTAACGCTAAGGGAATCTATACTCTATTGGATGAACTGTATTCAGACGACAACAAGTTTTTTAATTACTAATGAATGTCTAAATCGTCTTTCTTTGAATTATTTTCCTTATTAAAGGTTGAGATTACCGTGAAAGATACGAAAATGAGAAATGCTTTTGTCTGCTCTACACTGTCATTTCCACAGTGACATTCTGTAGTTCACTGCACGGGGAACTACACAATTCGCGTACAATGTAAGTATAACAGCAAACAGACTGCTCGGCTGTGCGAGAATGGAAGCGAGTGGCTGGCGGGTTGCGCCAGCTGCAAGCGTCGCCAACAGAGTCACCAGTGGCGCGGATGGTTACGCCGCCAGGCAGCTTAGTGTATTGAGCGGCTAAAGCTTCATAGTTGCCGCTGTTGTCGTCGGGAAGCCTTAATTCGCGTGCAACATGCTTTTGTTTACAAAGTTGTTCGTTCGTCGCATCTTGCTATCGTAAAAAGTAACGGAAAGATAGGAGCAACGATTGTATTAAATTTTACTTTTTAACTCGAAAAGAGTTGTGCGGAGACCATCGAAATAATGAAGACGCATTTGGGGACGAGTGTATGAGCGAAACATAAATAATATAATAATGATCGCACATCTGTTGACATTAACCCAAGCTCGGGGTGGCCTTCGACGACAAAAACACCAGATAATATCAAACGTGTGCGACTTGCGATCAACGAAGATCGTCGATTGGCTGTGAGAGAACTAGAATGTGATCTTGGAATACCGAAAACTAATGTTTGGTAGAATTAAATTAAAAATTTGCAAATTGTTGGCGTGAGTGCGAAATTTATTCCGAAATTGCTAACGGTGAACCAAGAAAACCTTCGCCTTTAAATCACTCAGTACAATGGAAATGGTCAATAATGATGACAATCTGATTAAAAAGATTATAACTGGTGAGGAATCGTGGGTTTATGGTTATGAAACAAAACCACAGTCTTCGCAATGGAAGCTGTCGTCGGAGCCACGACCCAAAAAAGCGCGCCAAAGTAGTAGCAATGTCACGTCGTTGCTGATTTTTTTTCTGATTATGAGTGTGTTGTGCACCACAAATAAGCTCCTATTGGTCAGAAGATTAACAAAGAATATTATCTTGAAGTTATGAAAAGATTGCGCTACACAATTAGAAGAAAATGGCATCAGCTTTGGTCGAGCGGTGACTGGCTTCTTTACCACGACAACGCGACAGTGCATGCATAGAACCTGGTGCAGCAATATTTGGCAAAGCACAAAGTCGTGCAGCTCTGTTAGCCTCCGTACAGTCCTACGTAGCTCCCTGAAACTTTTGGCTGTTCCCAACATTAAAAATGCTGCTGACAGGACACCATTCGACGAAATAGAAACACTCGAAATTAATACGACGATCGTTCAAAAGACGATACCGAAAAACGAGTTCCAGGACTGCTTCCAATAGTAGAAAGGCCATTGGGAGCGTATTATTCAATCAAATGGGGAATCCTTCGAAGGATGCCACCAGCTTGATGACGCAGAATAACACCAGACGGTAAACATAAAGGAAGGTCGGATACTTTTGGGACAGACCTCGTACTAAGTTACTTTTTTAATGTATCTTACTTTAAGGGACCTTTCCAGAAAGGCTTATGTGTGCTGTAGTTAAACCAATCTATAAGTCAGTTGCATCGAATTACTAACAGACTTCCCCCAAGTTTTTGGAAAAGCAATGTACAAAAAAGTTTACCTACACCTTAAAAATAAAAACAGTATAACTGAATCACAATTTTGTTTTCAGAAGGGTCATTCAATGGTATAAGCTATATTTTCGTTCACTGACAATATTTTAGAAGAAATAAATTGTAAATTAAATCCAATAGGAATTTTCTGTGACTGGTACAAGGCATTTGACTGTAATTATCATAAATTTTTCTATTATGGTACAGATGACATTGCTACTAAACTAATTGTTACCTTCTAAATAGAAAGTGTTAGTGGAGCATTTTAATGCTGCATTGTGTGGTTCACTGCTTTCTGAGTGGTGATTTATCAGATGTGGAGAACCTCAGGGTTGTATATTGGGGGCATTTTTATTTTTAATATATATAAACAATCAATCCTGTTTTACATCTAAAAACCCAAAATTTGTCTAATTTGCAGATGACACGAACATAGGAATTAAAAATACTCGATTTCTCTACCAAACATATTTCAAATTATGTCTTTGATATTATTAATAACTAGCGGACTTGCCCGCTAGCTTAGCGGGCTTCGCCCGATTTTGGTCACGTGAATGAAATATTATATAAGTTTTTATTTTTTAGAAGGTGTGTATGGTTAAATTTGGAAGAAATAAGACTGGTTCCTGAATAGCCATCCCAGCCGCTTGGAAAGCGAGGCTTGCCTACGAAATATCCACAGCGCTGGCGTAGTGACGTAAAGAAATCCGAATATAATTTGTAGAATGTGGCAGAAAGCTCCATAATTTGTACAAAATTGTCTAACTGTAAACTTTCTGGAACCTTTTTGAACTGTGTAGAAACTTATACACAATTCTGCAAAGTTCGATCCAATCCCAGAAAAGCGAAAGTACTGAGGATGGGAATATCCTTTTCAAGGCGAAGGCAGCGCAGCAGAGAGCGAAGCGGAGTTGGAGAGACGTGTCGTCGACAATATCCGTATGCTGAGTGATTTTGGTTAGGAAGGAAAAGCAGGGTCTCTTATTTAAACCAGACGAAATGTTTTTTTATGCGGGAACAAAGAACAAGATAATTAGCTACCCTTCCATTGGTTGTTTGTTTGGTGGTGATTTTGTCGCCGAGAGCGAGGGTGACCCCCGCGAAGGGTTTTGTTGGCCCGAGAGTCGAGTTTGGAACAGAGTGGCGCAGGTAGCCTTTCAAAGGGCTGCAAATGCTTTGGCGCTTACATTTCGTATAATCCGCGATAAAGAGTGCATGTGCCTTGTCATCACAATATGTCGGTTAGCCTGATCTCGGATGTTACGGTTATTTATATAACACGTGTAAAAGCTTGCTGATACACGACATTTTTAGTTTTTCCCTGTGGTGTGTAAATCCAAAGTTGACTTGGCGTCCCAACCCTTGAGCAGGCTACGTATAGCTGACCATATGAAAAGCACGGTGTATCCAGGTTTATGCCGACGACGTTTAGCGATTGTCCCTGAGCCTTATTGATAGTCATGGCAAAAGCAAGTCGAACGGGGAATTGCAATCTTTTAAAATCACAGGGCAAATCATTGGTGCCGGGTATCATAGGAATACGTGGTATAAAAACGACATCTCCCTTAGCGTTTCCGGTAATTATTGTTGCTTCAATGACATTCGGAAGCAATGTTTTAACGGAAAGTCTCGTCCCGTTGCACAGCCTGGGAGGGTCAATGTTGCGCAAAAGAATTATTGGGGAGCCAATTTTCAAATGTAGTTTGTGTGGAGGCATTCCAGGCGGTTCCAATGAATTCAGAAATTCCGTGGGGTAAAATACAGTTTGTTCAATGTCCACCACGTTGTCGATGGAGGTGTAGGTTACGATTGATCCTAGAACCTTTGCCTGAATGATGTCGTTCACTTGGTTGACACTGTCGTTTTTCGGGGCAAGAATCGCTCTCTCACAAAGCCACTGATGGTCTTTGAAGGTTTCACCTATGTTTGAGAAAACTGTGTCAATCAGGTCGTCCACTGATGACAGAACCGTGCAGAAATCCGGCGGAAACGAAATGAGTCCCGTAGATGGAGCCTCTGGAAACTTGCCCTCTCCTAGTAGAAGCAGCTGCTGTGCGAATACCTCGGCACCTATGTCTCCTTGCAAATGGACTCGCATGTTTGTTTTCAGGGTTTTAGTTTGGACGTGTCGCCAAAGCGATGACGCCTTGATGCAAGCATTGAGTTCATCTGCTGGTGTTGATCGAGGAATGACTGGTAGTGTCTGGCGGAAGTCTCCAGCAAGCACTACCGTTGCTCCCACCATGAGCTGATTGTTTGCGCTGATGTCGCGCATCGTCCGATCCAACGCCTCCAGAGCGCGTTTGTGAGCCATTGTACACTAATCCCACACGATGAACTTGCAACGTTTTAATAAATGGCCTTGACCTGAGGACTTACTGATATTGCAAACTGGGGTCTCGATGTGATGAAGATCTAATGGCAGCTTAAGAGCAGAATGTGCCGTCCGTCCACCAACCAACAACGTCGATGCTATCCCGGATGAAGCTAACGCCAATGCGATTTCACCCCGCCAACGAACTTCTGCAAGTAGCAAGTTGATGAGAAACGTTTTTCCTGTCCCTCCTGGTGCATCTAAGAAAAACATACCTCCTTCTTGGCTGTCATAAGACGTATGATTGCATCAAAAGCCTGTCGTTGATCGTTGATTATTTCCTGTTTAGGTAGTGTGCCAGTCAGTTGAGCATCCGCAGCCGTAGCAGCAGTAGCCAACTTTTGTGTGTGATTTAAATTGTGCTAGTTTGTCGTTATCTTTGATTATTTCCTGTTTAGGTAGTGTGCCAGTCAGTTGATCCTCCGCAGCCGTAGCAGCAGTAGCCAACTTTTGTGTGTGATTTAAATTGTGCTAGTTTGTCGTTATCTTTGATTATTTCCTGTTTAGGTAGTGTGCCAGTCAGTTGAGCCTCCGCAGCCGTAGCAGCAGTAGCCAACTTTTGGTGTGTGATTTAAATTGTGCTAGTTTGTCGTTATCTTTGAATATTTCCTGTTTAGGTAGTGTGCCAGTCAGTTGAGCCTCCGCAGCCGTAGCAGCAGTAGCCAACTTTTGTGTGTGATTTAAATTGTGCTAGTTTGTCGTTATCTTTGATTATTTCCTGTTTAGGTAGTGTGCCAGTCAGTTGAGCCTCCGCAGCCGTAGCAGCAGTAGCCAACTTTTGTGTGTGATTTAAACTGTGCTAGTTTGTCGTTATCTTTGATTATTTCCTGTTTAGGCAGTGTGCCAGTCAGTTGAGCCTCCGCAGCCGTAGCAGCAGTAGCCAACTTTTGTGTGTGATTTAAATAGTGCTAGTTTGTCGTTATCTTTGATTATTTCCTGTTTAGGTAGTGTGCCAGTCAGTTGAGCCTCCGCAGCCGTAGCAGCAGTAGCCAACTTTTGTGTGTGATTTAAATTGTGCTAGTTTGTCGTTATCTTTGATTATTTCCTGTTTAGGTAGTGTGCCAGTCAGTTGAGCCTCCGCAGCCGTAGCAGCAGTAGCCAACTTTTGTGTGTGATTTAAATTGTGCTAGTTTGTCGTTATCTTTGATTATTTCCTGTTTAGGCAGTGTGCCAGTCAGTTGAGCCTCCGCAGCCGTAGCAGCAGTAGCCAACTTTTGTGTGTGATTTAAATAGTGCTAGTTTGTCGTTATCTTTGATTATTTCCTGTTTAGGTAGTGTGCCAGTCAGTTGAGCCTCCGCAGCCGTAGCAGCAGTAGCCAACTTTTGTGTGTGATTTAAATAGTGCTAGTTTGTCGTTATCTTTTAATATTTCCTATTTAGGTAGTGTGCCAGTCAGTTGAGCCTCCGCAGCCGTAGCAGCAGTAGCCAACTTTTGTGTGTGATTTAAATAGTGCTAGTTTGTCGTTATCTTTGATTATTTCCTGTTTAGGTAGTGTGCCAGTCAGTTGAGCCTCCGCAGCCGTAGCAGCAGTAGCCAACTTTTGTGTGTGATTTAAATTGTGCTAGTTTGTCGTTATCTTTGAATATTTCCTGTTTAGGTAGTGTGCCAGTCAGTTGAGCCTCCGCAGCCGCAGCAGCAGTAGCCACGAGCCTTAGCAGCTGTTAGTAGTGGTCGCCGATTATTGAGTATACATTTGTAGTCCGGTTTTGGTCTGTTTCAGGTGACATGGCTTGTGCAAAGTGTTCTGGTAGGCGTCTGGTTCTCGAGGAGATTCTTAATACTATGGCGTCTCTTCAAGCGCAGGTATGGAGCATCCTAGACGAGGAGCGGCAGTGCGTCGAAGAAATTCCGCAGCCAACTGTAGTGGAACCGGCAAGTTGTGATTTTCAGGTTCCAGTTGCAGAAAACGTCTGGCATCGTGTGGATCGGAGAAAGGCGTCGAAATTCCCAATTAGCCGAAGGGAAAATGATACCTTGCCCCTAAGTAACGCGTTTCTGTGTTGCAGGAAGTGTGGATTCAAGCGCGAATGACCCAGAAGAGCATCAGGGAAGATTTACCCGCAGACCCCGAGCCTTGCCAGGGAAAGGTTTACTGGTCATTGGCAGCTCCAACGTGCGACGGCTTGGGAAACCGCTACGGGAATTAGCCACGAAGAACGGTGCAGATCCTCATACTAACGTTCATTCCGTTTCTCTTTCAGGAGCAACCGTAACCACGTGTCATGGAGGCCATTCCAAAAAGCGATTAGGGAATCGGAACTGCCGTCAGTTAAGAGTAGCTGCGCACGTAGGCACTAATGACTCGTGTCGTGTTTCTGTTCCAGATATAGTTAAATCCATGGACAAGATGGGCCGAAAGGCATATGAAGCCGCCCGGGAAAATTCAGTTTCATTACAGTTCTCAATTTGCAGTGTGGTGCCGCGTGTCGATTGTGGGGAGGCTGTTTGGTGGAAGATCTTTAATTTAAATAGTAATTTGCAGGAGCTGTGTCGCAAAAACAACTGGGGCTTCGTCGACCTTCGTCCGATGATAGCTGCCAGCTGGGACGCATTTGACAGGTCGGGCGTCCACTACACACCTAGAATGGCGTCCAAGGTGGCTGCTAAAATTTGGAACCGCCTTGATATGAATTATTTTTTAGGAACAGCGTGAGGCCCGAGGATCCTTCATTTCACCGAAGAGGATGTGCTGATAACATAGAAGCTGGTCCCGGTAGTGATGGCGCGAATAATTTTAATATTACAGCTCCAATTACTTCACCCGTTTACCGTCAGAGTGCGAGTATGAAAAATGCTATTTTAGACACAAATAACATACGAAGCAGCTAAGGATAATGGTACTAAATTGTCGGAGTATTAGAGGGAAAGTAGCGGATTTTCACGCCTCAGTTGCGACTAATGATGTCGATATAATACTAGGAACCGAGAGCTGGTTGACGCCTGAAGTTGAATCTAGCGAAGTATTTGGCCCTCATTTCAATGTTTTTCGGAAGGACAGAACTGTCTCAATGGGCGGGGGTGTGTTCGTGGCCGTAAGTAAAACCGTTAATTGCTCTGTCGTAACTGAAACGGAAAATTTTTGCGAGTTAATATGGGTCAAGGTAAAAATTGGCAAAAATTTAAAGTTCATACTCGGGTCATTTTATCGACCTCCGGATTCTGATTTGGCTAACGCGGAATACTTCAGAGAGTCGCTTAATAACATTTACAAAAAATTTCAAGGACATATATTGATCGTGGGTGGTGACTTTAACCTACCGTCGGTTAGGTGGGACACATACACGTTCAGGTTGGGTGGAAGAGATAGGTTAATAACCGAAACGTTCCTAGAATCATTTGCAGAAAGATCTCTTGAACAGATGGTCGAAGAGCCAACGCGGTGCGACAAAGATTCCTCGTCCATTCTGGATCTTTTTCTAATTAGCAATCCTGATATTGTAGATAAAGTTTGTATAGAAGACGGTATAAGTGATCACAAGGCGGTTGTGGTAACGTTAAACTCTAGTCTGAGTCTGAAGCATGACAAAGAGAAACTCGTTTTTGCTTCGATAAGGCAAACGATGCGGGTATGGTTGATCACTTTGCGAAGAATTTTGAAACGTACATGCTAAATACAAATGTTGAGGAACTTTGGTTTAATTTAAAAGAACTAATATGGACCGGTTTAAACCAGTTTGTTCCTAAGAAGTGTATTAAGGTCAGTAATAACTTCCCTTGGTTCAATAGGGAAGTGAAGGAGGCAAAGGCGTTTACATGCCGCGGTGAAAAAATCGGGGGACTCATCTAATCGTGCTAAATTAGTCCAGTTGCGTGCGGAAGTGCGTAAGGCAATGCGCGATGCGTTTAAAGAATTCCAAGCAGGAATTTATCCGAAGATCTATTACTAATCCAAAAAAGTTCTGGTCGTATATCAAAGTAATAAGAGGCTCTCGTAAGGTTATGCCGTCGCTGATTAAAGAAAATGGTGAATTATCAGAAACAAGCGTAGAGAAAGCAGAAATTTTGAATGATATATTTAAAAAGGCTTTCACGATAGAAAACTCAGAGGAGATACCGATATTTAACAATCGTACCGACAAAATTATGAATGATCTCGCTCTTGATGTCGAGGGAATAACTAAACTGCTTATGAATGTAAAAACCAATAAGGCTCCCGGACCAGACGGTATTCCTACAAGATTCTACTCAAGATACGCAAAGGAAATTGCACCGTATTTGATGAAATTGTATACCGTCTCTCTGGATCAAGGAAAAATACCAGCCGAATGGAAGACCGCTATCGTAACTCCAGTGTTTAAAAATGGGAATGTTAATGATCCTCAGAATTATAGGCCGATCTCGTTAACTTCAATATTTTGCAGGATTTTAGAACATATCATCTATTCAAATGTCATGCGGTTCTTGGATGAAGGTGAGCTTTTAAATCCAAATCAACATGGATTCAGAAAAGGCCGATGCTGCGAAACACAACTTGCACTTCTAATTCACGACTTGTGCCGAATTATAGATGAGCAATCCCAGGTTGATTTGGTTCTATTAGACTTTAAAAAAGCTTTCGACACTGTGCCTCACACTAGGTTACTTAGGAAACTTCGCGGTTACGGCATATCTAGACAAATATGCGACTGGGTTGCAGACTTCCTGAAGGCAGAACACAGTGTGTAGTTCTCGACGGTGAGCGTTCATCACTTACTGAAGTGGGGTCTGGAGTTCCCCAGGGAAGCGTGTTAGGGCCACTGTTGTTTCTCATATACATCAATGATCTATGCGACATAATAGGGGGGATGAAAAGATTATTTGCCGATGATGCTATAATTTATCGCGAAATCAAAACCAAGGACGACTGAGCTTTGTTACAAGACGATATTATGAAAATAATATCGTGGTGTAAAGATTGGCAGTTGGAGTAAACGCTAAAAACTGCCAAGTCATGTTTGTAAGTAAAAAGGTGACATCATTTAGCTCTGATATACAATTAATGGTATTGGCCTTAGAACAGTAGATTCCACTAAATACCTAGGGGTGACAATTCGTAATAATTTGTCGTGGAATGAGCATATCGAGAATGTAATTGGGAAAGCAAATTGTATGCTCCGATTTCTAGGTCGTAATTTAAAACAATGCACTCTGGAAGTTAAATCGATTGTCACTAGTCACAAGTCACTAGTGGGTCCTCACTTAGAATATTGTTGTTCTGTATGGGGTCCCCATCAAAAGGGGTTAATGGAGGCATTAGAGAAAGTCCCAAGAACAGCCGTCCGATTCGTGACAGGTATATATATAGTTGGAGGGAAAGCGTAAGTGCGATGTTGGAGTTAGTTTGGGAAGACCTGCAACACCGAAGGCATTGCTCTCGGCAGAAGCTAATTGAAAAATTCACGACTGACGTATTTCGGAATAACAGCAAGCAAATATTGTTACCAGCAACATTCATATCTCGAAACGACCGCGAAAATAAGATAAGAGAAATCAGGACCAGAACCGATTCATTTCTGTACTCATTTTTCCCACGAGTGATTAGAAAATGGAATAGAAAGGATTTACCGGGCGAGTGAACTTAAAATCCGACAGGAGTAGCTTTCGATAAAGCACTCCGGCCATCCTGATCTGGGTTTTCCATGGTTTTCCCGGATCACTCCAGGCGAATACTGGGATGGTTTTTCACATTAGGCCCAGGGCGCATTCTGCTATATCCTGTATATCCCTTCCAAAGTATTACCCTTTGGGATAGGTGCAATGCACCCACCGCCACACACTTTTAGCGAATCGCGGAGTAATAATAATAATATAATAAGTAACGAATGTTTGCAATAGCAGGTAAATCGAATTTAAAAGTTTGTTTTGATTAACTGCATTGGCAGTGAAATGATGACTATAAAAGCCATAAAAAATTTGCGGTTTCTTTGTTGTTCTCCAAACTTCAGAAGTTTACATCTCAATATGTAGACTCTGGCGCACTTCCCAAACCACTGCTTTGTAACTAGAAATCTAAGTCGGGTCTGCTGGGGAAAAGAAATAAGTAATCAATCACATAGGATCAATGTGCATCCAGTCCTGAACTCCTAATGTCAGTAGTGTTTGAAGCCGGATGGATGAGTGGGAAAATATATATAAACGGGCCTTGCGCATTCCGGTATTTCGAGTTCCGTACTATACTGATCAAAGAGAACGCTTGGCTCAAAAATCAATGCCTGTCATATTATTGGGCCATGGAGCTACAAGAAGATAGAATCAGTGCGGCCTAAACTCCGGAATTTTATGAGGACACGGCTCCACCCGGATAGCATTCAACTGTTAACCTCTGGATATTTGGTAATCGTTTTCCTCTCCATACAAATTTACAATGTTCTGAAAATTTTTTCATCTTCAATCTCTATGAGAAAATATTGGATAATCTGTGGCCATGGACTTTTCAGATACCAGCGCGAGTGCTCTTAAAGCTCACTGTTAGAACTGTTGTAATAAACTATTTTTATACCTGTAAAAATTACTGTTGCTTCTGTTCTACTGCTTAACTTATTAAGTAGATATTATTATGAAGTTTTTCCCGATAGAATATCGGTTACATGTCTCTGAGTTCACTTTACCGTTTTTATACTGCAGCCAAGTATTCCATTTTGGTTTTTAACCAGTTTCAGTAGTCAATTAGATTACTCACTGAAGAGATTTAGAGAGATCAGGTTCTTTAAATTATGTTACAGCTAAACAATTAAGGGATTGCTATTTTCACCACTTGCACTGCATCGAATGGAACATTGTTCAAATCCGAGACTTCCTATCTGATATGTCTCGCTCTTCAGAGAATATTTCGGAGCCGTCATCAACACCAAACTTGCAGACTCACTACAAAGGCTATAAAATAATTATTCACCTTCAACTCTACTCCTCACAATCTCCACGAGATCCTTTTTCAAAGTATCTGCTAAAGATGTCGTGACGTAACTGGGAAATCGCTAGAATTAATTAATCATGTCGTGAGTTGATACGTGATGTAAGTCGCACATACTGGACATTTCACGCTATTAAATTATTCTCGTGGTGGTCCGTAGTTACACCAAAGTTATCATTTTACTTACCCTTTTAATCTATAGTTCCTGTTATTCAGATTTCATCATAAATAAGTAACTTGTCGATTAAACTCAATTTATTCTCGAATGTCGACGACTCGTACTTTCAAAGAACTTTCTTTCTCTGCAAAGTTTAGCAAAGCACATATCATAATGGAATCCTTCTGAACTCGCTGATTGAATGACCAATTTGCATTTACTCTCAAATTTCTACGACTCGTATTTACGAAGAAGTTTCTCTCCGAAGTTTATTAGAGCGCAGAGCATAACAAAATCTTGCTAAAATCTCTGACTGGATGTCAGTGGAGCAACACTTCCAGCGAACGATTGTTTATGATATCGGAGCAACTGCTAGAAAACAAACGAATTATCCAAGTTGAATAGAAACAAAGGCCACTGTTGAAGGTAATTTACAACAACCCATATATTATTAACGTCAACTAAATTGTATGCAAATGGGTAAACGCTCACAATTAAATCATATTTAGACATTTTAATCAAATAATATTCGTAAAATTTAGTGAACAAAATTACTTTTCTTATCCTGATAAAATAAAAGTTGGTTAATAAGAGGTGAAAGGTTTTGGATACGTTTCAAGGTCATCAGATCCTGTTCTCGAACTGTTACACACACAGGTTTGTTTATCTGTAATTTTGGCCTTTTCTCTTTTAAACGGAAATCCATAACTGAACACCAGGTAACTAGTGACACTTCCACAATTTCTCCAAGTGTGTAAAGGCTGAGCCTCACAGCAAGGCGAAACATTTAAGGATTTGCACCTCGGTCCTCTGGGTGCAGACTACGTCTTGTAACTGGTTTTCGTCGTAGCCTAGGCTTGTGCTGGCATCATGTCACTTGCCTGCCTCAAAAACTTCACCAGCTGAGAAAAACCAACCGAACAAAGTCATCACCGCCCCAGAAATACCTACAATACTCTCCACTCTCCTTAATACTACACCATATGTTAGTAAACCTCTTGAAAAAGTAATTATAACACGGTTCTTAATATCTTCCAACCGAAAGACATGCAACTGGTATTCACACTCTACAATTTGTTACGTAACCCTGCTCAGCACCTTTATTTTACCCATTTTCTCATTCTCTTGTGATTTCGAGGTATTCATTAATTGATTTATCTTAGGCGTTATCTAGTATTCAGTACGAGTGATTTTCAGTAAATATGGCATTTTGATCTAAGGTCAAAAGTGGTTAGCAATGCGGATTTTCAGGAAAGCGAGAAGCAAGTTTACCGTCAACATACTCGTATTTATGTAAATTACCCCACTGCGTACTCACTTCACTGTAACTTAAATTCGGTTTCCCACCACAAGCAGTTCATATTTTCCTAACTGGACAGCACTATACTTTCAATGGAGCTGCTGCTGCTGCTTTTTCTTTTAGCTTCACGCGTTGTCTACGTCGAGGTCATTAGAGGTGGGTAAGTATTTGGGGCCAGGTATTGAAAGGAATTCGGTCGTGGTATTTTGAAGCAACCATCCCAGCATTCGCTTTGAATGATTTCGGGAAACGATGGAAAACTAAAGTCTGGGTAGCGGACGGAGATTCAAACTCGCGTCCTCCCAAATGCGAGGCCAGAGCGTAATCTCTAAGCTTCCCGGCTGGGTTCTTTCGGCAGTTTTATTTTTGAAACTAATATTATTTTCTGTCTACAATTATCTTTTGGTAGTATTAATAAAAGGCTAATTCAGATATTTTCTTGTTTTGACATCGTCCCCAACATCTTTTGTAGTTATAATGCCATCACTCGCATCATATGTGAAGTTACAGAATACCAGTAATTGATGAGAAACTAGATCCTGAGTCGTATAATAGTACGGAGGTATCTAAAACGACGTAGGATGAGGAATTTGTGAATTTGTATGTCATTGTTTCCTTTTTGTACACCAGTCCTCATTTATAGGAAAATTTATTTGCATAATCAGTCTCAGGCAAGTACTGCCTTTTAAATGTGTGTGTGGCTGGATACCGATATTCTAATCATAATGCTCTTGAACCTTGCATTGTGTTGTACCGTGTATTTTGTTTTTTTCTGAAGAAACTGCTATTTTCTGATAACACTGTGCCTTTTACATTACTTTCCTCAGTTTATAGACAACTTCTATTTGCTAAAGAAGTAATTTAATACAGCGGAGTGCTGTGTTCAAATGCACTTTTAAACTTCTTCAGTAACATTTTCCCAATTGAGATCTTACCTCACCGTAATATTGAGACAGCGATCTATTGAAATTATAATCTATCTGAATCTGTTATATTTATACAGGTATTAATCGAAGTGTGATAAAACAAGTAAAACAAGTAAACAGACAAATTCTAACATGATATTGAGTAAATTATAATTTTATTTGAATTCAGTACTAATGTGTATTTGACTCGTTTAGGGAATTGAAACATGTTGAGATATTAAACAAGCACGAGATAAGATGATTTTGATGTAGGAGAGACAGGAATTTGGACAAGGAATATAAGACATTCGCCCATGGCCTTTAGAAGGAATCATCCTGTCAGTCACCTGGAGTGATTCAGGGAAACCATGGAAAACCGACATTTGAATGGCCGGACTGGGATTTGAACCCACGTCCTTTCGAATGACCGGGTTGAGCGTTACATCTCACCCACCAGGTTCAGAAAAATAATGCGAAACCTGTTTGAAGCTAGAAATGTTGTTTTAAAAATGTGAACTGTCTAACACTCATTTTTGTTTCTCCAGCTTCATAATGTGAAAACTATAATTATTTCCCTGTGATACTCTTAGCTCTTTAGCTAAAATTAGTTACAAATTTACTTCCTGAAAATAAAATAACACCTCCTGGTTTTAATTCAATATTTAGATTATTGCAGGCCTCCTTGGTAATATTTAAACAGAAGTTCCATGTAGTCATTAAAATATGTACAGAATAAAATCGTGAAAACATTAACAAGATTACGATTTGGTCGATGATACAGACTGTCTTCGTAAAAGATTTGTGTCCTTGGAGTGTGACGAGTTCATCAGTAAGCTAATTTTTTCAGAGATTATTATTCAATTACGATGGAGCATATGTTGCGGTATCAGTTTCTCCACAAGACTACTTCCGAATTTCGTCTGTCATGAATTTTGTCTTTAATTTGTTTTAGTGTTATAGTTGCCAGTCACGAGTTGTCATTGTTGTTATGAATCGTCGATTAAGCAGTTTTATGGAGTGCACACTTAATGTCTTTCGATTAGAGGATTTAATTAGGTAAATGGTCCAAGTTCTCCGGGTAGGCAGTTCCGGGAAGATGATACGCGGAACCAGCTGATAACGACACTCGGAGCTGTGGCTTATCTACGAGGCGAGCTTGTTTTCGTCCAAAATACTTGGAACCCAGTGAAGCAGAATGTGAAGTGCAAGCTGTGACGTAAGCGGCCACCTGCTTCGTAACAATACGTTATCTCCAGAGGTTGAAAAAGATTATTAAATATGATGAAGTGAATAAAATACTTCTCCTTTCTAAATGCTGACAACAAAAGTTTATTGGCACGGAACGAATATTTATTTTATGCTACAACGTCAAAAGTATTAGACTACACACTACTACATAAGAAAGTAAATGTCATAAAACTTATTAAGGAAAAGAAATTTGGCAATTGGATGCTTCTTTTCCGCCTACTGAATAAGCTGGACGTCAGGTTTTTTTTCTTTTTTTTTAACTGCTTAACGTCTCTTAAAAGCGAGGTCTTTAGAGACGGGAAAGTATGTGGGCAAGGAATGGGAAGGAAACATCCCGGCATTTGCTGGAGTGATTGGGAAACCATGGAAACCCAAATCTTGATGCCCGGACGGGGATTCGAACCGGCGTCCTCCGAATGCGAGGTCAAAACGCTAACCGTTACACCACCAAGCTCAGTGGGACGTGAGTCAAGGAGAACCTCCATTTACAGTGACGTTGTTCTATGAGTAAAGCATTCTAGTCGGTCTTTTGCTGTAAAAGCATATCAGCCTCCAAATATCACTCCGCAAACCATAAGAATGTAAATTTTATGACTTCTTAGGAAAAACATTTTTGAAACGTAATTTTGAATTCTTTACTGTCACATATCAATTATAAGTGTGGTCTGTTAAGTAAATTGATTTGATATCGAAGCGATTAAATTATATCTTAAACGTATTTTCTTTTTCGACACTATCCCATCGAAGTTCAATACATGTACTCTAATGTTTCTTTTTAATTCTCTCGTGGAGGAGGATTTCTTGTAATGCCCTCTAAATATAGTTTACATTCTGTATGACCTCTAAA
>JARYHS010013630.1:206191497-206211760 GCA_031002005.1 Vandiemenella viatica | reverse complement strand
TGACTGTATACCAGATCCAAGCAGTGGTTACAGAGAGTCATCCCCAGATGACTGTAAACCAATTGCTAGAAGCTTAGTTACAGTCTCTGACCCCTATGAAATGTGTTCCATTAATCTGATTTCATTGTCAGCATTGTCTAACATGGTGTAATGCAAAACACAAATGGACACATGAGTGGCGTATATTTATGTTTAGAGACGAATCTCAATTTTGACTGTGGCAAAGTGATAATCGACAACATGTACACGCATAGTGGACAAAAGGCTTACCCTGCTGTGATTTCAGAACGTCACGCAGGTCCGGCCACTGGTGTCATGTTTTGGCTGCAATCAGTTTTGACAGCATGGCTGAATTGGCTGTTGTTAAAGGCACAATGACAGCCCACCTCTATATGGACAGGGTACTGCATCTTAATACCCTTCATGTTCACCATCCAAATCGCATCTTCCAACAAGATAATGTTCATCCTCAAACTGCGGCCATCATCACAGAAGCCTTGCAAGGGGTTACGATCTCAGTTTTGGCAGCACAGTCCCCTGATTTTTCCCCAAAAGAGCATGTCTGGGATACCAGGAGTGGACACATTAGATCACATGGTCACCCAGTACAAACTGCAACAATTGACTGCAAAAAACATGCAGGCGTAGAGAGACATCCCAAGAAGACAACCGAACCCTTATTGATTCAATGCTGGTAAGGATCCTCGAATGTATTGGTGCTCAAGTTGGGCGCATTTATCACTGACAACTGTATCTAGGGGTAATAAACTTAGCCTGATCCATTTCCATTTGTTATCATTTCTTCTGGGTATGGCCCTGGATATATCTCCAAAGTTTCCTAAAGTTCTACCATTCCTGCTTGCTTACTGAGATTTTAATTTCCTCCAGTGTAACTGGAGAGCGACCATAAAATTTTGCTATAAATTTTAAAAAAAGTCGAAAGCTACCCAATCATTTTTTATTTGAAACATTTTTAAATGACTTCACGACCTTGATATTTGCAGGACTACAAGGGATATCGAGAAGAAAGTTAACAGAAGTGGCTTGCTCCATGTAGAAGCAATTCCAGACCCAGATGGGGTCCGGTACCGAATTAAACACGTAGCAGGATTTAGCAATTGCTATGGGTCCCGCGCCTTCTGCAGTGCCCCGCGCTGTTTTAATCCGGCCCTGATGAGATCCCATTGCTACAAACCCAGGATCCAGGTTCTACAAGTCGTGAGACCCTGGGGAATATTGTATATTCAAAGAAGCAACTCTACGTTAAGTTCCTTCATAAAAATAGAAAAATAAATAAAATATAAAAACAACGTAATTAAAAAAGAGGGGGTCAGGTAATATAAGAACATGCCTTTGCGATATCTGCAGTCTTTAAATTAAGTACTTACAAGTGAAGTATGTTACTACCCGCCTGCAATATAAATAGCTACAGAATCCTAAATATGACATTGTATGTACTGAAGACCTCCTCCCCGTGTAAATTTTAGATTTCTAGCATCGCTCTGTAGCGTATAAATATAAATGTTGTGAACGGCTCGAATGTTCATTCAGTTCATGATAAAAGCTCATTATTTTTTTTTTTATTGAGAAACAGAGGTTAGACATCTGTCAATTTAAGGAAACCCTAAGAATTTTGGTACGTGTATTATTATTACTTTTTTTAACTTATGGGTTTACGCCTTGTTGACGTCGAGGTCATTAGAGGCGGGATGCGACTGTGGACAAGGAACGGGAAGGAATTCGGCCATGGCCTACCTATATTCGACAGAGAGTTACGCTTATTTATTTCATCGCAATCATATTTATATATCTCGATCAGTATAAAGCATGGCAAACTTACATGGACTTAGGGTTAAAGTGCTGACTAATGTTACAATTTAGCTAGCGACTGTTTTTAACACATAATCTACAAAAACTGACTACTAACGACAGACAATAAAATCAATGAACACTTGGACCTGTTAGGATTGACTTGAAACCTGACGTTTTGCTAGTTTAATGCACACTTTTCTGAATCAATATATTTGCATTAATTTGAACACAATACGATTTCATGTCAGTATAGGTGCACTGTCGACAATAGGTGTTATACGCAGAGTGTAAATTGGATAAGGTGAAATGTACTCAATTTATACAACACGAATCTGTCAGATATTAAATTCAAAATACAGTACGGAGGGCAAACACGATTTCGATTGTTGGAGCTACAGAGAGATGCTCTCTTTGTTTAAGCGCGCGGTGTTGCCAATTATACTCTATTGTAACGAAAGAGCACAGCCCCCTGGATCCCATTTGAAAAAGCATTAGATCAACTTAAAAACAAAAATTCAAAACAAGAAAAGTAGATGTGTTTTGACAGCAAAGGATAAAAGAAGTCTATCAAAAACAATTTTTTTGTATCACACTAATTTCAATTAATATTTTCGAAATGCGGGTGTTGCCCCGAAATGGATGACACCCGGGGCGGACCGCCCCACCACCCTCCCCTAGCTACGCCACTGGTAACAATTCGTAATAATTTATCATGGAATGAACATATCAAGGAGGTGATAGGGAAAGTAAATCATATGCTGTGATTTCAAGGTCATAATTTAAAACGTGCACAGCAGAAGTTAAATTGATTGCATACAAAGAACTTGTGGAATATTGTTGTTCTGTATTGGGTCCCAAACAAATGGGGTTGATAAAGGCATTGGAGAAGGTCCAAAGAAGAGCTACCTGATTCATGACCAGTATGTATGGCTGGAGTTCATAGACACATGTGCCTTGAAATGAGAAGCATTGTCGTGTTCAAAAATGGCACAGTAAGTGCAATGTTGAAGGAGTTAGAAATTGCTTTGTACCAGTGTTTCTCATAATTTTTAGCTCTATGTACCCCTAAAAAATTTCCCAGACAGTGGCAAACCCCCTAGCAAAAAAACTGACTTTTTTTGTGATTAACTGGTGAACCCCGCAAACCCCTACGAGCTCACGCACCCCACTTTGAGAAACACTGCTTTAGACAGAAGACGACGGACCTATCTCAAAATGACAGCAAACCCAAATATTACTACCAGCAACATTGCTATCTAGGAACGACCGCGAAAATAAGGGAAGTCTGGGACATTTCTGTACTCATTTTTTCCACGAGCAATTAGGAAATGGAATTTGTAGGATTTACCAGGCAAGTACACTTAAAATCTGAAAAGTAGTTTTTGATAAATCACTTCGGCCATCCTGATTTGGGTTTTCCATGGTTTTCCCAGATCGCTCCAGGCGAATACTGGGATGGTTCCTTGAAATACTCCATGTGTGCTTCCTGCCATATTCTGTATATCCCTTCCAAACTACTCTTTCAGATAGGTGCTTTGCACTCTCCGCCACTCACTTTTAGTGAATAGCAGAGTAATAATAATAATAAAATATTGGTGAATCTAACATAACTGATGTCAAATAACATACACAACAAAGATGATTTAAATTCTGTACCATATGTGTTTGTAATATTCTAATCAATAAAATGTTCACTAATTACATTTCATATTGTTTTATCCAGAATCTGGAATAAGTCAAAGGTATGTAATTGGATGGAATCTTTCATGGCTGTTGGATTGACTATTGTGAAGTTTTGATACAAAATTTAAACACTCTGATACCAGAAATCTCTGCATACATGTTTAGCGCAAATTATATTACTTTTTTTTCTTTTTAAGCCATCATTTGTATTAGCAATTTTGTATTTTTGACAGCATCATGATTATGACGAAAAAGTGCTCTAAGATAATGAAGATATGGAAGAATAGGGATGTAGACCCTTCACTTAACAGAGACAAATGCACGAGGGCAGGGAAAAATGCAAAAAGACTCAAACAAGAAGACACACATATTTTAAAGTATTTTGGTATGAACTCCTATTCATGTAGAAAAACAATTTCATCATATCATTTGTCACTGAATGAAGGAGGGTCACAGTTACAAAAAACACTACAGTAACACAAGAAACAATATTTCACTCCATGCCCTTACTCATAAATATACAAACATAGGATCAAACTCTCATGTGCACCCATGACATGGATTGGATTTTTGAGCATGAATCCATTAGACAACTGTACACCACCTCCCGATACTGACCGTACACCACTGACCACCATTAACTTTATCTTGCTAGAAACTCAGTCCTCAACCTCCAACACCCCTCACAAGGTCTCTCGTGTTACTGCGTTTCACTCCTGCTCCTTATAATTACAAATTAAAATGGAGAAAGAAACCAACACTTACTCAGATTATATGATGCATGGATGATACTCAAAACATTGAAAATATTTTGTATTTGTCCATCAGCCGTAGAACTTGGCAGAGGGTGGGTGCAGTTGGTGACTTGAGCAAGGAACGTGATGGGGGTAATTTCAACCACAGGACAGGAAGTGGAGTTAGTGAGTTGGAGAGAATACTTGAGACTTGTGACATTAGTAAACTTGTCATGGGTGGGCAAATAGAACAGATATTAAAATTCAATGATAACTATTAAATGCATTAATACAAATAAATGAAAATAAATAAATATGAACAGTAAATCAGGAAACATGAAATTAAAGGTCACCTGTTGTTAGCGGTGGTTCAGGTTGGGTATTTTATTTTGTTTTCCATATACTTTTTGACCCAGCATTTAGAGGCTAAACTGGGCCCCTAAATCTTTTTCACTATAGAAAATATTACATTGAAAATAATTACCATAATAATAAAAATACACATAGAACCCCATGAATGAAACTAACAAATAAATTAGGAAACAAATTACAGTATATCTAACCACAAGGATGTAATGTGTTTGAAACAAAATTCCATCCTACAGTCTGAACAGTTATGTATTAAACAAGTCAATGTCCCATGTGTACTACTACACCTTGTCCAGATGGCATGTATGTATGTTTTAAAGAGTCCCGACTGCAGCCCGCAGTAACTCTCCCCTGGTATCGACTGTGGCGGAGCCCCAGCGTTCCATGGATAATACATGATGGACTCCAGCAGTCACTCAGAAGGGAGACTTCTCTGGAACTCAGAGCTGGTTTTGGCAGGTCATGGTGGATGCTTTCATTGGTTCCCGCACTCATCTTTGTTCTGCACCAAATATTTTTGCTTCTTGATTTGAGAGGCTATTTCAGCACTTTCATTCAGCAAGTACCATAGTCTCTCAGATCGCAGTATATCGAATATCCTCATCCCTTGAAGCTGATGTTTCTTTGTGAACCTCATCTCAGCTGTTATTCGACATTCCCACACCACATGCTCTGGTGTACTTTCCTCTCCACACTCGCACCTGCTAGTTAGTGAAATTCCATGTTTCTGCATGCTCCATGGTCGGTTATGTACTGGATTAGCCCTAGAGAAGGTTGAAAGAATCCCATGCTGATTGTTTCAGCTACGGATGGGAACATGTTGTACATTGTACGAGCAGTATCGTTACTGTCCCACTCGTTTTGCCATTCCTCAATCAATGCATTCCACAATTCTTTGTGCTTAGTTCTTTCCCAACCATTTCCACAACCTTGTCCATCCTTTTCTTTCTCAACTTAAATGTTGCTCCGCACATCCTCATTTCTAGATCCAGGGCAGTACACCTGCTGCTACTTTTAGGTCTGATGTTGATGTTGTACAATATGCACCTGTGAGCCTGATTAGTATGGTTTGTTGCAATCTCCGGACTGTTTCCTTTGGTTCAACCTTTCTGAGATGTTTAGCCCAGACACTAGCTGCGTAGCCGACGACTGATGTGAGTATACCATTGTTGTACACCTTCATTGCCAGAGCAGGGATCTGGAACTGTCTGTGTCCTATACTTATGATTCTATTCATTGCCTGTAGAGCTCTTCCACAGACCTCCTCAATATGGGTCCGAAAATTAAGGCATTCATCCAGCCACGTGCCCAAGTATCTATTGATTGGACTTCTTTTTATTTTTGTCTTACGAGGTAGGTCCGATAAGTACTTAGCCTCTCTTCCCGACATCGCCACTGTCGCCAGAGAAATTTATCATCGTGTAGTACATTATCTTATACAGCTATTGTTAAAATTTCATCCAAATCGTACTCATAGTTTTGTTTTGATTGCTTGTGAAAGTGGATGTGTCCTCGGATTTTAGAAAAATTGAAAAAGAGCAATATCGGTCGGTGATTCGATTCTTGTTTTTGGATGGAAAATTACACAGCAAAATCAAAGAGCGCTTGGATGCTGTGTACGGTGACTCTTCTCCTTCGATGGAGACTGTCAAAAATTGGTTTAACGAGTTTCAACGTGGTCGCACATCAGTTTTTGATGAGCCACGCCCAGGTGCCCCGAAAACGGTTACCATGGAGGATAACGTTACAAAAATCCAGAATCTCGTATTGGCAGACCACCGATTGAAGGTGTGCGAGATTGCTGGGACAATATGCATCTCAAAAGACCGCATGGGTCATATCTTGCATGAAATTTTGGGCATGAGAAAGCTGTCGGCGCGATGGGTGCTGTGTTTGCTCACTCCGGACAACAAGTACAACTGTGAGACACTTCACAGCAGTGTTTGGCACTGTTTAAGCGCAATTCAAAGGAGTTTATGTGTCGTTACGTGACTGTTGACGAAACATGGATTCACTGGTACACACCAGAGACCAAGGAACAGCCAAACAGTGGATTTTACCTGGTGAGCGTGCTCCGAAAAAGGCGAAGACTGTCCCTTCGGCCGGAAAGGTGATGGCCACCGTTTTCTGGGATTCACAATGTGTGATCTACACCGACTACCTGGAGAAGGGCAAAACGATCACAGGGCTTTACTATGCCGAATTATTGGGCCGATGCGACGCCGAATTACAGAAAAAACTGCCCCATTTGGCAAAAAAAGTGCTGTTCCAGCATGACAACGCACCAGCTCACATCTCTGCCGTCCCATGGTCAAATTGGGCTATGAACTGCTAGCCCCGTGTTATTTCTTTTTGTTTACAAACTTGAAGACACCGGGCAGAAATTTGAGTCGAATGAGGTGGTTATCGCTGCCACCGAGGCCTACTTTTGTATATCTCCAGAAAACGTATTTTTCAGACGGGTTAAAGAAGTTGGAGCATTACTGGGTCAAGTGTATCGAGCTAAAAGGAGACTATGTTGAGAAATAAATCTCTATTTTTCCAAAATTTTCGTTTTTTCTTTTGTAGGTTAAGTACTTATCGGACCGCCCTCGTATCTATCTTAATAGTAGGGTTTCATTTCAGTTGATTTTTCTTCAAGAACACCGTGTAATTTGTTTTACTGGGTGCGAGTTTGTTTAACTTCCTCACACCACTTATAGCACTTTTTCACACTTCCTTTCAATCTCAGCTCTTTACATCCCTTCAACTAGCAGAAAATCATCTGTGAAGGCAACCAATCCTACCAATTTTGGTGTTTGTTGAAGAATTTCCAGTCTTGGTTCAAATGCTAAATCCCAGGAAACAGGGCCTCAGACAGATCCCTGAGGCCCCTTTATTTATGTCTGTTTTTGCTTATGTTATTAGGGCACCTCATAATAACAGTCTTACGCTTGCAGTAGTCTCTCAGACTGTAGTACAGCCACTTGGGACAGTGCATTTGCCGGAGTCTTGCAAACAGTGCTAGCCACCATAAGTTGTCGAACCCCCTGATATGTCAACCATTATCCATACAACCTATTATTTTTTCTCTAATCCTTCAGTTATTTTGATGGCTCAGTTTATTGCATCCTCAGTTGATGTTCTTTCCCTAACTGATACTGATCTGGATTCATTCCGCTGGTTGTTCTAAAGTCTTTAAGCTTTTTACACAGAACTTTTTCCTGCACCTTCCCCATGACATTTAATAGGCAAATCGGGGTATGATTTCAGTATAAGCGGATCTTTTTCATCCCCTTTCTTGAGTGTTACAACTTCCCCATGCTTCCAGATGCTTGGTATTCTTCCTTGCCTAAGACATTCGCTAAATAGTTTGCACAGAATTGGGGCTACATCCACGATCAACTTCTGGAGCACCTCAGCTGGGATTCCATCTGGTCCTGGTGCTTTTCCCAAGCTCAGAGAATTGATTGCTGTTATCATCTCGTCCAGAGAGATGTCGGTATCTTTTTCTCCACTGTCATAGGGTTGCCACATTTCACAGTAGTGGTCATCTTTTTGTCAGTGTTTTCCTCGTCTGTTGTGCGGCAGTAAGCTGTTCAGCAATTCATCCAGATTCGTTCCAGTTAGTTGTAATTGGTCCGTCTTCTCTTCTGATTGAGGCAACGTGGTGGGATATCGTATTTTACCAGTGGCTAATTTGTACGGAATTCCCCATGGATTAACCTTCAGATTTTCTTTTAGATATGACTCGCATTACTTTGTTTGGTTGTTAGAATTTTTTGCTTGTATTCTACTCTCAGTTGTCTGTATCTAACAAGAAGAAAATCTCTTTCTGCAGCTACTCTGCTCCTTTGATAGGCTTTTCTAGCTTTCCTTCCTCTTGCTCTCATTGCTAGCAATTCTGCAGTCCAGGATCTATCTGTTGTACCACCAATCTTCTTCAGAGGAACAGCAGCTCTCATTGCATCCTGAATCGCCATGTATTTCCCTCGCCACGTTGTCCACATCGAAATCTTCTGGTACTACCGGAGCTACAAAAGCTTCTCAACCTTTGCCATAATGCCTGTCCCAATTGGCATTGCTTTCTGAAGTAGATTTTTCCCGGTCAGCTATTCTCCTTTCTCTGCCTACAGCAAACTGTATGATGTTGTGGTAACTGGTGTCAAGTTGTCCATCCAGTCTCACCAATCGTGCAGCAAATTCCCTCCAGTGTTATTTGTTGTAGTAATGTCGATATTGGTGCTGGCACCAGTTGTTTTGCTGTAGGTGTAAGGATTGCGCTCTTGTTCCTGACCTACAACTGCAATTCATTAATCAGATCTACTAATAATTCACCCCTAGCATCTGTGCCATAGAACTGACTTTGCTGCTTACATCAGCTGTTATTATCATCGGTTGGTCTGAGAATGATAAGTGTATTTCCCTTATTTTATTCAGATATGGTTCGATTTAATCTCGATACTGAAAAAACATCTTCAGTAAAACGAAATTGCCCCAGTATGTTCTAATCTCCACACATGTGGTGTGATCATTACAAAATAGCACTAGCTTAGTTACTACGATGTGCTTATTGAATACTATTATGGCAGACATGGGCCTCAGTCCAGTTGTGATTACCTGCGACATCACCGGCTTGTGTGGAATTTTTCCTTGTTGAGAGTACGGTTCCTGGAGGCAGGTAATGTCGAAGCCCAGCTCCTACGCCAGTTTCCTTGCTTTGTGCAAGACAGTAGTACTTCTCTTGGCATTGGGTTGCGCGATCCTTAACTTAGAGACTGACTCAAGGATGTATACATAGCATTGAGGCCAGGGTAATCTCACATCTAGTGTGGTCCTGCCGTGAGTTTGTACAAAATATTTGGATCAAAGATTTTGCCTCTCCTCTTAAAGACTTGCTTTATCAAAGTGAGAAGCTGGGCATAATCTGTTGGTAGGTTTTGTGCTTTCAGTTGAATCCTATCAGGGAAAGACACATGCTTACCACCTGGATGTAAACCTCTTATGTGCCGAAGAGCCAGGGTTAGTTTTTGAACCCCCTCAAGTCTTGTGAGTCGCAAGTTGGTTTCAAAATTCGCATATATTCGGTCAGGATGTACTAGTATAGATATGAGTTCCCTGGTTTCCACTTTCGCTTTTTCGTCCGTAATGTTTTCAGTATTTGATGCTACCTGTGAGTTAGATGGGTATTCACAATACTTAGAATAACCAAGACCATATCGTTTCAACTGCGGTATCCTAAGTCATTCCACAGTACTTGAGGAAATTTCTCTTATTTGCGTAAATTGGTCATCAGTCTGTGTGCCCATATTCACAAACTCTTTCTTTGTTCTCTGCGCCAGTTTTTCTCTTTATTTTGCTGCTCTGATTGCATTTCTCCTTCTAGACGGTGGATTTGCCCTTCTTTTTCTTGGCGCTCTTACCTGCCTTACCGATTGTTGCCAAGATTAGTTTCTTGATGACATCAATTAATTGTTCTTCTATGGTTGTTTCCACTCCTAGCACAGGACGTTTACAGGCCAAAGTCTATTTTATTTATAAGCCGTTGTAGCAACATTGGTAAGTTGTGCAATCTTTTCCTCTCTTTTTACAATTTTTTTCCCCGTTTCTGGCAAGGAATGCATATCTTCTCTTACAATAAATTGGGACATTTGTTCTTTTTATGGTCGTCTTTTGCCACAGTGCGCTCAGGTAATATTTTCTTTTGGACAGTGCTTACTAAGGTGTCTCAGATCTTGGCATTTTGTGCACTTTGTAACAACTGTGTAGTCTTTTACCGAAATTGCACAGAACTCGATGAAAGCTCTACGTTGTTCTAGAAGTAGTCTCCTCACTGATGGACTGACATCGACTACTTGGTGAACGGTAGCTCTATCTCTCGGACCCTTCCTAAATTTAGGAATGAATCCACTCCTAAATTATTTTCTGTCCATTTTTCATCAAAGTTTTGTTCATAGATCTTTTCCACAATCTCACCTGTTTCTAAGACCTTTGGAAGAGCATACAGGATGACCAAAGGCCTTCCCTTGTGGGACAGTTCACACTTTAGTACTTCCTTTAATTCCTTATTTTCCATTTTCACCACATCTTCCTATTGTGTGTCTACAATCACTGCATTGCTGGTGCTACATATTTCTAGAATTCTTGTCTTCTCTTTTACAATTCTAGTCAGTTTTTCAGAAATTACCTTTGGACTTTCTCCTGTCCTAGATAAGTCAAATACTGCACTTGTTGTAGAGGGGGACGGTTTCGGTCTAGCAATCGGATCAGCCTTTGACACAGCCACTGAGCATAAGTTGGCACTACAATCAAATTCTTTTGCTCTCTTAAATCATCAATTTCTTTCCTCAATCTGGCATTTTCCTTCCGAAGTTCTTCCTTTCTCCCTTCAGTGTGTGCAGCAACTATTGCAAAGGTTGCCAGCTTATCCTTTATTTCTCTTAGCTTCTGATCATTTAATTTCAGTCCAATATTCTCAGTAAGAAGGGAAAGTCTCGTTATGCCAGTTTGCAACTTTGCTGGCTGCCCGTTGGGAAGGACTTTCAGAAGGCCATACTCACTTGTCTGCAGTGCGATAAACTGCTAACTCAGCATCCAGACGGCAGGTTGGTTAGTGAGGATAGAAGATAGTATATGAGAGAAAGAAGAAATGGTTCAAGTGGTCTCAGCATATTATCTTAAACTGATACCTGATTTTTGCCTTGTGCCCTATTTTGTCCTAATAGAGGAGTTAACATATTGGATGTGAATCAAGAATTAAAATTATTGATGTTGTGGTAGGTGGCATTGGTAGCTTCTTAGTTGCCTAGATTCTTGTTTATGGCAGTTTGTGAATATATTTTTTTTTCACCCATTTTAAAGAGGATATATAATATTTTGGCAAAATGGCTCCTTTGATGCAAAAACTTTTCAACTATTGTATTATTTTTAGTTTTCTTTTATATAGAATTTTCTGAGTTACTGTTCCCCTTCTCAGCAAATGTAATTGTTTTCATGAAGTATGTTCTCTCTCTTCCAGAGAGACACCACACACAGTAGCTCAAATAGTTCATAGTTGTACGAAATCTTTCTGGTTGTATAATTTTGTTTAGCGTAGTCAGATAGTTATTCCGTGTTTTTCTTTTTTCCCCCCAAAATGGCTTGTATAATTTCCCTAATACAATAATTTGTACCCTACATAGAAGAATATGTTGTTTCATTGTAATGGGAAAATAGAAGTTTTATATCACTGTTTAATCTGTAGGCAATATAAATAACAGTGGTTCCTTTGTTATTTATACTGCCTAAGTGCTGTTTTCTTTTTCGTAGTATCACACTGTTTAATCTCTAGCTATTTCATAACATTTTACACTGGAATAGGTAATAAAAGCTGTATCTTGATTTAAATTTAATGCTTTATTTGCAAGTGTTCTGTAACAATATATCAAACAGATCATGCATTCTGCTATGGATTGATTCTCAGCAATCTGCATGTACAAAGGAATTACGGTCATGTCCAGTAATGCAGTTTTAAAATTGCTATCATGTAATTGGAGATATTATTTTTGCACATGTAGTAATAACTGTGCAGGATTTAAATTCTGAGATTTTAACAGATTCTTGTATTTAGGGGTCTCTTTTTCAGTATACCCGTGTTTGGCCATTGTTTCTTTCTTATTTTATTTTATGAAGCTGATAAGCTACTTTGATTTCGAATGAATATGAACACTGGCGGAAATTAAAAGTGCAACACTCGGACAATAATGGTAGAATTTTAGGAAACTTTGTAGGTATATCCGGGGTCATGCACAGAAGAAATTATAACAAATAGAAATGGATCAGGCTAAGTTTATTACCTTTAGATACAGTTGTCAGTAAGAAATGTGCCCACCTTGAGCACCTATACATCTGTGAATCAATTAGTGTCTGATGTCTCCTTGGGGTATGTCTCTTTATGCTTGCTTGTCTTGTGCAGTCAGTTGCACAGTTTGTGCTGGGTGACCCTGTGATCTAATGTTTCTACTCCTGGTATCCCAGACATGCTCTGTTGGGCACAAATCTGGAGACCATGCAGTCCAAATTGTGATGTAACCCATTTTAAGGCTTGTGTGGTGATGGTCTCAATATGAGGATGAACATTAGACTGTTGTAACATGTGATTTCAATGGTGGTATGTGATTTGGATAGAGTGCAGCACCCTGTCCATATAGTGGTGGGCTCTTATTGTGTCTTAAACAGCAACCAACTCAGTCCTGCTGTTGAAACTGATAGCCCCCAAACCATGACACCAGTGGCTGGATCTGAGAGATCTGAAATCACAGCAGTGGAAGCCATTTCTCCAGTGTGCCTGCATACAAGTTGTTGATTATCACTCGTCTCTAAACACAAATATACGCCATTCATTTGTCCATTTGCATTTTTGCATACACCAGAAAGGATGATGCTGGCAATGAAATCAGGTTAATGGAACACATTACATAGGGGGTAGGTAGTGTAACCCAGCTTCAAACAATTGGTTTGCAATCGTCTGGGGATGACTCTCTATAATCATTGTTTAGATCTGACTTGCAGTCACCCACCTTCAGTTGCCCCACACAATTTGGCAGTCATCACGTGCTGTTGTCCTTCTGTATGAACCTGTGCCTGCTCTTGGAGTAATAGAACCTTCTTTCATCCACTGTGTAACATGTCTGTAAATGGCCAATCCTTTGGGAGATTTCATGATATGATCCACCCATTACCAATCCTCCAACCTCTCTCACAGTAAGATGTTTAGATGTAGAGGGTTGTCACTCTTCGTCTTGGCATACTTGGTCAACAAGACCTTGTGGATAAAAAACTGTAATGTTACACCACACTGTTCACCACTTAAACGCTAGAAAGCATAGCAATTTTACATAGTAAATCTTATACAGGGCGTTCGCCGGAAAACGCTACCCTCCCAGTCTGTTGCCGTCGGCAACTTGCTCGGTCAGTGGAGCCAGCAGCTTCCGCCACACGGCACCGTGAATCACCGCACAGTTTAACACCGTCGCTGCCCCAAAAGTACAGTGACGCAGTAAATGGGACCCTTACATTGTTAAGAACGGTTTCTTCGCATTGTAGCTAGTTTGTGACTTCAGTCTCTTATTAATCAGTGTTGTGAATAAACGTTTCTTTGCGGTTTGGCTGGTTTGGGGCTTCATACTCTTACTAATCTGTACTGTGTTTGAGTGTGAGTAAAATTATGGTGGTTACAGTTTGCAACAAAGAATATTTCTCTACTATACATATGTGAAGAAGAAGTCGTTTAAAAAGTGTCGCAGTAAATTTCGTCGCGAATTTCCTGGCGCTATACTGCCAGCTAAATCAACAATTCTGAGTCTGGTTAAAAAAGTAAGAGAGACGAGTTCATTTTTTTAACAAAAAGAGACTGTCGGTCAACCGTATTCTCACATAGGAGAAAATTGACGATATCGCTTTTTGACTAGAACAGTCACCCAAAAAATCATTAAGTCAGTTAGGGCAGTGTGTGTCTCGAAATATGTTCAGAAGATGTGAAATGTGCATTACACAAGAGTGTCAACACTTCCAGCATCTTTTATAAGGTAAGCTAATGAATTACGTCACATTTAAATGCTTAGCACATACAAGTTTATGAAGTTTATGAAGCGTAATTATTATGAAATAGTCCGCGGCCGACGGTCGAACAATGCCGGGAGCTGACCACTCGCTCGCCGGGAGCAGTTTCTTCCTTGTAGCGCTAACAGTGGGTTGCGTTTCCCGGCGAACGCCCTGTATATACAAAAATAGACGTGTGTTTTCCTATATTTCACTTTTCAGCCACCACTACCTAGCACAGATCACAGGTCTTTGTGTGTGGAAGTAGAATGGAGTTTCCTGTCGAGCACAATGTTGGCCGAATGTCGATAGCTGTGGGGATGTGGGAGATATTATAGTTAAGAGTGGTCGATGCAGGGCATTTTCCTATTTCAACCAAAGACGTGTCTCTGTATGTCACTCTGCTGCCACAACTACATAGCATAGACCATTGGTGTTTGTGTGTGGTAGTGGTATCATGTCTCCTATCATGTTCTATGATGGTTAGATGTCAGTAGCTATTGGTGTGTGGGAGATATGGTGGTTGAAAGTGGTCAACCTGCGGCACTTTCATTTTTCTACCAAAAGCGTATGTGTCATGGTGTATCACTTTTCAGCGAAAACTATCAAGCGTAGATCACTGGTGTTTGTGTGTGGTAGTAGCACAGTCACCCGTCGATAACAACGTTGACCGAATTTCAGTAAGTGTGGTAGTGTGGGAGATATGGTGATTGAAATTGGTCGATCAAGGATATTTTCTTATTTCGACCAAAGACATGTGTATCTGTGTATTTTACTTTGCTGCCTGAACTAAATTGCGCAGATGATTGGCGTTTGTGTGTGGTAATAACATTGGGTCTCCCATCGTGCACTATGGTAGTTTAGATATCAGTAGCTGTCAATCAAAATTCTTTACAAACTCAAAGGAAGTTGTGGGTACTAGCTAGTATCCCCATAAATCTCATACTATTACATGTAGAACTTTAATTTTTAATTATTTAATACTCTTCACATGGGGATACTTGCAGCCAGATTTCAACACATTTTTCACAAATGTGTGTTGCACTTATAATAATTTCTGCCAGCGAATGTTCATTAAAGAACTTCTTAAGCAAGTTTTTGCAGTTTTGTTACACATAAGTAAATGATTTATTGTTTAATTAATTTTATTGTGTCAAGTAATAATTTAATTTTCAGACATCATCCAAGGAAGTAGATAGCCCTATGCCTGTGGATCTCAAACAACCTGCAGAACTATTTTGCTGCAACTGTGCAAGAGCAGGACATTCAGCCTTTGACTGTAAATTTCCAAGCAATTTTGTTCGAGAAATATGTGCCTCAAAATCAAAAACATTAAATGCATCTGTATTTAAATATAAATATTATAGAAATAATTTTAAATATAATCAACATAGTGGAATTAAAACAACTACCAAGCTCAAAAAGTATTCTCCCAAAAATGGCAATCTAATTTTATCAACTACAACCAGAAAAACTTCTGGTTCAAAAAACCATATGAAGAAATTAAGAAGAAAACTATTCCGCAGTAGGGTGCCTGATACGTAACAGCTATCTTACTATTGAAAAGTGCCTCATTTGTTGATTATGAAGTTATGTGATTATACAGAATTAAAAATATATTTTTTAGTTGTTTAAAATTATTTTATGTTGAATCTGTAATTGTGTGTCCTTAAAACAATGAAATGTATCGGTTGAAAATGTTTGTTCTGTATCATATTTTTTCTGTTTTAACCTTTTTTTTATCAATGTTTGTCAATATGGTAAATGTAAATATGTATTAAAACAGATTTTTCAGTTTTCATAACAGTCTGATCACATTATTCAGATTGCTTTCTGCTCACCTCTTTCGTGTCCCGATATTTGGAATAATGGTAACAATAAAAATGTAAGTGAAAATGATTGAATTTTTAAAGTTTTGTTTAAGTGTAATGTGAGATTTTGATATAATTTATCAAATACTAGTAGAGTACCAGGAGTTGCATGGTGTAAGTTGATTTGCCCATACAGTAAGTTTAGTTGCATAGTTTGAAACATATGTCAAATTCTTTCCAGAAAAATAACCAGGCTTCTCAACTGACTGGAGGAAGGGAGGCGTGGTTGTCATTCTTAATGTCAGTTTGGAGAAGATTTTAGAATTTATAACCTTCATTTTTCTTTCATGAATAAAATTGTACGGTGTCCAAGACCATGAGGATGAGAAATGTGAGGTGTCTGTATTGAAGTCCAATTGTGATCCTTGAGAAATGAATGAAAAATGGTTCTAAAAAATATATATATATATATATATACATTGCATTCACATTTTCATTTCATGCTCTTGTGGCAGGTCACGTATTGTAGATTCTATGTCAGATCTTAAGCTTTCAAATTTTCGAAGCCAGAATATCGGGCGTGTAACTGTGAATATCGCATCAAAATTGATTAAACAATTTTCAAGTTATGTCAGTTTATTTGCTAAAAAATATTGAAGGTCCTAAAATTTCAATTTTCTGCAACTGTGATTCAAATTTAATGTCAATTCCTGCCTTTGCTTTATATATTTGAACGATTCGCCCCCAGTGGAGCCTATCGGAGATGGGTTGAGGTTTATTTATTCCTATGGTCTTTTGGTTACTCAGTCAGAAACATGTGTACAAAGTTTTTATCAAAACCCCACAAATTCATGCAGCACATGGAACTATTTTTCTCCTTTAAGAAATGTTGAAAAGGAAAAATTATTCATCAACAAATTATAAGAATATCTGTAACAGATTTCTGAATGACATAATTAATTGTAAAATGAATAAATGCTATATTGTATGAAAAAATAAAGAGCGGAATGTGTTGTGATCTACCAAAAAAGCTTCAATTGAATAACAACTATCTGCAATTATTTTTCTAAGCTGCTTTAAATGCCAACACTAAAGACTTAAAACAGTTCACTTTCATGTTAAAACCAATCTGATATGCATTACTCTCTAAGAACAGTAAATATAATTTCACTTCAAAATGTCTGAGATTGTAGCTATGCGCCCTGATATCAAATTTCAAAAAGCAAAGAAGCTTTCAATAGTAATGCTTATGTGCCATCTTCATTCAGTGAAACCAAGACTTGTGGAAGGAACTGGTAGATGCATTATTTATGAAGTATGATGTTTACATCATCAAGTTGGTATTGCATCTTTGGCGTTTCTTACTATATATTCAGAATTTCATTTATTGCTCCGGCATTATGCATTGTATAAGATGTACCAAAAAATGCAAGTCTGACACTAAGCTTTAAAATGGTGAAAACCTCCGTCAAACTCTGTATAGTAGTTTCTGAGTTTTCTGGAATATGTATACACAGCTTATATTCTCTAGAAGTAAATAATAGATATTCAAGCAAATTTCAAAAAGTGTGATATATTAGGTCACGATACTGGGAAAGAAGGGAAAGTAAGAAATCTGACAACAGCAAAGGAAAACAGGTTTTCACTTAAGATTATAGTAAAAGTTAAACCATAATGTAAATAGATAGTATATAAGTGGGCAAGGTGAAGTAGCAGAGTTAGTAGATATCTGGATAGAAACTAGAAATACTTTAAGTGTTGTGGTCAGTTGAGCAGTCTCTGCTGATTGCTGGAGTTCTGACGAAGATATCGGCAACAGATATTAAACTGTAGGTAAGTCTTTTGAGTTATTAATCATAAATGTATGGAAAAGTGTTACCTTCACTGATTATGGGCAGTTGCTCAATGCACTTTTACGGCATGAATAAATTTACTGGAATGGAGATCCCATTTTTGATGTGATCTTTTGAAAACCAGGTGTAGTGCTGAACTTGGGTGTCTGCCACTTTTATAAATGAATCTTGATGTGTGTAGGTAATATTAAGTGATAAACTGTGTGAGATCCATAAACAAAACACAAACATATATTCAATATTGAAAATGCAAAGATTTTGCCTGAAAATTAAATGAATAAATTTACACTTATTTGCACTCCATAAATGTTGAGAAACAGACTTATCTCCTTTTCAACACCAGCAATAATTTGCCATTATTACAGTATCCCTTGCTACAGGGTTTCCATTTCCTTGATATCCTGATGTAATTGTTTACCTCGTTCATTGCTGACATTTCCAAGATTTTCAGGAAAGCGATCAAGAAGACTTAATAGAAAATGCATTTTGATACTCATATTCACACCAATCCGAAAAGTTGAAACCATGTAACTAACAAGTTCTTTGTAGCTTTCAGTTTTGTTTCCAAAGGAAATTTTGCACTACTATTACAGTGGTTTGCCAAGCTAAATTTTGTTCTTGTGCATTGTTTCCATGAAATTTGTGTTGTTTATGAGTTTACAGGTCATTGGTCCATCAAAAATCCCTGCCTTAAGATTTTCAAATGTCTTTTCTGGAAACACCCTAGATATACTTGAAGTGCTCCTCATGTTTGTACAAAGCTTTGACAGATAGTTTTATCAATCAGGGTTTGATGTGCAAAGGTGGGAAAGTGTTTTTGTGTCATTCAACGAAAAAGGTTCTAATATATTGACTGCTCTACAAGGAGTCATATATATTCGAGGGGCCAGTATTTTTTAACACATTTACTGTCACGGTGTAACAGCCCTCATACCTGAACTTTAAATAGAATTGTATTTAATTTAATTCAATTGCAATGGAGCACAGGCTCCGGTGGCAATTTCCCTACACACCCATCTTCCCCCTATCCTACACCTACCTACATTTGCCCTCTACAAATTTTATCTTTAAATTCTTTCAAAGTTTTCGGTAAATTATTCATCATTTCTCTTGGTAACTCATTACAATCCCTGACACCCTTACCTAAAAAAGAGAATCTTCCCACACCCTTGTGCCTGAAATCGAGTGCCAGCTTGTGGTCATGGTCATCTTTTCCCTTCCATGCACTACTTTTCATACCTATTGCAAAAACTTTCCATGCCTCATCGCCAGTATGTGCCCTGTACACTCCCATGACCCTTCTCATCCTCCTCCTGTCTTGCAATGAATACCATTCCAGCTCCTTTATCATATCCGTCACTGATTGCATTCTGCGATAATTTCCAGAAACAAATGTAGCAGCCCTTTTTTGCACCCTCTCCAACTACTGTGTTTGATACGTAAAATGAGGGTCCCATACTACACTACCATATTCGAGCAACGGTCTGACCAAAGTTTTGTAACCCAATTCCTTGACTTCTCTCGTACAACCCCTCATCACTCTCTCCAACAAGTGCAGAACTTTGAAACCTATTCCTACCACCTGTCCAATGTGTCCTGCCAAGTTAAGTTTGTTATCAAAAGTAATTCCAAGATATTTACATTTCAAGTCTTCAGCAAGCAATTCTTTCCCCACCTTATATTCATAATTAACCTTTTGTTTTTTATTTGTGTATCTAATAAGCTGACTCTTCTTTGCATTTATCTTCATTCCATGTTTACCAACCCAATTAGATATCCTGTCCAGATCACCCTGCAACTGTTTACAATCCTCTATCGTTTTGATTCTTTTATACAGCATTATGTCATCTGCAAACAATTTCAGATAGTAAACAATCAACACAATTATTCATTAGAATAATGAATAGCAATGGTCCCAATACGCTAGCCTGTGGTACACCCGTTTTTACTTCCACTTCCTTTGATACCGCATTTCCTACCCTAACTTTCTGTTTTCTACCTTTTAAAAATTCTTCTACCCAGCAAATGACTTTCTTATCCACTCAAATGGTTTTTACCTTATTTACTACCATTTTATTGCTTACTCTGTCAAACGCCATAGACAGATCTAGTGCTACACTATCAATTTGGCCTCCCTTGTCCATTTCATCTGAAATATCTTGCATATATCCCACCAACTGAGATTCGCATGAATATCCTTGCCTGAAACCATGTTGCTTGCTTGAAAACCACTTACGTTCATCGCATATATTTCTCATGTGGTTGCATTCCAATCTTTCCATTAATTTACCTACCACTGATGTCAAACTGATTGGCCTGTAATTCTCAACTCTTATTTCTCACCCCTCCCTTATGTACCGGTACTAGTATTGCACTTTTCCAGTCCTGTGGTAAGCAGCAAATGTCTAGACTCAATTTAAATAATATTTCAAGATAATGTACA